>JASSRZ010000042.1:14387003-14406809 GCA_032164315.1 Malacoctenus gilli
TGTGTGTGTGTGTGTGTGTGTGTGTGTGTGTGTGTGTGTGTGTGTGTGTGTGTGTGTGTGTGTGTGTGTGTTGTCTGCCACCTCAGTTAAATTAGCCACCAGCTGGCGATGCGAATCCGCCTCTGATGCAGCTCGAAATCTTTCTGATCAGCAAGTTTGGAGACGTGGCCTGACGTCTTCCTCGAGTGTTGTTTTGGGAAGATTCACTGAGGACATTTGTGCGCCGAGGAAAAATCAAAGTGCTCGTGTTTGTGACGAGGACAGAGGCTTGGACTCTTCCTCCCGTTGTCCACAACCGACCATCAGAAGATGGATGGAAAGGAACGAATTAAAGACCCTTCTGAAAACAGATTTCACACACACAGTTTCATGTGTGTGTGTGTGACTACGTCATAAACGGCTCCAAAGATGTGCACATGCAGTAATAATGATCTACTTGGATGTTTTCATGGCAGCAGGACATCTTAAAATAAAAGGCTGATTGGCTGTTTGAAGACGCACGAATAAAAATCAAACAGCAGCTATAAAATAAACAGCATTGGAACGTGTAACAGCTGTTTTTTATTATCTGTATCAAGTGATGGACACTGATGCATGCAAGACTGCAATATAGTTTTCGCAAATATTACAATTAGACATTTTTAAATTGTTATTGTCCAAAAAAATCGTGTGCAAGTCTGCTGTTGTTTCAATATATTAACAGATATTGGTCAAATAATTTAAAAAAAAATAAATGTAGATTTTTTTTTCTATTTCATTATATAAACACTAATGAGAATGTATGACGATGTCTGAGTGAAGAAATAATTGTAAATATTGGGAAGTTGTAGCTCAGACCGAGGCAGATGTGCTTTCCAGATGTGGCTCGCTCGTGCGGTCCGTCGCCTCGGTGTGAGTTGCGCTGGCCGCAGCGCCGTGCGACTCCAAACTTACCTGCACCTGGTACATGGCTCCGCTTCACTCGCTCGTCCGCCGCTCCGCGACACGCGGTCGGAGCCGCAGCCGCAGCCGCAGCCGCCTCGAGTCCAACCAGCGAGCCGCCGCAGCTGGGACGCGCCGCTCGGTGTCTCTCCGGAGCCTCCGGAGCCGCTGCGAACATACGCCGATATCCCGGTGCGGCTCGCGTCCCGGTCGGTGGCCCGCTGGTCCACGCTGTCTCCCGCTCCGTCCGCCCGGTCCACTCGGCGTCCCGGCCCGTGCCCGCGGTCCGTCCTGTGTCCCGGTCAGTCCTCCCGGTCCGCACTGTCAAGCCCGTCCGACGCCGTGATAGCCAATCGCCGCTGGATCCGCTTCTCATCTCTCTCAGTTACCGTAGAGGGCGGGATGAAAATAAACCGAGTGAAGCCGAACGTTTCCGGAGAACTCCGGAGGCAGGACAGCAGCAGCGGCAGCGGCAGCAGCATCCCCGCGGTGTTTTCACAATAAAAGCCTGGGAAAGAAATGGAGACGGTGTCTGTGGTGAAACCTGGAAAGAGGCAGTAAGTCATCCAGCTTTTGAGTGTGTGTTTTCAGTGTCACTTGATGCAATACAGGTTGTAAAATAACACTATAATCTGGATTGAAGTACATACAGCTTCACTTTAGATGATTCTAAAACACGTTTAAAAATTGACACATCATAAAATGTCCACAAAAGGCCCATTTATCTCAAAAATCGTTCATTAATGTGTCAAAAGTGTTAAAGTGTTCATGAGTAGACCAAGTTGCTGATCAGACAGCAGGATGAAGACGCATGTTTGTCTCCGGCTGGATGCAGCTAAAGGTTTCTCTGAGATGTGACACACCCCTTCCTCATAGTTGGTCAGGTTGTTGACCGCAGTGTGGGGATGCCGGTCCTCTCCCCATGGCTCTGAGAAGTTGCTGGATATCAAAAGGAAGAGCAACACGCCGTCATACGCACCCCCAAACATCCTCAGGGGGCAGCACATCCAGTGAGTCTGCTGGCCATGCAAGAACTGGGATGTTTGAAGCGTTAAAATCTGTTGTGTCAAAAACTCTTCAACATTCAGATTACAGTTTCTTGTCCTAACTTATAAACGGGTTTTTCTTACTTGCTCTTATTGCCACAATAGGCCTATTAAACTGAAATTTAGCGTAGATTCTAATGGAAATATGCAGTACACATGAGCAATTATGATCTATCTCTCTAGATCAGTGCTGAGTGCACGGACATCCAACAAGATCACAAGATGGCAGAAACCTTGACGTTTATTATCACAAAGCGTCACTTTTATTGACAGTGTGTAAAAACATACATTCCCTTCAAGTTACGACAGACTGACGCTCTTCAGTACATTCCCTCCACAATGAATGAATCATCTCAATTCTTTGGTGTGAATCTCGTTTTTATTGCTTGGGACTCGATGTTGGCAACGTGTCGAAACCAAGCAGTTTGTAAATTCAGTGGTTGGGGGGGGGTTAATTGATTCCAGAGGGCCCCTGAGGATCATCGTGGCCCCACGCTCCTGCGGCGCCGGAGCGACAGCCGCTCCTGCGGCCAGGCTGCAGAGCTGACAGGAGCTCAATGCGACCAGCCTGTAAAACCTCACATGATGTCTGAAATGTCGAGGATGAATAATGGTACCCTCAGTTCTGCTGTGTCCACATGTTCCTTTGATGGTCCCGTTGTACCAGGTTTAAAGTCGCTCCTTCAATTTACCCCCCTCATCAAGGTTATCTTTTCAATCGAGTTTGTGCGTGCGTGCGTGCGTGCGTGCGTGCGTGCGTGCGTGCGTGCGTGCATGCGTGCGTGCGTGTGTGTTCTGTTATCAACGGATTTGGATAAAACCCAGTTTTGGTGGTGATCTGCTCATCCAGCAACACAAAACGATGGAAAACACATTTCGAGTGGTGTTATTTCAGCGTGCAGCCACTTGGTGGAGTTTTGGCAGAGGTTTGTGATTTTTTAGTGCTAGATTTTCGTACACTCTGCACTTTGGAAAATAGGAAGTTCACAAAGCACGAGTTTCATGAAACATTTTTCAATCCGAGTGTGTGATTTACATGTTAAATCACTTGACACTGACAGCTTTGGACAACTAATTTGCGACTTATCTGTAGCAGCTGATGTAAGCCTGAAATGGGAAAACTCCTTGAAAGTTTACCAAATAATGACTCGTTTATCAAGAACATCCCGCCAAGTCACTGCCATAACGGCAGGAAATGCAAAGACTTTCCATCCACAGGGTCCCAAACATTCAACCCTCTCAACCAAACGTTGGACCATCAAAGTGAAGTGTAACTTGCAAAACCGAGGAAAATAAATGGAAAACAAACAAACGCAAATGACATCTGAATGGTCCCAGAGAGCAGCTGGAGAGCGAACATGCCAACATTGCTCAGAGGAGGTTAATTTCAGGAGGGGCTGCACCAGGTTCAAGTTCACGTGTCCGTTGTACAGGTGTCAGGATCTGATTCGAGCTTTGGATCCTCTTCTCAGCTTGGTTGTGGGTGACATCAGAGGTGACCTCGGCATCAGAGGCGACCGTGACACCAGAGGCGTGCGGCTCATCACGGGGGACCTGGGGACTTGTGTGAACCAGCCGTTGGGCGGCTGCGGAGGCCCCGCCCTCGTCAGCCGCGACGTCCGCGGCGGGGGCAGCGGGGGAGGCTCCTCGGCCACCCTCACGGTGTTCCTCCCGTACAGCCGCCTCTCGTACTGCAGCAGCTGCTCCCAGAAGCCGGAGTTCAGCCGGACGTAAGGGCGGCTCTCCTGCACCCAGCGGTGCGCCTGGCAGAGCGTCACCCCCCGGTAGCGCATCAGGTAGGCCATCACCAGCGCCGGGGAGCGGCTCATCCCAGCGGCACAGTGCACCAGGGTGCCCCCGGCGCGGTTGCCGTGGATGCGCTCGGCCACCCGGTCGAAGTGGTCTCCCAGGCGGGCGCTGGGCAGGTCGGAGACGGGGATGCGCAGGCACTCCACCCCGGGGTAGGTGGGGCAGGCGTGGTTCAGGGTGGCGTTGACGATGAGGGTGATGCCTTTCTGGGACACCAGGGCGGCGTTCATGGGGCCTTCAGCCCCGCTGAGGAACAACGTCGGCGTGATCTGAGACAGCGCCATCTGCCGCACACGACAAAATGAGTTCGAAGAGAGAGAACGTGAGAGTGTCTACTGGTGGACACACAGGGAGACAACAGTGTCTGAGAGTGTTGGTTCGTCTCCACGTGAACACGATTTCTCAGCTGAGCTTGATCATTTTTCATTCAATAGTTGAATTAATACGAGAACACTTTTTGTCAGAAAGATGACTTTCGGATGACTTTGCTAATTAGGAGCTGCACAATTTGAGTGAAGCTGTAAAGGGGCTTTCATGACACCAGTCTTTAACGGTGTTTCAGACAGTATTCAGACCGATACACTGAGTCAGAGGCTGTGGCACTTTACTGTCACTATGAGATGCACCATCGAGCCTGCAGATGACTCATCAAGTTAAACTAGCAAATTCAGAAATACACATCACAACCTGCAGATAACCACGTCACACCAAGACATAGAGCCAGAAACAGTGATTGTTGTAGCAACTTACATGTGAAAAGGTGTAAATTTATTTTACCTTCTGCTTCTTCTGATCCGCGCTGTAAAGGAGAAAGGCGCACACACATACACACACAGACACCCTAGATGGGCTGTACGTGTGGCTCTTCCAGCCAATCATCTAAAGGGGTAATTTTAGTCCTAACAGCTGAAAACTATCCCTGTCCGAAAGTCACGTGACTTTGTTTCGTGTTTCAAAACAACTCCAGCAAACACAGAAACTAACACAAAAAAACTCGCCATTATTTTCTTCATTTTTCTTTTACTTTTTCATATTTTTTTTAGGGTTTTGTTTTTAAATTCATGGTCGTTTTCTGTTTTCTTGTGTGAGTATTTTTCCGGCCTGCAGGTGGCAGATATGCGTCAGGCAACCGGAAGTTCCGAGGAGAGCGTTCTGTGAAGAGGAAGAAGTGTCGCATCAAAACAGTTAGCCACTTAGCTTCCGTCATGGCGGAACTCAACAGACAGCTGCAGGAATACCTGGCTCAGTCCAAAAGTGGAGGCGCCAAAACCATCTCCCAGTCCAGCTCCAGCACCACGGTGGACATGGACGACCAGGAGCCGGTGCCCGGGAGCTGGTTCGGCCGGTGGTCCAGTCCGTGGTCTGGGAGTCGCGGCGGCAGTCCGTCTGGCCAGAGCTCCAGCGGGAACAGCGGCTTTTCCTGGCCGTGGTCGGCCGAGCCGGATCCCTGCCTGCCGGGTATGAGTCGGCGGCAGCGGCTGGTGGCTTTTGGAGTGTGTGTGTCGTTCTCGGCGCTCTGCTTCGGACTGTCGGCGCTGTACGCGCCGCTGCTGCTCCTCTACGCTCGGAAGTTCGCTCTGCTGTGGTCACTCGGGTCCATGTTCGCCATTGCAGCCGCGGCGATCTTGCGGGGCCCCAGCAGACTGGCCGCCAGCCTGCCCACCTCCCCCGGGGCGGCGGTGTACCTGTGCACCTTGGCAGGGACTTTATATGCGGCGCTGAGCCTGCATAGCACCGTGCTGACCGCGCTCGGCGCCGCCCTGCAGGTCACCGTCCTCGCCGGCTTCGTGGTGTCGTTGCTGCCCGGAGGCAGCGCCGGGATGCGCTTCATGGGCGGCATGGCAGCGTCTGCGATCAAAAGGACCGTGACCGGGAAGACCATGCCGATCTGAGCGGGACCGAGCGTCTGAGACTGGAGACGTCTCTCTCAAGTTGTCGTGGACATCTCGCCGGACAAAGGGGTCCCAAGTTTGGGCCCGCGGGACAGGAGGGGCCCCTGGGATTGACGACATTCTCCTGCTGGCTGCTTCACTTGTTCGGGGACAGAAGCTCTTTACTGAATAACTGTTGCTCTTTAACTGATGCATTTGTTTTGAAATTTAACCCTGAACACAGACCTGCAGGTTTTTGTGTGTTTTGGTTAGATGCAGACCAAGTTCTGACTGACTGGAGGACGGATTGGATTCAGCATTTTTTTCCGAGGACCAAATCAAGTTAACAATGACCCTGAGCTCAGTCCTGTGTCTGGGTTTGGCGTCTTTACTGGTGCAGATTGTACAATGTGATTAAAACCAAAGTTAACTCTGGTTTCATGTGGTTTCTGCTACAAAAACAAGGTGCAGACTCATACTGGGGATTGTGGGACCTTCACTAGTCATGACTTAGAAAACTGGACCCTCAAACTGGGCCACTTTTGGAAGGAAGACCTCAAGTAACCTCAACCTTTTCTTGCAAAATCAAAGACAAAATGTTTTACTGCAGCTTTCAGATCTATGAAGCATCTTCTGATCTCTGAATGACACCTGGGGTTGTGAAGCACATTTAATACATTGTGTCTAAAAACTAGCCAAACATTTGAATAGTTGCTGCGATATAGACAACAGCCATTGTCTTGTTTTGATTTCGGTTCTTCTCATCCTGTTTATCTGCAGGTTTGGCCGACAGATGGCGCTGTTCACCAAAACAAACAGTTCATTTGTGGACACAAAAACATCCGCCCCATGTGAGACTACCGATGAATAGCATGTAATCATGAATTGATCACAGCCCTTCGTTATTTTCACTAGAAAGTAGGAAAATCGTTTCTGTGCGGTCAATTGCCTCAAAATCTGAATGTAACTGTTTTTACAAAAGGTAACATGTTTAGAGCTGGTCACATCTGGATCATGTTATTTATGAGGTAACGTGTTTTTTATATTGCTGTCAAGAGTGCTGTGTTATTCCAGAGTCACTTCAGTAAACCTATACCAATCACGGAATATTTTTTTCACAAAACTTCTTTGTAAATCCTGACGGTGTTTTTCGAACTGTGATAAAATGTAGTTTTCCTGATGTCAAAAATATCAAGAAATCTTGTGATGACATTCAAAGTGGAGCTGCTGAGTGCAGCCCAATGACCAACTGTCAAAAGTTGACATTACAAATCGTACCTTGACTGACATTCGTCAATAAGAGCAAGTTAAGAGCAATAACTTTCAAAATAAGTAGAAAATCAGACAGCACAACACTGTCACTGACAGGAAAACACCACCACAATTACCGCTGGATTACTTGGGACACTATGAACACAATGTTTCTTCAGAAAGCTCACTGATGTGTGTTGAGTTTTATAACCGACTGTGACCGACACTTCCCCAACTGGGGGGGGGCTCCTGGAGGGTGGGTGGCGGATAGAACTGAACTGTCCATGATCAGGTTTAGAAAGAAACAGAGGACTCGCTCCATCCTGACGGAGGCGCTGTGACAACAATTTGAAGTGAGAATCTTTATTGTCCACATGGGTGAAAACACAAAAAACATAGAAATCTGATACAAAGCTGCAGACGAAGTGGAATAAAAGAGACGCAGATACAAACAGTAACGATGAGTCTCTACAGTATTTTACACCAAAGTCTCTTCCGCCTGTCGGCTCAGGTGTCCGGCTGCTCCGTCACTGCGGACCAATCGTAAACCAGCATTCTTCACAGCGCCACCGACCCGAGCGTGCGACGCGGCCGAGCGTCTGCTCTCAGGTCTGTGGAGGGACCAGCAGGAGAGGAATCGTTGTGGGGGAGGGGTTCGAGACTACCGGCCCCGCCCTCCCCCACGCGGGGCCCCTCTTGGTGGTGGCCCTCCTCTCCTGGGCCCAGGACCCCAGCTGCCGCGTCCGCCACGGCCTGATGGTCCGTACCCGCTATCATCTCTTTGAGAGGAGCGACCTGCAGGGGGGGGGGGCACACGAACGCACAGAATGTAACTGATGAAAAGTTTTTATCCTCGCGATAAAAACGTACAATAAACTAACTGAACACATTAACCTCCCTTGTGTTCATACTGCAGTGACTATGCAGTGACTGCGCTCACCTCCATCTGCTGATGATGACTCTCGCTCTCGGGGGTCTCCCGTTCCTGGGCCGTCCTGCCACGGGCGTTTGCGGGGCGGCAGGGACGCCATGTCCATCCCTTGCATGGACGACGGCCGATCTCGCCCAGACGACCCATCGTGGATCTGTTGCCCGTCTCGGTAACTGTCGTGCCCTGCAGACACGAGGTTTCACAGTGAGAACGGCGGTCCTGTTTTGGGGGGCGGCATGGCCTCAAAAGACACGCAGATTTCTCACCTCCTCCTCTGGAGGCACCTCCCCCACGAAGCGACCTCCCTCGGCTACCAGTGTCCCAACCCCGGCTCATCTCCTCGGGGCCGTCGTAGCCCTCCTCCTGGCCGCTGTAGTCGTCTGAGTAGCCGCGAGCTCCGGGCCGGCCGGGGCCACCACCGCCTCTGTACCTGAAACAGAGACCACTTCAGTCCCCTCAGCGTGCACCAGGCCAAACCCAACACTGCTCAGCAGACGGCCTTACCTATCTTCCCTCCGTCCTCTGTAGTCCCCCTCCTTGAACCTGTCATCGGACCCCCAGCTCCCGCCACTCCCTCCGCCTCGGTGTCCTCCTCCACGGTGGCCTCCTCCTCCCCCACCCTGGTAGCTCTGTCCAGGCCTCCAGCCTTCGTCTCCCCTGCTGTGGAAGTCCTGGCCTCCATCGAAGTCCTGCGGTCCTCGTCGACCCTGCTGATTGTCCCCCCAGTAGGGCCCCGAGCCTTGGTCGGGTCCCCCCGAGCCCTGTCGGTCAGGGGGGCCCATGCGATGATTGGGTGGTGGCCCTCGTGATTCACCTTGTCGCACAAAGTGGAGAGTGGTGATCAGGACTGGAGGCCCACCCTCTCTGGATTGAGCTTCCTAGGAACCTTTTAATTTCTCTTACCTTTGCTGTTTGGCCCCTGCTGACCCATGCCGTGCATCATGGGCCCCGAATTCTGCCCCTATAGAAACCCAATCAGAGTTAGTCCACACGAATCACTGCTGCAATCCTGAACCAGTTCACAATCACAGGAACCCACCTGATGCTGCATGTACGGGCCCCCCTGCATGTTTCCATGTGGTCCTTGCATGCTACCTGGGCCCCCCTGCATGCTTCCGTGGGGTCCTTGCATGCTACCAGGAGGGCCCTGCATATTTCCATGGGGTCCCTGCATGTTGCTCGGGGGCCCCTGCATATTTCCTGGGGGCCCATGCATCCCTCCTGGAGGTCCCTGCATGTTGCTCATTCCGTAATTATTAGGCATGTTGCCATGTGTCCGCGATGGGGGCCCCATCATCCCACCCTGCACAGGGCCCTGGGAGCCCATCATGTTCCCCTGAGGTGGCATCATGCCCCCCTGGGATGGTGGGCCTTGAGAATCTCTTGGACCCATACCTCTAGGAGGGGGGCCCATCATTCCACCAGGGGGCCCCTGCATCCCTCTGGGTCCCATTCCGTGAGGTCCTTGGGGCCCCATGTTTCTCGGTGGGCCCGAATGCCTCTGCATACCCTGGGACCCTTGCATGTCTTGTGGTCCCATCATGCCCTGAGGAGGCCCCTGGTGCGATTGGGGTCCAGAGGATGGTCCCATCTGTCCTGACATGTATGGTGGCTGCATGCCCCCAGGGCCCATGGGGAGCCCCATGTTGTTGGGCATCTGCTGAGCAGCCATGTTTGAAGAAAAGCCCTGCTGGTTTTGCGACATGGGTCCCCCATGACCAGTGAAGGGGGGCCCAGAGCCTTGTCCCTGTGGGGGTCCCATGTTCCCATCTGGGCCCATCTGGTTCATCCGGTCCATCTTCATCTGCTGCAGAGAGACGCATAGCAACAATGTTAGGCCCACCAACAGAAAGTACCCAAAGAAGTACCTCAACGAGTGCCCAAAGAAGAAGAACTAAGAACCAGTCAAAGCAGTGAATCGGTGAAACTCATTGGGTACTTTAGACTGACTGGTTAAGGATAAACTGGGCTGGTCTGAGCAGGTTGAAGCACTCACCTCCAGCAGCATGGGGTTGGTGTACTGCAGAGCAGCCATCTCCTGCTCGATCTCTGCCTGGCTCCTCTTCTTCATGTCCACCTTTGGTTCCGCCTTACGGTCTTTGGACAGATCCCCAGAGGAAGGCATCATGGGAACTTTATTCTCAGCCCAGGCCTGCGGAGACATTTTGGCACAAGCTCACATTTTAGGACTTCTGAGCGGACAGGGCTGGTTCCAGGTCAGCTGAGGTGACGCCTTACCTGTTGGAACTGTGCTGGGATGGGTTTGGCATATGGGACTTTCTTTTGAGGGACTTTCTTGGAGTCCTTGCCCATGACCTCGTCCATGCCCCAGTCCAGACCGGGGATGGACATCTCCACCTCCGGGGCCACCTCTTTACCTGGAGACAGAAGTCACCCTGATTAACCCTGAAGTCCCTGTGGAGTGGACCGCAGTGGGCCGCACACTGATCCCTGAGAGACTCCAGGACTTACTGCTTTGTTCCTGTTCCATGGCTGCTTTCAGCTGTTCGGGAATGCCCATACCGGGGATGGCGGCCATGCTGTTTGGTTCCATGTCATCTAAAAGAAGCACGCAGCACAATCAGATGACCAAAAAAAAGAAAGAAAGAGGTGTACACACAAGTTGTGCAGTTTGTCCGCCGCGTCTCACCGTACTCCACGCCGTCCTCCGACATGCCGGGCAGCAGGTTGAGGTTGTAACGGTCTCTCATCTTATCACCTGGTCGATTCCTCGTCCAGAATTTACTGCGTAAAAACATATTTGTGTTTTAACAGACATTTGATCCCATTCACTGTTTATCTGCTAAAACAACTTATTTTACAGAATGCAGTATAAGCACTCATTAATACAGACATTGGTGAACTTTCATGAATGTGTGAGACTTTAATGATTTCATGGTTCGAAGACAAATCATCTTCCAGTGCACCTGGAACCGATTTTAGCCACTTGGAGCCTGAGTTTGGATGAAACAGCAGAAGGAGATGGATGGACGACATTTTGATACCTGGTGTGGTCATTAGAGCCTGAGCAGAGGATGTGACCCAGCGGGTGCCAGGCCAGACTCCAGATCATCCCTTCATGGGCCATCTCCATCCCACCGACCTCCTTCTCCACCCTGACCCACATAAAAGTGACAACACCTGTTAGCCATTGGGCACACTCGAAACCCAGCATATGAAAAACACGCATCCTCCAACTGCTCCTGCTGCTGGGGGGTCCTTACCCGGTGTGCCAGAAGAGCAGCGAGCCGTCGGAGCCTCCGCTGGCGAACAGGCCCTCGTGTACGGGGTGCCAGGCCACAGCTGAGGAAAAACAGGGACACACGTGAACACACGAGCCACAGGCTGCTGCCTGCTGTTGACATTGCCCCCCAGTTTGCTTCTCCTGTCTCACCTGTGGCTTCCTTCTTGTGGCCCCTGAACACCTGCAGCTCCTCCTTCAGGTTTCGGATGTCGAACAGTTTGCACAGGTGGTCTCGTGACGCCGTCAGGAGCCAATTTCCATTCAGGTTCCACTTCACCTCCATCACCGTGTTCTTATGGGCGTGCCTGAACAGAGAAAAAGCCACGAAATTAAGCAAATACCTTTAATGTGCCTGAACTTCTCAAAACTTTATTTCTTAAATGTGGACTTTAACCTGTACCCAAGTACAAATCACACTTCACGACCAAGAATGTCTAATTAACTTAAGATGCGAAGCAGGTAAGATGCCAACAAGAAAAAAGATGCATGATGACGGATGTAAGGTCTACATTGTTCAAAAAAACAGTCCAAAGGAGGTGTGCTACCCTGAATTTGGTCTGTAAGGCTGCAGGGTTGAGACGATACTGAAGCCTCATAATTACTCGTAAAGCATCTTCTGCGTGACCGGAGGATGTGTGAAAGAAGGCGGGCAGACGTGAAAGCTGACTGCCATCTTGTGCGAGTGTGTTCTGCAACCAACTCACAGTGTTGCCAGACTCTGGCCTGTCTTGGGATCCCAAAACTTGATTGGCTGCTGGCTATCTTTACTTCCCGACACCACCAGGCCCTTCGTGGGGTGCCAGTCGACACACTTCACGTCCGCACCGTGACCTGTGAGCGCACAAACACACCGCAAATCACAAAGAGTGGCCACCAGTTTTTGAATCCATCTGTATGACAGATGATCAAGCGTAGCTCCGCGATCGTGGGAGTGCCACTCGGCGACGGGGGGCCGTACCACGGAGGATGCGCTCCTCGTGGCAGCGCAGGAAGTCCCAGATCCGAACGGTGCCGTCGTCCGAGCAGGTGGCAAACTTGTTATCTGTCGGGGAGAAACTGGAGAGGAGAGAGGAGAGTCAGAGCAGCGACACGAACACGTGAACTGCAGGAGAAGCGGGAAGGCAGCGCGACTCGGAGGCCTGAATGTGGCCCCAACAGGTTGAATGGGTGTTCTCTCATTTAGGACAAGAATGGGGGTAAAACCAAAGGCCTGATGGTCCAAAAGAGCTGTCCCTATCCTGCAATACCAATTTGTTCCACAAGACGGCGTAAGAAGGGTCTCTGGTACCTAGTATGACTTGAGTTCATGAAAGAGCAGCGGCAGATACGAGAAGTAGTTGGTGAATGAATCGGACAACAAATAAGTCAATTTGTTTTGAAAACTATTTATCCTCAACAAAGCAGGAGTAGGGTGTTTTTGACACACTGACAGCTGACCGTCTCAGCTGTGTTGGACGAAAAATGACACCAGACGTCTGGCCCCCAGTTTGCGGAGTGAAAGAAGTTTCATCTTGCAGCTCAAGATGCAGCTCAAGGTAGAAAACGAGACGGAAAACCTGTTAAAACCATAGCTCACTTGAGTAAACTCCGTGAATGACAAATGATGCAGTCTGCGGGAGATGTAGGCAAAGTAGGTGACCGACAGCACGGAGCATCTTCACACTTTCGCGGAGAGAAAAGCCCATTTGAAACCAAGTACGTCAATTTGAGTGCAACAGGAACCTGATTGTGAGCGATCGACCACGAGGTCACAGCCTCTCTGGCTGTTTTCCGTCTATCACGGGAAGAAAAAGAGGTGAAACTACTTTCACGGAGTCACTGGCATCTGAGGCTCACTGATGTACCAGTCGGTGTCCGTCCCACCGTGGCACCTAAAGGACCTGCTGCTGACATCATGGTGTCAGACACCATTTCATCATCTTGACATGTGGTCACAGGAGGCTGTGACCACCGAGATTTGACGGTTTCCCAGTTCTTCACACAGCCTCCACGTCTTCTTCTCTGTTTCAGTGGCAGCGTTACAGCGCCTCTCTTAGGCCCTGAGCATAAACAGCAGCATTTTCAATGGTTTCCAAAGAACGAGCACACTGATTGGTTACGATGCAATTTACAGATGTTCGTTTTCTATCACAAAAATGCTGTCTCAACCTTCACAGAGCCCTAATCTGTGGACTTTGGACAACCACTGGCAAAATGCTGAAGTATGACGACATGATAATAAGCTCCACCCACTGACAAAGTGGTTACCGCCATTGCTTCCCTGCTTCTAGGAAAGGTCTGGTTGAAGGAATGCTGGGGACCGCCTGCACTTCAGTGGGACTCACAAAAACAGAGCGATGCCAAAGCTGGTACACATGGCCACTCAGAAATATCCCAGAAAAATTAAATAAAGCATATTCACTTTCAAAATAAAGGTGGTGTTCAGCATCCCAGTCAGAATCCAGTAAAAGAAAACAAATATAGATCTTGTTTGTTCTGGTTAAACATGTGCTGTAAGTCTTTGGGAGAAGTGACTTTGAACCTGAACCATTCTCTTCTTTCCTTCTCTCCAGTGCACTGGGAGCGAAGGATCACCTCTGTCTGCAAGGAAGCGCTACCAATGAAACAGCTCCGCCTGCTGGACGTTTACTAAAACTGCAACAGCAACCTGGGCTCGAGCAGTTGCGCAATGACCATATGGTTAACAAGGAAAAATGGGACTGATTTGTTAGTTGCAAGCTGTGGGTAATGCTCGATAGGAGCCTATTGATCCTAAACTCCCTCTGTGGCTGTTTTCTCTTGAAACGATGAGAAGTGATGCTGCAGATGCAGCTTTCAGGGGCCTTTTGCACTTCTCAGTGTGATTCGCTTCCAGGCCGACTCGTGTCCCTTTGGACCAGGCCTCACTAAAAGAAGCAGCATGTTTCCATGAATACTGCATGGAAAACAATGGGAGCATCACGGAGAGAGACAGAAAGAGAAACTTCCTCATAAATCAGAAGAAAAAAAGAAAAGAAAAAGAAAGCTTTCTTCCCTCGAAAAATGTGCCAAGCGAACATGTGAGAAGAACAACAGATTCATTGAACTAAGATGTGGAATTTTAAGACTGGTCTTCTGCATGCTTCTTTGGGTACAGAGCAGAAAATGAAAGCACTTTCTAAGGTATAAGGTCAGGCACTTAATAATTTATAAGGTCTGCTATTCATTCCAATTGAGGTGACATGGCTTCCTGGGGGGGGGGGGGGGGTCTCACTGCTTCCTCTGTGCCCCCTCATGCCTCCCCATGGGGTCCCTGACCATCAGTGTATTAAAGTTCCTCACCACAGACTGTGGAAGCTGCTTCTGACAGTGAAACATCTTCTGTAAGATGCTGCGAAACAGTAACAATGAAATATATATCAGAAACCTATAGTTGACAGCTGACATAACTGATAGAGCTCTTTTTTCTACAAAAAATGTATATCAGCATCATGCTATCATATTCAAAGGGCTTCAATCATTCTAACCATTCACTGTGTGATTGATTTCACCAGGACTGACAGTGGCCTTTGGAGATAACTACGCGCCAAACAGAGCAAAACAAAATTAATTCTTTCATACATCTCACTTTGACGCTACACAAAAACTACATTGTCAATATTTCAATGTTTTTGACATAGCCAAGAGTATTTTAAGAAAACAATCTCTGGACCACTTGGTGGATTTTTTCTATCCTGAAAAAAAAGGATGAAATCAAACTGGTATTTAAAGGGTTGAAGCCTTAATAATCATTGACGGTTACTCTTCTAATGGAGGGCTGGAGCTGTTTGTTGGGCTTTTCTTTATAAAAACCCAACACATGGATTCAAATCTGAACTGATGACTTGGGCAAAACTCAAAGACACAACAGCTGGTTCCACTTGGAAAAGCTGTTGTGTCTTTGACTATAGACTGCGGACAAGTTGAACATCTTCCTGATGAGGAACCTGATTCGCCTGAACAAAAAGAATAATTGTGTGCCTCCAAATGATGGTCAGCTGCCTGTCTGCGGACGAAGACGCAGTTGAAGCGTCAAACCACAGACAGTCGGGCTTCACCCGACAGAGGTCGACCGGCGGAAGGTCAGACTGCTGCCGGCAATCACAACATGTGAAACAGAGAGCCCAACAGAGAAATGGCTCAAAAACAGAGGTCAAAGGGCACGGGGGGGGGGGGGGGGTCAATTTAACATCTTCTGCAGAGAGAGTCCACTCAAAATGATCCGAAAAAAGTCCAACAGAGGACCGTGTGACGGTTAGAAACCGTCAGCTGGACACACATCGCTCGACATCACACAGGCAGAAGCACACATAATGCGACTGTACATGTCTGAGATAAACGACCGGCAATGCACCACAGAACATCTGAGGTTTTTGTGAAGAAGAGTGAATGCAAACCGCTTCATCATACAGTTGGGTTGTTGTTTTACGCAGGAGTGACTGTAAACTCAATAGCTCCCCCTCCGCAAAAAGTTAACCCACCTGGTGGTGAGGTGGTGGCTTACAGGTTTTGTTGTAGCTTCTAACGTTGATGTAAATGTATCTGAACGCATCTCATGTCTTTGCACCACAAACCATAGTTTGTGTCTGCGGCTGCGCTAAGCTAACGCTGTTTCGTCCAACTAGACTAAACTGAGCAAAATCTCCCTTGATGTTCAGGTGAGCCAATAGCTGCTCCCTGTCTGGTGGGTTCGGTGGTGCACAAACTAATTCTGATGTCAAACTGCGCAATGAGCTATTCAAGCAGTTTGAGGCCGAGTCGCAGCACAGCGACGCTGAGAGTCGAGGCTCCCTGACAGCGCCCACCCCCTGTGGTTCGGGGGGAGGGGGGGGCAGTCCTGCATGGTTCCCATCCATCACCCTCTTCAGTCTGACAGTTGCAAGTGGCTCACTGTCAGGCTATCTGCAGCGCTTCATAGGTAAAAGTGCTGTGACGCAGCAGGAGGATGCTGGAAAGATGCAGGACTGTCACCCTCGAGTACCACAATCACCCCCCCATGACATCATTTCTTTTCTTGCATATACACAGTACCATCCAACACACAGAAGTACAGCAGTTTGCTATGAAACGAGTTTGCAAAGGCTCAAAGGTAAAAGTGTATTTCGAAAGGGGGAAAAAGGAGAAAAAGGGAGACAAAGTCCTTGTTGACGATGTGTAACGCGTCTGAAGCAGACAGACGAAGCAGGAACACCCAGTGTGACGTAGGAAGGACACCAGCAGCAACACGCCGCTGCCGTACTCGCTCGGTACAGGCGGCGGTCCCCATTTAGGTGGAGGGTTGTTGGCTAATCGCGCGCGCAAAGGTCAGCTTGTCTAACGGCGGTTATCTGCTCATCCAACCGAACACAGCTGGTCCTACACTGCCTGGCAGTAAAGTCCTCTGTGCCATCACGCCTTCATGAAGCTACACACGTCTCAATCGGGATGTCTGAGTTTGGCGGGTTGAAGGTGTGTCAGAGAAGCTGTTAACAGAAACACTGTGCGGTTGGCGTGTGCGAATCGTGGGACAATCCAGTTAAAAGTTAATAGCAAAGAAAAAATGGGGGATTTATATTCCAGGTGTTTAAAGGTCTGTGTTTCGGAGGCAGATGTGCGATTCCAACCTTTATTTAACCCTGCGTGCTTCCGATTCGTCTTTATTCACTTTATTTTATTGGTCCCTGCTAAAACTTTATTGGTTCAGAGTGAAAGCGGGCCTTTATTGACCTCCTCCTCCTCGCCATTCAAGCCACCGGGCCTAACCCAGACCATTCAGTGATGGATATTCCATGACTTTATTCAACACATCAACCGTTTGTGTACACAGAGAGAGTGGGCTCAGAAGGAAGAATATCAAAAACAGATCACTGCAGTGTTGCAACAGCACACACTTACATCTGTCATGAATCAACCACAGCAAACACAACAAGTGGCGCCCCCCCATGGCTGACAGAGAGCAGTGCAGACTGGCCTGAACTACAGAGAATGGGAGATTGGGTATAAACCTGGCTTCTCTAATGGCCTCCTTGTGAGCCTGGAACATCTTGACGTTGTTCATGTTGGACTGCCAGTACTTGACGTAGCCGCCGTGGTCCGCCGTCAGCATCCACATGTCGTTGTGAGACCAGGTCATGGCGCGCACGGGGCTGTCGTGGGCCTGTAAGGGATGGAGGTGGGGGTGGGGGGGGGGGGGGTCAGAGGAGGGGAGGGGCACATTTTCATGAGTACACCCAAACACAGGACGAACCTCGCAGAGGCAGAAAAGATCACTTCATTTTATCATACAATTTTTTTTAAACATTTGCAAGTCGCAGCTGGACGACACAGGCAACTTCCACTTGGTGCATCAGAAGTCAGAAGAGAGAAAAGAAAAACACAGCTCATTTCCTATTGTGTGTGTGGAAGGAGGGCGGTTTACCTGTAAGATGGTCTCAAAGTTGAAGGTGAGACCGTTCCACAGAGTGAACTCTCCGCTGGAGGCGCCGGTCACCAGGCGACGGCCCTCAGGAGTCCACTGCAGACGGTAAAAAAAATAAGACCCAACTTTAGTTCCACCTGCACTACGCTTCTCCGGCTGGCAGTCCAGCACGGACAGAAGAAGCTGAGGAGAAATTCTCATCCTCACCCTGATGACAAATACGGGACATTTGACTTTGTTGGTGGAGGTACGGACAAACTTTGTGGTGACTGCGTTCATCGGGTTGTTGAGCATGCCCAGTGGAGGGACGAGCTGCAAGGGGACAGGGAAACAGGAAGCTTAGGACAGGGACAGCACAGTAACACGTCCTCGGTGTTATGAGGTGAAACTAAACTACAGAACCCGAAAAGGTTCAGTCTACATCAGAAGGGTTTTAAATCTCATTCCAATTTAGCGAATTTCAAGACAACACAATTGCAGCAATGAAAAAAGAAACTGTTTGAGGGGCCTCATGCAGGTAACTGGATAAGAAAATGTCAAGAAGAGGAACTGTTGCTGTTTTAACTGTCTGTTTCCAGATTGTGAGACAAATAAAGGCATCTTATCTCATCTTGCTGTGCTAACTGTGTGTTTCCATGCTGACTGTGTGTTGCTGTGCATGCTCACATCGTTGTAACATCCTGCGTCGGGCTGTATGGCTCTGAGGTCTCGGTGGTCCCGCTGCCACAGTCGATTCTGCCAAGGAAACAAACAGTGAGTCGGAACTGAAGATCAGAAGCAAGAGGCTTCATGTTTTAGTCCCATGGTGGCATTCAGAACATGCAAACAAACGTGTTTAGGACAGACCTTTCCTCATTCTGACCAGTACACAATTGAAACATGGTGTTTACCTAACTTACAGTAGACAGTCAAACACTAATCACCTCACTCACTTTTGCCAACATAAAGCCTTCAAAATAAAAGCAAATCTGCTTCAGGGTTGAAAAAGTCTCATGTGATTTTTTTGCAAAATGCATCATTCGAATTCCAACAACCAATCTTGGGCCCCCGGTCTCTGACATGACAAGACTGTGTTGTTATATTAAATCAGGGGTCCTCAACATTTTCCAGGCAGAGGACCCCCCAAACTGATGGAGACCTTAAAGAACAACTGCATAAAATTTAAATTTACCTTCTTTTTTGTGTGGGAATATAAGAAAAAAAAAGTCTAAATCAATCAAAACTTTCGCGACCCCCCTGCAGTACCTCTGTGGACCCCAGAAGGGTCGAGACCACTGCACTACATAAAGCCTCATCGTTTTAAATCCAATTCATTTAGAATCAAACATTCACAAGAGTTGACTTGTAATTTTGATGATAGCAACAAGTTCAAGTTAATATCCAGAACTTCCACAGACTAAGGAACAATAATGGTTTTGTTGATCAACAGACAGGTGCCTTACCCCCAGGTATCTGATGACGGAGGGGTTGTAGTCGATGGTCTTGCGGTTGACGGCCTTTCGCATCCGCTTGCCGTCGAAGGTGAGCTGTTGCATAGCCTGCTGCTGGGCGAAGTCGGGCCTCTTGTAGAACACCTGCCGCGGCGCCTGGTGCTGGAAGCGCGGCATGTGGAAGAACCGCTGCGGTGAGCCGATGTCCGTCGCCATGGTGGCCAGCTAAACCTGCAGGATATCAGGCATTAAAACTTGTTCTTGATAACTTCATTCAATCTCGGATATAAATACAGAGATGAGCAGTGTGGGTCTGTTCCTGTGGGTTGTTAAGGGCAACTTATCAAGCACAAAGCAAAAAGCTGCATCAACAATGGAAAACAGGACAGAAACAATGAAACACAGCAGATGACCACTGCACAGCTTTCTAAGATTCAATGACATCACAGCAACAGAGAAAAATAGGAACCATAAACTGTGGACACATTGTGGTTTTGGGCAAAACAAGTAACAACAGCAGCAGTTCAAAAAGCTGGTAAAAACAAAACTGTTGAATCTGATTTACGAGCTGATGAGACATCACTTGGCTGGGACATGGATAGTCTCATGTGGCTTATGTTGAGCAAAGCGACAGGTTTAGCATCTCTGGAACTTGTTATCAAACAGGACGAAAACTTGTGTTTCAGCACAACACCTCAACTCGAGCCCCTCAAAAGAGCTTTACAGTGCAGAATAAATAAATGCAGAGCTCTGCAACGTGTCCCACTGCCTTCACTGGCACTGATCACTCACTCTCCCCATCAGCTGTCCACTGACACTTAACAATCACCTTGAAACTTCAGCAGACACTGCACACACCTATCGGTGGGCAATCCACAAAGACAATTAAGCTTGAAGCTTTTATTTTGA
>JASSRZ010000042.1:14406909-14422873 GCA_032164315.1 Malacoctenus gilli
ATGTCTGACTTTGCCCTCAGCAGGGGGTCATCATACTGGTGCAGTTTGACAGAATGAAGTGTGTGAATCTATGTCGGAAAAGACCAACTGCAATGACACATAACATTCGTAACTATTTACTTCCACTTGTGCGTCTGCGTGGTGTTACTTTGATTTTGAGGTGGACAAAACACAATGAATCAGTTTAAGATTTTCAAAAGCCAGTTTGTAAAAAAAATAGTGTTAATAGTTTTCCAAATAGAGAAGGAATAACAGCCCAAGTTCTTTTGGTTGAAAGATGTGAAGTTGTGAAATGGACAGAGTCAGACGAGACTGTTGGCACAGTGAATGTGATGTATATTCAGCACGCAAAAGGATTTCTTTTTTCCTATTCAACATTAATCAACTTGCAACAGAAGTCAAAGGCACAAAAACAAGGCAACAGCAAAGCAAAAACTACAAAGGTTCTCCTTGATTCAGAAAACACTGTTGGTGGGAAGTACGCGGCAGAACAAAACCACAAACCAACTAAACATATAGCACATGAGGGGCAGGATGGGGCACTGCTGTGAGTCCCTCTGATCCAGTGAGAATACCAATCCAGGTGAACACAACACGAGAGCCTCCAAACAAGTATTTTCTAAACGTTCCCTGAACATTGCCACCATCTCAAAAATGTGCAAGTTTCCTGAAAATTAAATCTTGTTCTCTTCACTTTGTTTCTATAAAAAAGATCAATACAGTCTCAACCAATGGGTGGCAGAGTGACACAACAAACACTGACACACAAACAGGGGAATTCTTTGAACTCAAAGCAGGAAAGTGCATGATCAGCTGATAGGCTTGAAGTATGCTTTTATCATTTGCATCAATGTTGTTCCCAAACTGTTGGTATGCTTTCTTTCTTTTTTTCTTACACCCAGCTCTCACTGTCCTCATTTGACGAACACCAGCTCAAGTGATGCAGCTTCAGTCGTATTGGCAGAACTTCCTGTTTTTTGTCATTTGAATTACAAATTAGAGGACAGATTTCGGATTGTGAAATATGAACCAACCAGGATTTCGAACTTGACCAACACAAATGATGTACATTCTAGACTGTGATGAATGCTTTTTTTCTGTAAAGTTTCACCAAAAAGACAGTTCTGGGTCAACACTTCAAACACCCCACAGGCACTTTTATTTAAATTCAACAGTAAATATTCTAATCATCAAAACAAGAAAACACTCCACTGCAAAATAAAAACAGTCATACTGTTTATGCAAACAGGCTGGAGTCCTAAAAAGTCAACAGGCACATTAGCAGCACCTGAGTATAACCAGCGTGCTCCACAGTCGCAATGTAAGCGATGTTCCTTGTGACAATACACCAAATCATAGCTTTTTCTTCAAGAGGGACCACCGAAGGAAGGGGTTCTGCAGGCTCGTTAAGGGGGTTGAAATCTTTAAAGGCTTCACGATCTGAGTTGCGTCACACAATTTCCCCTTAAACTTGGTCTTGTAGTGGAGATTATGTTGAAACAAAGAAGCCGTGCTCCAACCTTTTTACTTGAACATGTTATTTGGTATTCTCAGTTATAATTTCTGAACCAAAATAAACACCTCTGGGTAAACAGGAAAGCCTAAATTCACAAAAATCCACCTTAGATCCTCAATAACATCATGATAGACTGCAAGTACAATGAAAAACATACATCAGAATGGGGTAACAGTTCCAATCACCCACAGTATTGTGTTGGACTTGATTTTAAAACGGACACGGCATTAAGTGAAAAAGATTGTGTGACAAGCTCCCTGATTAAATACTTTATCAGCACATTCCAAGGGTGATTTTGTCAATGATGACTATTTCCACGGTAAAATTGTGTCAAGTTTTGATCATACAGGTATAAGTTGATCCCAGCTCTAGATTTAAAAAAAAAACCTTGGAAAAACTGGAGCATACACAAAATAAAACTATGGTAATACCTTGTAGTATACGGTGGTGGCAAAAATAATCTCATAGTGTGACCAATAGTTTGAGACACTGTGGACTCCAGTCCTGGAGGGCTGCGTCCAAACACGTTTGGATTTCTTCCAGCCCCAAATGACTGGTTTTAATCCAGCGTGTCATCAAGCTCTACAGAAGCCTGCCGACGACCTATCATTTTTGATTCAGGTGCGCTGGATCGGGGAGACGCGCAGGAGTGTTAAGAAGGGGGTCCTCCAGGACCGGAGTTCAACACACGTGATGTACACAGGCAGCATGAACGACGAGATCGCACCACACGAAAAAGACCGTCTAGATCGAGACACCCTGACAGACTAAACATGCTGCTTTTCCCTGCGACGGACTACAGTCACCCTGTGGGGCTGTCTGACAGAAACAGAAACTGCGTTAACGTTAACTCCTCGCTCGTGCTAAAGATGCTAACGGCTAACAGGAGCGTTTCACCACGTTAAGAGGCCAGTGTTGGCAGGACCCTCTCCTTGTAAACACACGTTTTCTCTCTCAAGACACTTTCTGGTTGTGAGCCAGGGTAAACATGGTATTGAAGTCAAACTGAAAACACGTCTGGGTAGTTTCCAGGGATGTTTAGTTGTGTTTGTTATCCCGAGATAAATGGCGGCCCGGGGCTTGTTGGAACAACAGCGCGCTGCGGCAGAGTCAAAACTCACCGACAGTCTTTGCAGCAGAGAGAGCTATCTAGCTGTCATGAACGGGCTAGATTCTTCCGTAAAGCTTTTCTCTGATGAAACATGCACGTCTCAAACTTTATTCAACTCAAATTTAACCAAGTTTCTCATTTCAGCCACCAGCCGCTTCCATTATGACGTTTCTTCTTCTCGGCCTTGCTGAAAAGCATGCCGGGAGATTTTCATACCAGGCGGGAGCCAACTCCGTCATCACGAAAGGTTTGCTGGGAAACTGAGTTTCTTTATGAAGACGAAAACGTGTGTAAAACGGAGAAACTGTGATTTTAGATGTTTTCAATCGCTCTGCCAAGTACAGCACACCCCCCCACACACACAATGCATTTGAAGTGGTAGTTATAGTGATAGTTATCAGTTGCCAAGTATTTGTTGCCAGATATTTATAATATTTTGCGTTAATCTTACACTCTGCATGAGATACGATTGTAATAAACTGGTTTTATTCAGTAGGACAATTTGGTTTAAATTGAGGTAATGCAAAAAAGTTTCAGTGCTCACATATTGTGCACCTTTGATATATATTGACAACTTCAAACCAATCTCTGACCCTACTGGGCTCTTGTCCTGGTTCTTCAAATCCCTGAATTTAAACATTATTTATAGAAGAGTAGATTTTTTTTCAAGAGTTTTGCTTTATTTTTTAGAAACACAGCTTTTATTTCACACCAATGTCTTGTTTTGATGACAATTATGTATTTATTATTACAACTTCAAATTTGAGAATTTCACAAGAAGATGATGAACAGCTGAGTTTCTCAAAGCTAAACACAGGGGGCACACATGTAATAAATTGTTGACACAAGCAGTTTAGCATTGAAAAAAAAATCTCTGACGCGACCTCAGGGACTCACAATCGTACAGACAATCTGGACTGTGACCTTTGAGACTCATACATTATGGGGCTGACTTGTCATATGTTGATAACTACTGCCGGACATCTTGGTTCCTTTGCTTTGGTCACTCTAAGATGATCTGAACATGAAACTGCTTTTTTTTCACAGCACTTGATCATAAAGGCGCATTCACACCAGAGCTATTGGGCCTGTTTCAAAAAGACTACAGTGTGTCGCCTTGGTTAGTCCATTTTGTTTGTTTGATGGGAAAATGCATCTGAACATGGATGAAACAAGTGATCTTTCGTTTGTCTGACAACACACTAGTTGGTTCACCTGGTGCTCTTCATTCATTGTGTGAAAAGCAAAGAGATTATCCATAATCATACACAGCAAAGGCAGGAAGTGGCACTGCAGATGCTTATCTTTAGTCGTTTCCACGAGAAGCACCGCAAACAGAGAGCAAGTGTAACTGCGTGGCTTTTTTCCCAGGAAGTTGGGTCCACTTACAAAAGTGCAGATTGAAAGTGAACCAAACGATACCCAACTGAACAGAGACGCAAAAATTATCCTGGTGTGAAATCATCCTTAATGATCTGTTGGTTTGAAATCGGGTGTGTTGAAATGGAATCTTAGTAACACTACTTGAAGATGTGAACTTGACCCTAGTGACAAATCAATCGGTGTGACCTAAAACTTTGGATCCCTTGACACTGTCGAAACACCGGCACTGATGTTTTGATGCTGATACAAAAAACCTGAGTGTAGTGACTGGAACATAACACCTGTGACCCAACTCTCCGACATGAAGTTCAATCGTTTGGAAGAATTCACCGGTGCCGAATCAGAAACAGATAGAAAAATCACATGGGAGCTGTCGCTCTTGGAGTTTAGTCAGGCTGAAAGCTGGAGTTGTCCACGCCGGTTTCCAGGGGGGGATTGGGGAGGTGGGGGCAGCTCTTTCTCCTGGACTTGGCCAGGACTCGATGGAGAAGGCTCGGGGAGCCGTGGAGACCCGCCGACACGTCAGATCCTTTCATCGCCGCGGACCCATCGGGTCCCAGAGGTCGGCGAATGCTGTTTTTTCTCAGCAACTTTGGAGTGCTGCGACCGCTGGAACACAAAAAGAAGCCTCGTTTTCAATGAGCCCGTTTCACCAATGTTTCAGAGAACAGGGTTGGTGGTGGCACATGTTGCTACAGTTACCTCGTGCAGCCACATGGTCCGCTTGTCGCTGTCACCACTGGCACTGACCCCCTTCTCTGCAGAGTGGGCGTGGCTCTGGACGATTGTCCGCCCTGTGGTGCAAACTTAGCTTTATGTCGCAGCTGGTTTACAGCCACGAGGTTGTGTTACCAAACCCGAGCAATAAAAGTTGGGGTCACGGAGCAACCGGGTGCCGGTACCTGCAGTGGCTCCACGCAGGCCGCAGGGAAGTAACCCTCCTCCCCCGCGCTCGACCGACCGAACCACCAGGCCTCGTCCTCCTTATATAGCACCTGGATCAGGTCCCCCGGGATCAGGCTCAGCTCTTTGGGCCAGCGAGAGCGGTACTGGATCACCACCACCACCTGGAGGTCACAACCCCCCCCCCACACACACACACAGCCACCGTTGAGGTAGTGCCTCTGGTATCAAATCCTTCAACAGAACGGCCCTGGAGTGGAGAGGAAAGGCAAGGTTGACCAGCTCCCAGTTTCAGGTGGAGATGCTTGCACAATGTCCCCTTCTGAGGCTTAAAGAGTTGACATTAAGGCATCAAATTGAAGACATAAATTCTCAAAATTAAATAGTGTTAAATAAATAAATAATAATAATAATAATAATAATAATAATAATAATAATAATAATAATAATAATAATAATAATAATGATAAATAAATGGTCAAAAAAGGGTTTAGTTTTTTTAATTTTGAAATTTTTAAAATTATTTATGGTTCAGATAGATTAGGATAGATTAGCACCATATACTGTTGTGACAAAGTCTGGAGTGTGGTAATATAGGCAATTTAAATATGCTATTTTGGTTGATTAATTTCATTCTCATTTTAATCGTTAAAATAAAAACAATAGGCAGGATACTTTTGAAGCTGCAGAAATCGAAGCCTCTGCGGTGCACGAAGGGGCTGACTTGGAATGACCCCCGCCCCGGTGATATTTCACAGGGATGCTGAACGTGTGAGCCGGCCAGTGATTTTAGTTCAGTGCGACACCTTTAATCTGTGTATTTCCAGCCTGCTGAGCAGCGAGCAGCTTTTAAAGGCAGAGGTCAGAAGTCACGCTGATGTAACGCTGATTAAGTCACACACACGCAGTATCTCTATCTCTGCGAGGACTCGCTGGGCAGGGATACCCCAGATCCTTTGGGACCTTCTTGTGCTGTTCGCATATTCTCCCCTTCTTGAGATTGTTTAGTGTGTGAGTGTTTGTACACTGCTCTTTTCCTGATGACCATAAACCGTCTGTCCGTGCACTCCCAGTGTGGATAATGTGAGTAATAGGTGTATGAATGGTTCAATGTGGTTCTGTTTGATTACCTTGTCGGCACCCTGGTGTCTCGTCCTCGTCCTCGACCTGCAGACTGGCAGACAAACAAAGGACACTGAAAATGGGTTCATTGGACCCTGGAAATGAAACAGTGCTCGTGGGGTCTTGGAGATCATCCTAAGACCAGGGCCTCGACGGGATGGGGTTGTGTTTGGAGGAGTCAGAGTCAGAGTTTGACCTGGAAATGTTAAAGATCACACCAAAGGTTAAAGCAGGTGTTAAGCTTCACTGTCAAGTGTTGGTGAATCTGTCAACCTGTGGGGTGGGGCAGGGGTCAGTCAGAGCAGCACCAAGAACAAGCTGCACATCAGCACCTCTCATTTCTTCGTATTGCTTTGTAAACAGTGAGCTGCCTTCCTCTATGGTCCGCCAATTCCCCCACAGCTGTCGATCCCAAACACATCCAATCAATTCGAACTCCCTGGAGGCCGACTCTCTTTCTCCGCCGACCACAGCAGGATGAACAGATGAAGGAAGAGAAGACTAAAAGAACTGGATAAAAGTCGAGTCCGGACACGTGGGCAAAGGTGCAGGGCATGAAAAAGCTGGCCCACCAGGGCATCTAATCCCACCCGAGCTGAACTCGTTGAACTCAAACGTAAGATCCAGTGTGAACAGCAGGTGGCAGCAAAACGATCAAACAAGAGATAAACGAAAAGCAGCTCCTTTATTTTCAGAGGATTGTAAAAGTTCAGTAAATGTAGATGCTTTCAGAGAGAACTCGGGCTTCTTCGCTATCAAAGAAAAGTGTTGAAGTTGTGTGTGAAGGAGGAAGCTGCAAACAAAATCGACACACACACGCATATGCAAGCACGCACACACATGCAATGACCAATAATGCGTATACTCAAGTTTCGCAACACTTTCACCTTGTTGCTTCAGCCATCTTCAGGGTTTTTTATGCTTGTTTTCCTCTCATGATGCACACAACATGCAACAGCCATATTATGCACCTGGAGTCTCTTATTCTGTTTGTGTGTATCGATAAGGAGGTGAAAACCTTTGTTGCAGGCAAGTGTGGAGTCACTGTGAAGTAACTCGGAGGAGAACTGTGTGTTTCTCGTGGATCTTACTGTGATCACAGAGCTGCTAATAGCTGTGCTGCTGGTTTGGTTCAGGCTTACGGGGAGAGAACACGTCACGTACATGTTCTTGGTTGTTCCATGAATTAAACCACATGCGTGTCCCTGCTGAGAGGAGCGGAGAAGCAGTCACACATGATTCCACCTGCTTCTGAATGTAAGTGAACCTCCAACACAGAACAAAATGCAGCACCAGGTGAGACCTGCACCTGCACAGGTGCTTCTGGTGCCTGAAATAATAAAATCAATCAGGCAACAACTGCTTCTTATTGTTACCATGGAAACAAACACTACTGCAATACTTTTTATTTGCCAATTGATTTTTTTTACCCCAACTAACCTAACTGTAACCATACAAAATTAAAAGTCAGATACGTCCTTAAGTTATTGGACTGAAACTGTTGGTAAAAGTCAACAAACTGATCTGAGGTGACCAGTGTCATAACGAACTGCAAGTTGGTCCCCAATCTGAATTGAGCAGAGAGCCCCCCCACCCACCCAATATGTGGAAGCTGAGTTGTGTTGGCTTGTTTCAGGGAGGTCGGTTTACTCACCCTGCGGAGAGAAGACAGTGGTGTAGACCTCAAACTGTTCATCACTGTGCCTGTAGATCTGCTGCATCTTGTCTGTTCGCACACTCTCACTCGGCGTTTAAATACCTGCAGCCGCTAATCCCCCACTCACACACACACATACACACGCACGCACACACACCTGCATGCACACACTCAAAGAGGAGACACCTCATCTTGGCACACTCAGAAAGCAGAAGCAGCAGCAGCTTTTAAGCGTCATTCTGCTTCCATACTATCCAGCATTTGTCCAGGGTGGCCCCTGCATTGTAAAGACTGAGTCATGAGTTGGACAGGTGAGCTCAGGTGTGCTCAGCACTGCGTTCAGGTGCTCTCCCCTGCGTTTAGCTCGTTCCAGGCTCAGGCTCTCGGGGTTAAACCAGTTAAACGCGGTCAGATCAGGTTTATATAACTGCTGTTACTGGATCAGATTAAACTGGATTAAAGTGACCGGCGGCACACAGGTAGTTCTAGGAAAGGTACACACACACTGAAAGCGACACGCACACTTGAGGTCAGTTTTCTTCTGCTCTTTGTGTCCATTTTTATAGCACAAAATGAGGCACGAGATCCAGACTTGTGACGAGTTTGTTTTCCTCATGTGGATTTTAATTTTCAACGACTTCTTCACAGTTACAAGTTAACTCAGATTTTTTGGAGTTTACAAATCTGTTAGTTAAAATCACAAGTTTTGAAGGTAATTTCCTACACATAGAATTCAAAGTTTGTGTGAAATACATAAAAAATCGGAGTGTCATATAAGGACACAAGGCACCAAGCTGATTAAACAACAGCTTCTTCATTCTTCACTAAATATAGAAATCACAGACATTATTTCTAAGTGATTATATTAGTTTAACTGCAGGAAAACGCCAGTTTGCAGAGCTGTGTTCCTTGGGCCATATTCGGGCATACAGCAGCCTCTAGTGGCTACCGCAGGAAGGGCTTCTTCAGGGTCACAGTACAGCTGCTCAGTACAGCTTCATGGAGGCTTCGAAGAGGTGGCTCAGGTCCTCCTCCGTGTGCTCTCTTGGCGACAGTTTGGTCACTCGCTCCTGGAATCAAAACACAAGACGAGTTTATGGATAAAATACGGACTCATCGGGACGTTCCGGGGCGTGGGAGCACCGGGTCCGGACTCACCTGAGGGATGGTTCCCTTCACCAGCGCTGGGATGTCGTCCTTGCTGTAGCCCACGGCGCCCAGGCCGTCCTCCACGTGCAGGTCGTACAGGAAGCGGCGGAGTGTGTCGGCCAGGACCGCGCCCGCATCCTCCCGCTTCACTTGCCGGATGTCCGCACCTGAACGCAGCACACGAGTTGAGTTAGCACATCAACCGTGACCGACTCCGAAGCACACAGAGGAGTTCTTCTTTCCAAGGATTTATTGTTGATTAACATTCTAATGCGAGTGTGATCGATACGAGTTTCAGTTGTCTCTGGATGTTGGGGCAAAAAGGGACAGTTTCATCCCAAACTAAAAAGGTTGTGGAAGTACCGAGGATCTCGGCAGCGTCCAGGTGGCGCTCCGGACACATCGGCGCGGTGAAGTTGAAGACAGCCGGAGACGTGAGCACCACAGAGAGGCCGTGAGGCTGCGGGGCACACGGACCAATGCAGTTCAGTTCCATTAATCGCTCAGTTATTAACATTCTGATAAACGCTGGGCACTTTGACTCAGTTTGTTCTTGGAGAATCTGACCAGACTTGGACCCCCACCCCCACCCCCGGGCTACATAACATGCACCGCCTTGACCTGAAACGCCGATTAGCACAATCTAATCAGTACATCCTTGAGCAAAGGGCCGCATCGTCAAGAATTCTACCTGAGAATCCATGAAGCTGGATTAGTCTTTGAACTTTTCGAGTCTTTGA
Source organism: Malacoctenus gilli (assembly GCA_032164315.1). Classification (NCBI taxonomy): domain Eukaryota; kingdom Metazoa; phylum Chordata; class Actinopteri; order Blenniiformes; family Labrisomidae; genus Malacoctenus; species Malacoctenus gilli. The sequence continues at coordinate 14,416,491 of JASSRZ010000042.1, forward strand.
CACGTGATTGAAAGGTGAGAGAGGAAAACTTGGATAAGAGGTGAACGGTAAAGTGCCTGCTTATAAATAAGACACCCCCCCCTTTACAGCAGCTCTGCCATAAAACCTGCTTTTACCAGTTTCATCCTCCTTCAACGTTGTGGAGCTGACCTGAATGACACTTTGCTCTCTGACAGCTGGAGGAGGAGCTTCCAGCTCATTGTCGCTAACGCGACACTAAACTCATTGGGTCATGGCTCACCACGAGGGCGTGCTCCACGCTGTAGCCCTTGGCTGAGTGAGTCTTCACGTTCCCAGCGATCGGGTACGACATCCCATGACTGCAGAGACAAAAAAGATTCATAGATTGATCGACTGGCTCACACAACCTGCGCTTTTAACTCCTTTTTGGCCCTTTAATCAACTCTTCAGATACACTGAGGGTTTCCCCATCAGCATCATATGCAAAAAGGAGTCCTTATGTTGCAGGTCAGTTACAAAATTGTATCCTTACACATAGTTCCAGAGATCTGCACAGAGTCGAAAAGATTCAAGCGGGTGTCAGCAATTCGTCGTTTCTCACCACAGATGAACGCCTGCGTTTCCAAAGCCGATCCCCGCAAACACGCTGGCCAGATGCATGCTGGAGCGGGCCTCCAGGTCGTCGGGGTCCCGCACGGCCCTGCAATCAGCCCATTCAGTCACTCGACATGTGGACAAGAGTCTTGTGGTAACTCCCTATTTGTTTGTTTATTTTGAGGTGTGACGTTTATCTGTAGGAACTTTTTACGTCGTGCAATGAATTGATATTTGGCTACAATGTGAAAAGAAGGGCTTGGAGTTCCTCAGGGATCCTGTTTCGCTCCTCTAAATGTCTGGAATTCAAAACCACTGAATGGACCTTTTCATGTATTTGGCGACCACATGGAGGGCATGGCGGGACCACACGTCACTGATGGGGTTGCTGCCTTGGTAGGCGGGGCGGTTGATGGGGTTGGGGGGGCAGGGGCTCCGCTGGCTGTAGGGCAAGGCAGTGTACGACTCCAAGGCGTGGCTAATCGATAAGAGGTGGGGGAGGAGAAAGACAACAGGTGAGACGGCGAGTGAGAGAGAGACAGGCAGAGACACTTGGGAGACAAGGGGTATGAGACAGACCAGAGGACATCAAAGCCACTGTTGGCAGCGACTCTCTCGGGCATGCTGAGAGTGTGCATGGGGTCCACAATGCCCAGCGTGGGTCTGAGAGCTCTGCTGGCGATACCTGGATCACAGACAAAACACTCAAAGCTTAGTGACCGCTCACTGTTGGACTCGGACTAAAGGAAACATGCGACAACAGGTTTGCCCTCTAAAGCCGAGTTCACTCTTGGGGGGGGTTTGACATTTACCAGTTTTGGCTTTCAGTGGCTCGTAGTCAAAAATAGCCACTCCGGTGGTCTCGCTGCCGGTGCCTGCGGTGGTAGGAACTGGACGAAAAGGGGGAAAGCGACAGCACAGAATCAACCGGAGGAAACCTCGCTCGTGAAAACACGATGGGAGATGAGTACATTCAGGATGACGCACCTGCGATCAGCGGCTTCAGGGTTCCGGTCACTGGCTTCCCTTTACCGATCGGAGCGTTCACGAAATCCAGGAAGTCGGCGTCCGGGTGACACGAGTACAGGTTGGCTGCTTTACAGGTGTCGATCACCGAGCCGCCGCCCACGGCCACGAACACGTCGAACGAGCTGTTTTTTGCGAACGCGATGGCGTCCTTGAAGCTGTGATAGACAAACAAAGAACGCCGTCAACTCCAATCGCGATTTCATACACTCTCAATACCGACAATTACTCGAGTGACCTCCCTTCACCTCAGCCAATCAGAAGTAACCTCGGGCCAGGATTCGTCTCACCTGGTGTCAGTGGGCTCCACTCGCACATTGTCGTAAACTTTGTAACTGACGCCACTCGTGGCCAGCGACTCGAGGACGGCCTTCATGGGAGGCAGGCGGGACAAGTTCTTGTCCGTCATCACGCAGACGTTTCGAGCCCCAAAGTTCTGCAGGTCCTGCGAAAACAGTGAGGAGCACGGGACTAAATACACGCGACACCAGCAGAAGATCCGTTCATGTGAACTCCTGAGAGGAAAGTTCTTGGCAATGCTGCACCAGTTCCAATAACTCCACTTCTAAGGGTGATGGAGAGCCACTGTTACCATGCCGATCTCTCTGCTGACTCCCTCGCCGTATCGGATGTTGGAGCTCGCCATCTGACAGAAACGCACATTGACAATCAGTGTCAACACAACATTTTAAGAGAACTGAAACCAAACAATATAAATGGAGGTTTCGCATGCCGACAGTGGACACTTGGCATAAATGTTACACAATACCAACTTTGTGCATTAGGTGGCACTAGCGAGTTACTGTCATGGAAAGAAATCTACAAACCAGCCCTCCATCAGGCGCATTTTACCTCAAAGGCATAGTCCGTTTTCCGAACGGTGCAGGGTGCAGCTGCAGCACCTGCAGACACAAAAAAGAGATGGTAAACCAATTGACGGACGCATGTTCACCAATTATTCACTTGCTGAATGAGAGAAACGCATGACGACATCTCTTTCTTTTTGTCGGGTGTGACAGTACATACCTTGGTGGAAGGTGTTGGAGTGAGCGGGACATCTGCATCTGTTCACACACACAACGGAAAGGGGGGGGGGGGGGACAAAAATCAGGTTATTTGGAGGATCTTCCTCAAATAAAAGCTCGTGGACTTTTCATTCAGGGAACTCTTCTGCATTTCATAATGAAGTAAAACGCCAAGATGTGCTTCCCACTGCCAGCACTCAGTCAGTCAGGCAGTTTATTTACTTATTAAAGGCAAGTTTCTTATTGAGTTCTAGTAGGGGGGGGGGGGGTCTACCACCATTTGATTTGATTTAAAAGGCCCAGTGTGAAGTTTCCAGGACAACACCAGGAAGAATCCCCTTCACTGCTCCACCTCTGACAGCACTGGATCTATATGGCTGCCTTATTTGCACATGACACGTTCTTACAAATATATACAATTTATATGTCAAGTAACTTCAGAATTGATCAGGAAAAGACTATTTTATAGCAATTATTCATTTATCCAGAAATACTAAAGCAGAACATATTTAGGTTCTGCTCATAAACCTTTCTCACAGATTGTGTAATTAACACGTCTGTTAATTTGTAACCAGCATAGAGTTTGGAGAGACCAGCACAGAGGGAAATTCGACCTTACAAAAAGAAGTGTTGATAGATGAAGCCAATGAGTTACAGTAAACAGATCCAACATTTACACAAGGGAACGCCATATGGGAGGAAACCTTTGACAAGGTGGAGGCTACTGGTGACACGTGGTGAACAGTGGATGGAGCTGGTTGTCTCCACATAGTTGGGACAATTAATGAGTATGTCCTCCTCCACGCGAGGGAGAAAGCCACGTGATCCGCGTCTTCCGTCAATCATTGTTTTGAATTGTCCTTCTGGCAACAATCACCACTGCAGTACGTGCGCAGCCACGCACACAATCCGTTCGCGCATTATGAGAGCTGTTAAAAATAGACGCAGTTTTAGTCGCCTTAAAGGTTCGCTCATCACACTGCATTAAGGCATTTACATTTCGCCCCCTCGAGCACACGCACAATTTCAAGTCAACAACAAGAGTTGCGCAATCTGACACCGTTTCTGCACAGGTGACTGTGTTGAAAAACAAGCTCTCACACTAAATCGGAGAGTTCTTAACCTCGGGCACTGGAGCCGAAACTTAAAACAGCTTCCACTGATTCAGGATCTGTTCACAGTTGCACTCTGCGCCTCACAATGCGTGCATTGAGCTTACATAACTCAAAAGCATTAGTTTTTGCGCTGGAGTTCTGCACAACAAGGTAAAAAAAAAAACAAGTCGCGTTCGTTCGCGTCACGTGGTACAATCGATCGGCGCGACTGGATCGGACTTACGCCGCGCGCTCCAGCTGCTGGAGCAGTTGAACGATCCGGTTCCGACCCGCCATCCCGAGCTGACCCGAGCTGACACACGCAGACAAACCGCCGAGTCGACCACCGCTGCCCTTTAAAGTAAAGCCCTCACGGAAGTGGTCACGCAGTTTACACAATAAAAGCCCCTCATCGTGTTGGCGCGTGCGTGCGTGCATTTGGGCTTTATTAAAATAATTAATTTAAAGTATAAAAAGGTAAAATGTGCAGCCAAAAGAATCCACCTTCATATTTCATTGTCTTTGCCCTAATTTCTTATCCCTTAAAACTTTATTTTTTTTTTAAAAAATCGAATATTAGAATCAATTTCGAAAAAAATTGAAGACGAGAACCAGAAAATTACAGCAATATTCTTTGTGAACGTCAATGGATGTTTACGCTTATCGTAATGACAACTGAAATGTTTTGGGACAACAGGTTCATGCCAGGAATAACTGGAAAGTTCAAAGGTCAGCACAGAGAGACCCAAGGTGCGAGGAGCCGACAGCTTCTGACAAAAACAGTCAGAGTTTCTGTCCTTTTGTTCCAGTGAACAGGAGAAAGTCTCCGCAAGAGGACACATCGACCTTTAAACAAACACAGTGTTTGATCAGAGGGGGAAAAAATCACTTTTAAAACAATCTTCAGTCACATAGCTTGCTGCTGAACAGGAACTATTTACATTTCTTTCTTTTATCAATAAAGAAATTGCTGAATTAATTTTGAACTTGTTTGAGAGGAGTTCAGTAAAGCTCTAGGCAGAGACGCTGCCACTTTGTTGCCAACCACAGGGAAACCGCGTCGTCTTCTTTCTGTACGACTCGCTTATCAAGAAGAAGTGTCGTCTCATTTCTCCCAGCATCCTCTGGGAGTCTTCCACCTCATCAATGCGAGACGAGGCACTGAATTTAACGAGGGGTCTCGCCAACAGGAATAACAATCAGACCACCACCTGTCTCCTGAGCAGGACCAGTGCAGCTTCATTAACCGACAGCTCATTTTGGATGCGTACATCACCACAAAGTTTCTTTTCCTTGTTAAAAGAAAGGAGAAAAGATCGCTAATTAAAGGATGTTAGAGTGAGCGCCAAAACAGAGAAATGTGTTGTTTTTATAAGTGGCAGCAAGAGAACAAACAAAGAAATTGGATATGTCGTTATAAATTTCAGTTGGGTTCTGTGAAAAACCAGTCAGTGCGAAAGAAAAAACACTTCAATCACCATAGCAACTTTCAGTGTTCGGATGAATCACATAACAACTCATTGAGAACACAGCAGAAAGTTGTGCTGAGAGTGTGTGTCAAGAACAAGGTGCAGGAACGATCTCAAAGGACCACAAAAGGGAAACGATGTCAGAAAGAAAAACGTTTATGTTTCGTAAAGTTTGTCACAAATGAGACATTTGATTAAAAAAAAGTCCACACACAAGAACTGTAAATGCTGTAGTGTAATGTCAGATGTGTATAGGTAGACTGTAACAACACTCAGTAGCCGACACAGAGAAGGATACAGGAAGTATGCTTGAAAATGAACTGTTGGGTGGAGTCATCTCATCAGCGTGTGGGGATTTGGTTATCAGGGAAAGGCTATCAGTTCTGGATGAACCATCAACGCAGTAAAGAACTGAGTGGCTTCGTGTCTCTTTATTCGTCCCATAACTTTGCTCCTGGTGTCAATTTGGGCCACGGCTTAATAGTGAGATGGTGACCTTTGGCGGCTGATGTAACAACAGCAATGAGGCTGAGCTGTCAGCGCTGTTCCGATCACTCTCACAACTGAGTCGGTCATTAAGAGTCACTCAGCCGAAGTTACGTCATTAATCAGGAGGAAGATGCTCTAAAATCGGATTATTGGCGCTCTTTGAAAGCGGACTGAAACCTTGAAAAAGCCCCTAAAAACGGCTGTTATAAACTACCAACAGGTGGCAGCTATTAAAAGTGGGTGATAAATTTAGGGCTGTGAATGCATTGCAGCTACATGGATACGAGCTGGTTATATGGCACATGCAGTGGGACATCCTACATGGGGGGGGGGGGGGTATGTGCTGGAATGGCGAGACTCTTCTCTTACCTTATCAATACAATGTGGTGAAATGAAGAGATTTCATGCAACACCTTTGGGTCACGATGTGAGATGGCACAGTCTGATTCGGAAACAAACCTGCGAACTTTATGCGCACTGTCACTCTGTTTCACAAGCACTGAGGAAGATGAAGGTCACCGATTCAGCCCGCATTTCAGCTGACAAAGGTCACGCTATCCTCGCCATCCTTGTGGTGGTGGTGGTGGTGGTCGCCTGCTTTCCCCCCACCCACCCAGAGGAATCACAGTCAGAGAGAAAGTTCAACAAATGACTTTATTTCAAAGGGTGACGCTTCCACAATTGGTGTCATCCTCCCATTCGCAGATTCTCTCTCTCTCTCTCTC
>JASSRZ010000042.1:14431744-14468715 GCA_032164315.1 Malacoctenus gilli
TACATACATACATACATACATACATACATACATACATACATACATACATACATACATACATACATACATAAATAAAATCAATCTACTGCAATCCACTGTTGATCAACAACATTTTGGGCATAAGCGACTTAGCTGTATTCAACTTTGGCTTTTTTTTCTTTGGCCTCTTTCCTATGAGGCCATTAAGCTTTAATTGATGAAAAACACATTCAACAGTCCTTGTGTGTCTCTTGAGCTGCCACAGTTGTATTAGTCACTTTCTGCACTCTTGTGGAGAGTTATTCAGTCACATCGAGTCCCTGCTTCTTTTTTCCTTCTCCAGGAACCTTTAATGAAGATGATCTGCATGCTGTTGTGCTTTACAGAGGTACTGTAGCAGGAAACAGTGATAGGCATGTGATGTCCCGGAAAATAACTTACGGTATTTTTTTTTTCCTTCTTGACAATGAGTGATCCTACCTCCAGGTGGTTGTCGTGATTTTTTCAAGAAACAACAACAACAACAACAACAACAACAACAACATATCGATCTCCAAAGTACTCGGGGAATACCGCGGCAAAGAGGCCACACCGCCACCATCAGGTCAAGAAAAATTCACGGCTGCAATATTGAAATATGCATACGTTCGTGAGAACTGCATTAGATTTTCATATGGAAATGGTAAATTTAAAGAAGTAGTGAAAGGTATCATACAAAGAAATCGGAGGAAAGGAAACGCAGAAACACGGTTAAATAGATTCAGAAGCGGGTTAAGCGTGGCTCACGGATAATCAGACTTGTATTAGACATCACATCCATTTATAACATTTATCTTTTTATCTCATACTCTACTGTTATTGAATTGTTTCTAATAAAACAACTTTTTGCATTTTTTGTACGAGGTAATGTGCAAAACGTAATCATTCCCTCCTACTTATTCGTATTAATATTCAAATGGGCGTTTTTTCCCATTGAATTTCAAGCTTTACATTTAAATAGATTAGTCTGTGGTGTCACGCATGCGCACAGTTTCTTTGTCGTCCTGCCCAGGAGTGAGCGACAAGACGCCGGAAGTCACCGGATGTTGAACAGAGGGATGACCTCGAAAATAAAACATTAAACAAACTGGAACCTAATTCCCACCTCATTGATTGACACGTTTTGATGACATGTTTTTAGTCGTGTCAATCTCGACAGTAGGCCCATTTGTTGGGTTAATACTTTTCAATTCAGTACCACCATTCTTAAAATTATGAAGGTTTATTCAGCTTAACACTCACTTATGATGATGTCGAATAAAAATATTATTTCTGTACTGATGCAGTCAATGCTTGATATACCTCTCGTCATGATATATATCCCACAAACCTTTGCTACAGCTTCTTCAGTTGGACACATGCTGACAATACGTGGCTTTTATTTTGAAAGCTGCACCGGGGATCACGTGCGGTTCGGTGGGGGACTTAACGACAGGAGAAATGAATCATCAGGAGGAGACAGATTGTGGACCGATGAGACACTTGGAGGACATCTGATCCGAGACCAGCTGCAGAGAACATCTGCAGTCTGACACAGCAGCGGGTCCCTGAACGCACCGCCCAGGTCCATCCGTCAGGTAGCGTGTGCGCGAGAAGGATGCCGGACCACATCTCTGTGAGCGAGTTCCTGTCCGAGACCACCGAGGACTACAACTCCCCCACCACGTCCAGCTTCACCACCCGGCTGCAGAGCTGCAGGAACAGCGTCAGCATCTTGGAAGAGGTCGGCCGCCCGTCCGTCTGTTTGTCCCCGTGTTTGTCCGCCTGCCGCTTCTTGCATGCGTGTCACCTGTCTGCGTTTCTCTCTGTGTACCGGAGCAGCCCTCCGCCTTGTGAAGCCCACCCTCCGTTAGTGCTCCCCGGCCCAAGCTTCGGCTCCCCGCGTTCACACAGTGCGATTGAGAAAACCAAGCTCCCGTTAATGGTTCTGCGAATTTAACTCTCCCCGCCCCTGTCAGCGGCAGCGCCGGGGGGGATGTGACGAGAACCAAACCCCCCTCTGGTGCACATCGGCTCACATGTAGCGTTGCTTGGTGTGAATGGATTCCGCCTGTAGTAATTGGTTCGGCGGCTCTCTGCCGCCCTCCGCGGTGTGTTTATGCAGGGTGAAACTGCGGGGAGGAAAAAAAACAAGCCAGCTGCTGCTGGAAAGTTGATTTCCAGCCCAAGAGCGCGCTGATTGGTGGGCTGACGCGCAGCCCGAGGTGAACATCGGCACTCTCTGGAAACGCACCGGCAACGGTGTGCCGTCCGAGGCGTCCCGGTGACGCTGCGGATAAACACGAGAAGCGGCGCGTTCCTGAGTGCGGCTCGGTCTGAAGGGGGCCTGTCCGGAGGAGACGCCGTCACCTTGACGGCTCCGCGGGGCTCCCGACGCGCAGCAGCGGCGTTGGCTGGGGCCGCTGGCCGGACTGTGTGGCTCTCAATACACATAAGGGAGCATCCTAAAGGGGGGTTAAAATATTGTTGTCATGTTTGGGGAAAAAACAAAACAAAACCCTTAAGCGTGGACCAGCGTCATTGCTCCTTGCTCTGCTCTTGTTTTAAAACGTGCACCCGGTGGGCCCAAACCAGGCCGACGGGGGGTCCAATTTAACTGGTTGACTGCATTGAATCAATGATGAGATTAACGCAATTTCGATTAGTACTTACACACAAAAAATAACTAATGCAGGACATTTCATGCAATTAATGGTGCTTATTACCACACTGCAGAAACCCAACTTTTCAGTGCCTTTTATAGCAATGTGAGACATTATGTCATTTAATCCAATGAATAAACTGACCTGACGCTGCATTTCAGTCGGTCAGAGACCAAGGCTGGTTCAAAATGTCAACGCATTTTTGGGCAGTCGTTCATATTTACATGACATGCTTCAGCACCTGAATGCCACATGAGACCTGCTGGACTTCCACTGACTGAGACTGGAGATGGGCATGAATGAAGGTGACGGTGACCATGGTAATTGGAGTCGCACCACAGGATTGCCTTGACGACCTACATCCTCCAGCCAAGTTGCCGTGGCAACAGAGGAAACCTCCGCCATCATCCCAAACACACGCAGACAGGGCTGGTTCCATCTGTCTGTGTGAGGAAACCACAGTCCCGCAATGTGTCTTCAACAAAACCACCCCGATCCAAAATACCACCAACAGCTTTGAATCACAACACGAATTTGGTCCAGAACCAGAGCATGAACACTCACCAGAGATGCAGGCAGGATGACTGAGGAAGTCCAACCCAAACTCAGCATACTGTCTGTCTGTCTGTCTGTCTGTCTGTCTGTCTGTCTGTCTGTCTGTCTGTCCGTCTCTTACCTGTCCTACGTCAGGCTCTGGATCAGGACCGCTCGTCCCTCCAGAAGGTGAAGAAGTCAGTTAAATCCATCTACAGCTCAGGACAAGGTACGGACCAGTCGCTCAAGCATGACAGGTCGCTTAATCGGATCAGTCAGATTGTCATTATCATATTGGTGATGAAATGGGTTTTTTTTCTAGAGCTAATTTTCTCTCTTTCATTGATTTTATTCTGTTTTGCACATTTGGAGCAGAGCATGCTGGGAACCAGGACAGCTTCAGCCAGGCTTTGGAGCGACTGGGCGGAAACAACTCCGAACTGGGTTCGGCCTTCGTGAAGTTCTCCTGCCTGGTGAAGGAGCTCGCCGCTCTGCTCAAGAACCTGGTCAGTCAGAGGATCGCTCATCCGTCTGTGAATCCCTAATCAGTAACCCGAAATCTGCAGAGCGCTGTGAAGTCCACCGTCTGAGCGTGCGACTGATGCGTCTGTTGCTGTTTAGCTGCAGAGCCTGAGCCATAATGTGGTCTTCACGCTGGACTCTCTGCTCAAAGGAGACCTGAAAGGCGTCAAAGGGGTACGTTTGCGACGCCCGGAACGTCAGAACGATATTACAACCAACCAGAACCTGTATTGCCTAAACCATTGGTCCTCGATCTTAGAATATTGCTATGGAGGTATTGTGCAGTATTGATATTCAAATACCCCAAAATGGTACCTCCGTTTGAGAACCATTGGCCTGAACATTCAGTGTGGTTGAAGCGCTCACACTCTTCTTCTGTCTTTCTCTCTCTCTCTCTCTGTTCCTCCTTTATTTTCTCTTCAGGATCTGAAGAAACCGTTTGACAAAGCCTGGAAGGACTACGAGGCCAAGTTGTGAGTCTGCAGTCATGTGAACATCCAGCGTTCTTTTTTGGTGCCGCCACCGCTGCTGCTACTGCTGCTGCATCGTCGCCCCGTGTCTGACCTCCTTTGTCGGTTTTCAGCACCAAGATCGAGAAGGAGAAGCGAGAGCACGCCAAACAACACGGGATGATCCGCACTGAGATCACGGGAGCGGAAATCGCTGAAGAGATGGAGAAGGAGAGGAGGGTGTTCCAGCTGCAGATGTGTGAGGTAATGGCTGTCAGCGCCGTCCTGGGAAGTGGGCTTTTTTTTTTTAAATGTCTGAGTCTAATTTGGACAATCTCAGAGGACTCAAACACTCCCCGTGACACACACCCCCCCCCGACACACACACATACACACCGGAAACCCACCAGTGTGACTTTCGTTTGTCTTTTCCCGACAGTACCTCATTAAAGTCAACGAGATAAAGACCAAGAAGGGCGTCGACCTGCTTCAGAACCTCATCAAGTATTACCACGCGCAGTGCAAGTAAGACCCGCAGCCTCACCTTTGATCCTGCCTTTTATTTTGAAGGGTCCCTGAGCATCCTGCTGTTTTTTTCCCCTCCCAGCTTCTTTCAGGACGGGTTGAAAACGGCCGACAAGCTGAAGCAGTACATCGAGAAGCTGGCTGCCGACCTTTATAACGTAAGGCCTGTGTCGTGTATGTCAAGTCAGGCTGTGCTGTTTCCACCTCTGGCTGACCAGCTGACCGCCCCGCCCTGTGTGTGTTTGTACAGATAAAACAGAGTCAGGACGAGGAGAAGAAGCAGCTGACGGCCCTCAGAGATCTCATCAAGAGCTCCCTGCAGCTGGACCAGAGAGAGGTAGAGTACCTGGGAGTGCACGAGCAGGACAGAGGTCCTAAAAGGGACAAAGGTGGCATCTAATCTGGCCTGTTGGAATTTATTAGGAAAGGGGCGGGGCTTGGCAAGACGCGAAGAAAGTCTGAAGGCTGCTTTTTGCTCTATTCGTTGACAGAAATCAGCAAACAGCAAAAGGAGCACCTACATACATTGTGTTTGAATGATGCTGAATTCTTCTCTCTGCTTTTATCAGTGACAAAAATTGCCAAAAGTTCTTTTCAATACAAAATGTCTTCCCTGCATTCCTTAACTTGCCCATTACAGGCATGACAGGCCACACTGCCCCCGTGGCCTTATGGTGGTACTGCATCCTTTGGTCACGTCCACAGGCTTCCAGGAGACGGACAGAGACATGGACAGAATGAAAGCGCAGCATAGATGGCCACCGGCCGTATCCCTCTATCATTGTGGAGTATAAATGAGCCCTGACAGAATGGGAGGGGGGATTTAGCAGAGGGCAGAGCAACAGCAAGAGGGATCCAACATGAGAGACGTTGGGTCTATTAGTACAGCAAGGGAAGTGGCAGTAAAGGGCAGCGAAGTGTCGTTATCTGGAGGGACGGAGCTGGGACTCTCAGGATGGGGGCGGAGTCTTGATCGGATAAGGTTGGCTCGATCCGTGGTCCCGTTCTCGGCGAAGAGCTTCACCCCAGTTTGAAATCTGGGTTACAATATCTCCCTTTTTTCAGTCTGTAGTTGTGTGAACGTGATGCTCACACTGTCGGCATGCACGGTAGTCATGGAAACGCAACGCCCCAGCTGCGGACTGCACTGAGACGGCTCATTTACAGCTGGTGTGAAAGCATCCAGCAGAGCTGCTTTTCTGACTGTTTGGAACGAAAGAAAAAGTCGCGATTTTCACTCTTGACCTTTGACTTCTCCCTCTTTTTCCTCCCTATCTGTGACTGAAGTCCAGGAGAGTGAGTGTCCATTATCTGCTTCTCCAGTCGTTTGCATGCCTGCATGCGGTGCAGTGTCTTGGGATGTCTGTGTCCACACGTTTGCAGTTTCACAACCGCGTGACCCTGCGCCTTGTCTGTGCGGCCAGGACTCTCAGAGCAAGCAGAGTGGCTACAGCATGCACCAGCTGCAGGGGAACAAGGAGTTTGGCAGCGAGAAGCGAGGATACCTCCTGAAGAAGAGCGACGGGTACGTGGCCCGGCGGCGGCGGGTCCGACCGGGCCCCTCGAACGCTGTCGCAGGTCGGGCCTCACTTGATGTTTCTGTGCACGCAGGCTCAGGAAGGTGTGGCAGAGGAGGAAGTGTTCGGTGAAGAGCGGCTTCCTCACCATCTCCCACGCTACTGTGAGTTCCACGCTCAAAGTGACGCCAGAACCTGAGGAGTCCCACAGGGCTCTCTCTCGGGCCTCCTGCTGTTTTCTTCGAGTTTCACCCAAAATAGGAAAAAAAAAACCCTTCCAAAATAAAAGATGTTTTCTTTGCTGACCTCAAACGTTCCAGTTTGTCCTCCCTCACCGGAGCAGCGGTTTGTTTACCGTCATCTCAGCGTTTCAAACACAAGCACAAAGCAGGTGGAAGCGTTTCTGCTAAAAGCTTTCAGGGAACCGATCAGATCTGAGCAGGTATACTGGAAGCTCTCACTGAAGCTTTAATGGACTCCAGCTCTCAGTCACATGATGAAATATTGATGAGTCGCTCTAGCGTTTAGCAGGGCCCTGATATTGATCAGAAGACAGAGCGACGGACTGAATAAATAAGCAGAACGCCGTTTTACAGTGATTTGCTTTATTTTGTCATCTCAGTCCAACAGGCAGCCGGTCAGGTTAAACCTGCTCACCTGTCAGGTGAAGCCCAGCGCCGAGGACAAGAAGTGCTTCGACCTCATCTCCCGTGAGTCTTGTCGCCCCGCTTCATCACTTTCCGCTGCTTCCGTCTAACCTCCAGGCTTGAACTGCGACTCACTGCCGCATCCATCCATCCATCCACCTGAACATTCATCCATCCATCAGCCCATCTTTCAGGCTGCCCTCCCAACTTAGGGATGTGAGGCGCTGGAGCCGTTCCCAGTTCATATTGAGTGAAGGCAGGGTTCACTGCGCACAGATCAAAACACACATTCACAAACGCACGCGCTCATAATTTAGACAAACAGTGTCAAACAGAAGGCAGAAAAATAAAAGTTTATGATAAAAGACTGTTTACGTGTGTAGTTTTAGGTTTTAGCTCTTAGATAAGAAGATGAAAAGTTGTTGTTCAAGTTTATATTGCTACACTGGGCATATATGACTTTTCTGGCTCTTTTGACATTAGATTTGCCTGCATGTCGCCTCTAAACTAAAGAGTTTAACACCTGTGATTTAGGGTCACCAGCTGACCTCATTTGCATGTTTCTGAATTGTGTTGTATGACATTAAGAGTCCAAAGCAGAGACTTTAACATTTAGGAAGGACCCCAAAGGAGTCAATCAAGCCTCACTCAGTGTCACTGCTGCCAGACTAACAGCTTGACTTTGTGCTGCAGATAATCGGACGTACCACTTCCAGGCTGAGGACGAGCAGGAGTTTGTCAGGTGAGACGTCCCTCTGTTACCAGGGATGCTGAAGGAGATAGATAGCAGTGCAGCTTTGTTCAAACCAAATTAGCGTCACAGTGATTTGGATGAAATGATAAATTTAGAGGAAGAGTTGGGGCCTGCGAGGGAGGTTAAAATAGGCCCGTGGTGCGTTTTCTGCTGCGGGTCCTTGTCTGCATCTTTGGCCAAGGGCGAAGTGACCTTTGCTGTGTGTGCGTGTGTTTGTGTCTGTGTGTGTTGCAGCTGGGTGTCTGTATTGACCAACAGTAAGGAGGAGGCCCTGAATGTGGCGTTTCAAGGTGGCGCTCAGAGTTCCGTGGTCGAGGAGGAGGAGGAGCTCACCAAAAGCATCATCGATGAGGTGCTGCGGTCGCCGGGCAACGACACCTGCTGTGACTGTGGCGCTGCAGGTGCGTGTCACGTCACCGCATGAGTGTTTCAGGGGCAAAGGGCTCGGGCTGACGTGAGCGTGTTTTCCCTTTTTTAACTGTGTTCAGATCCACGCTGGCTCTCCACCAACCTGGGGGTCCTCACCTGCATCGAGTGCTCAGGGATCCACCGAGAGATGGGGGTCCACGTGTCCAGGATCCAGAGCCTGGAGCTGGACAAGCTGGGAACCTCCGAGCTGCTGGTCAGTTCCTCTGTCGGTCTGTCTCAGTCGGTCTGTCTGTCTGTCTGCTTCAATACAACTTTCTGTCTGTCTCTCACTGTGTTGAACTCTGAATGTTTGTTTGGGTGTTTGTTTGGGTGTGTGTGTGTGTGTGTGTGTGTGTGTCTGTCTGTCTGTCTGTCTGTCTGTCTGTCTGTCTGTCTGTCTGTCTGTCTGTCTGTCTGTCTGTCTGTCTGTCTGTCACTACGTTGAACTCTGTTTGAACTCTGATGTTTGTGTGTGTGTCCTCCTCCCTCCCTCTTTCCCTTCCCTTCCCTTCCCTTCCCTTCCCTTCCCTTCCCTCCGTCCTTCCTTCCTTCCTTCCTTCCTTCCTTCCTTCCTTCCTTCCTTCCTTCCTTCCTTCCTTCCCCTTTTCCACCCTTCCTCTCTTACCACATCTTTCCTTTCTTTCCACCAGCTCGCCAGGAATGTTGGGAATTGTAGTTTTAATGAGATCATGGAGGCGAGCCTGCCGACAGCGTCCCTGAAGCCGACGCCCTCCAGTGACATGTGAGCGCCCGTCTTTTCGTATGCACACCATGCCCACGTTGTTCCCTCAGTCACAAACATATCAAGCAATCACCTTTGATGTCACCTGCAGGAATGCGAGGAAGGAGTTCATCAATGCCAAATACATTGAGCACAAGTTCGCCCGGCGCACCGTCACCGCAGCAACAAGTGGGCTGGACGAGCTGATGGAAGCGGTCCGTTCCCGAGACCTGCTGTCAATCATCCAGCTCTTTGCTGAGGGGGTGGAGCTTCTGCAGCCCCTCCCTGAACTGGCAAAGGTACAACGGACAGATTTCTCTGGTGTTTTGTCTCTGAGGTGTGAGTTCACTTCAAAGTTTGTGTAGTTGATAGTCGTTTACTCCCCTCAGGAAGCAGGAGAGACGGCGCTGCACCACTACGTCCGCACCGCCGATACCTCCTGCCTGCACCTAGTCGACTTCCTGGTTCAGAACAGGTGAGGACTCGGATCCATGTTTTCCTGAGCTTAAACAGACTTTGGGGAAAATGGTGGAGATTTTTGGAACCAGCATGGCTTGGTGAATGTCGTGAGAGTCGGAAATGGAGGCGAGTACCTGAGAGCTCGTTTTGCTTTTGTGTCTGCAGCGGCAGTGTGGACGGACAGACGGACTCAGGAAACACAGCTCTGCATTACTGCTGTCTGTACAACAAGCCTCAATGTCTGAAGCTGCTGCTGAGAGGAAAGCCTGACTTCCACATCAGTAAGAACACAGCGCACAATGCTAAGCAGATACTTAGCACTGTGTTCCCACTCAAAGCACAAACAGCGCATCCGGTCCAAGCGTCAAACTGACGTTTATAGAAGAGCGTGTGTCGAAAAAAGTCTGGAAAATGTCCCATCATGATGCGTTTCTTTCTTCAGCCAATCAGGATGGAGAAGAAGCGCTGGACTTGGCCCGCCGATTGAAGAACACTCAATGTGAAGATCTGGTAAGAAGAACCTTTCATGATTCAACAGAGAAGAATCCCAATAAGAAAAGAAGCAACTAAGACGTGTGTCTTTGTATAATGGTCCAACATAATGGTCTGTATAATTGTCTGTCTCCAGCTGACGGAGGCAGTTTCTGGCAGATTCAACCCCCACGTTCACATTGAATACGAGTGGAACCTCCGCCTGGACGAACTGGACGAGAGTGATGACGAGCTCGATGACAAGGTAACGCCATTCGACAACAGAGCGACCAACCAACCGGCTGGCTTTTGCCAGCACTAACTGACACTGCACCACTTTCCTCTCCTCTTCTCTAGCCCAGTCCGGTGAAGAGGGAGCGCTCGCTTCGCCCTCAGAGCTTCTGTCCGTCGTCAAGCCTGTCCTCGCAGGAGAAGCTCTCCCTGCCACCCTCCTTTGTCCCCCCCCACCGGGACAAGCAGCGGCTCTCCTACGGGGCTTTTGCGAACCCGGTCTACAGCACTTCCTCCGACACCCCGCCGTCCCCCGGGCCCGATACCTCCGGACCCTCACCGACTGCGAGGAGCCAGGGCAAAGGTACGAATCGGCAGTTTTCGAACCTCCTCTGAGGGGTCTGAAGGGGTCCACAGACTGCCCATGAAGACTTATTTCTCTGCTTCCTGAAAGTTTCAGAGTTTTCCTAGACATCATGAGGCTTTGACAAGTTTGGTAGTTGCTTGTTTGCTGCCATTTATTCCATCAGCAGTGGCAGATTTTTACATTCATAACTCTGACTGACTCTTTCTCAGGCCCTGGCTCCAGCCCGCCGATCTCCCTTCCTCTGACCTCCCAGACCAGTGCAGGAGGAGGAGGAGGAGGAGGAGGAGGAACGCTAAAAAAGAGACCCCCTCCTCCACCACCCGGGCACAAGCGCACCTTGTCCGACCCGCCGAGCCCCGTCCTTCACGGCGCGGCCGGCAAAGGTAAAGCTGCCAGGTCTCCGTCTCGAGCCAGTTTTCCCATTGTGAAGTTTTAGCTTGACTCAGCTCCACCGTGTTGTGGTCATTGTTCGTTACCATTGCGCAGCACTTCATTGTCTACCACACAGTCGTTGGCAGCAGCAAGGGCAATGTTTACCTGCTGCTCCATCTGCCTCAGTGTTGGTTTACGTGTCACAGTTCTTCCTCCTTGATGGAGAGAATAAAAAGACACACAGATGCTGCTGGCTTTCAAAAGCTAATGTGTTTTGGTCAAGAAGCCCCTTCATTGGAAGTCAAGTTCCTTAGTAGTTACTGAAAAAGTGTCTGGAAGCAGGAAAAACACCAAAGCATCAGTAGAGCTGAGTCGGTACGACTGGGAGTCGTTCTTTTTCCAGAATAAAAGCTTCTCGTTTCCACACAGGAAGTGAGATGACTCCCCCTCCTGGGAGTAGAGTGTCATCTGCCAAGTTCGAAGGACTGCAGCAGCAGCAAAGGTACGTTGTTCCAATAAGACTTTTCTTTTTTTTCACACAACTAACATTAACGGAGATTGAATTTGGTACTTTGAATGCAGTATCCTGCAGTATGACTGACGTTGGATCTCGCTTGATGGTTTACAGCACGACATCCAGTAACACTAAGTCCACCCTGGGACCCAGGGTTTTACCCAAACTACCTCAAAAAGGTGAGACAGCGTCTTTGCATGGTGTTGTTGGAGGTCGATGGAATCGCCCTTCATTTCTCTCATTTCTTTCTCTTCGCCCTGTTCCTTCTCAGTGGCTCTCAGAAAGATCGACACCATTCACCTTCCGTCCGTGGACAAACTCGGCCAGCCTCCAGACATCCTCCACAAACCTCCGCCCTCTCCATCTTCCCAGCCTGACCCCCAGAAGTCCCCCCCTTACATAGATGCCTCCCCAAAAGGCCCCCTCACCCCGGTGGACTCCTCCCAGAGGGTGTCGCTACCAGAGAAGCCCCTGCTGTCTGAGCTTCCCCCCAAGCCCCACCTGACTGACCTACCCCCCAAACCCCTCCTCAGAGACCTCCCCCCAAAGCCTCACCTCACCGACCTCCCGCCCAAACCAAAGCCCAGCGAGAGGTCCGGCCCTCCCCCCGCCTCCGCCTCCGCTGCCGCTGACGCACAGCTGGGGATGGAGAGCCAGGCTTCGGTCCAGCAGGGGGAGCTCTCACCTCAAACTGCCACCGAATCCCCAGATGAGTCGCCGCCGGGTGCTGTGGAGATGCCCGTTCCAATGCCACGTAAAATCAACACTGTAAGTCTCTCTAACTCTTGATGATAAAGAAGCCTTGTCCTCTGGCGCGGCCGGGTCCCCTCATGCGTTTGGTCCGTGTTTGGTGCAGGTAAAGAACAAAATCCGGCGGGTCAAAACCATCTACGACTGCCAAGCCGACAACGACGACGAGCTGACGTTTGCTGAGGGCGAGGTGATCATCGTCACCGGAGAGGAGGACCAGGAGTGGTGGGTGAGTACCGGTGGGCTCCCCCAGAAACCCCTTCAGAAAGCTGAGAAAACTGCTCCACTCTAATCAATCTGCTGTTTTTATAGATCGGACACATAGAGAGTCAGCCGGAGAGGAGAGGCGTCTTTCCCATGTCCTTCGTTCACACGCTCTCCGATTAATGAAGACGAGCATGAGGCTGTTGCCCACCTCCGCAAGCCCCGCCCACCTGCAGTGTCCACACGGGTAACAGTGGACCGAGTCAGTCAGCGAGCTGCTGACCACCGGGAAAAAGCAAACAAAGCCAGTTGCGGATGCCGCATTCTTGCTGTAAATAGACCTTACTATGCTCCTAACAGTGTTATCTTAGCAACCCAGCATGCAGACCCGGGTGGGCCGTAGCAAAGGAGTCTCCAGAGAAGGAAAACACACAGGCGACAGGACAGGGCCGCGGGTGAGAGGATGAGGAGAGAGCTGAGATGCATTCGTAGCCTTTATTCGGGACCACCAGTGCCCCCTGCAGGCAGCTCATCACATGTAAGCACACGGCAAAGCACAACGGGAACCTGTCGTTTTCACGTAGTTCATCTGACATGTAACGGCTGACAGAAAAGCACAAAAGCTCGCGTGAACTCTCCCAAACAGGAGCTCTTCTTCTTCTGCGACCTGTTGGATCAGACTAGCGCGTCTTCTGTTTTGTGAGGTTCCACAAGAATCCTGCCCTGGTTTAGTTAGCACCTGCTGTGGAGCAACATACAGATCAAATAAGACCAGATTGCTGTTTTTTGGGGAGGGGGGTTATTTGTTTTTTTCACTCAGGGCTGTCACTGCAGAACTCCAGTGATCCACTGACGATGCAAACCAGTGAACAATGTGAAAGCGCTATGTTGCATCTCTCTCAAGAAGAAGAAGAAGAAGCAGGGAAAGCAGTTGATTGTGTGGCGTTCATGAGACCAGCTCTGTCTCCTATGTTATCTGTGAGCGTGACCTTTCCTTCTCTTCAGATTCCTCTGATCCCTGTAGTTGCCGTCCGTGTTCCTGTCTGTACTTACACACACACGCACACACACACGCAACATCTAGTTTCGCCTCAGCAGACCAATACGCTCTCTCTCGCAGAGTTGTTTCTGTTTCGTTTGTTAAGGAATGCTTCAGTTTTGATGGCATCAAAAGAGAAGTCGATGACAAGTCATGGCCAAGGTGAGAGTTTGGAGCCTTTACTGTACGTTTACCATGTCAGTATAAAGTAATAGAGAACCTGAGATTGATCCATGTGGTACACCAGAGAAGAGGACAAGGAACCTGTCAAAATAATGGCTGCTTGATTGTTAAAAAAGTTATTTATCAAGAATAACCTCCAATAACATATTGTAGCAGGTCAACCCTAAAATACCTATGAGACTAATATTTATACTCTCATTTTACTGGCATGAATATGAATGGTCGAAGTTTAATAACTTTCCTTGAATACAGGCCCTTTGATAACATTAGAGGTCAATAAGGGACTGTTAGTTTAAAAAAAATGAAATGTGTCTTGTAATCTTTGTCAGTCAGTGGGAAAGTCATGTGATTAGGTGGTTTTATAATGAAATCTAAGTGCTTGTGATGATGAAAACCGAAAGCTGTTCATGTTTCTGATCCTCGTGGTTGATTGATGAGTTGAAGTTATGATGGATTTCATATGACTTACTTCAGCTCCTGAAGTTTTTTTCCATGGTCTTTTTCTTCTTTTTTTTTAACTGAACAAACTGCAATTTATTTATTCATTCTTAACATTTATTGCCTGTTTTGACTCAAGACTGGATAATGAGTCAGTCCTTTCTATAAATAGCATAGTTCTGCGGGAGCGCTGTTAGCCAAGCTCAGCATGGAGTACAGGAGCAAGTGGGATCAGCTGTTACACCTACCACTTTTTGACCATAAGACAGGAAACAACACAGACTGCAAATGTTTGTTTAGGTTCAAATCAAAACTTCAGTTTGCGTCTCAGTTTACCAAGTTTTCTCTCCAGCATGTGCCGCTGCAACAAAGTATTTATTCAGTATTTCATACAGCTGACGACCTGATTACACACCACTGTATCATCAGTTCTGCCATATGTTTATGGTAGCCACATAATTAAGCAGTAAACAGCAAGATGCTCGCATGCTGTGGTTGAACGAAGCCAATTTTTTCTGTGTTATTTTAGCTTAGCTTCACTAGCTAGCGACTAAATATTTGGATGGCTTTATCACTGGAGTGGCCCTTTAAGAAAAGTACCCCTGTAACAAACATGACGTGTCTTTGTATATTCTCATGTCTTTCTGGCCAGTGGCTAACAACGGCTAACATGCTCATAACGTCAACAGTCTGCCACAGTAGCTGCTTCACAGACTGTCAGCTCGCTAACCAGGCTCAGCCCGTTCAATGGGGGCTATTCTTATAACCTTTGTGTATGAAATGTTAAATGTACATTGATGTGTCTAAGATGCCCCATATAATACCCCCCCCCCCCCCAACTTATTCTGGCCAACATGTTTCAAGCTATTATTAAGAACAATGAGTCGATATAATCAGGCCTGTATTGTGACTAGCCAAGTGTTGTTCATCTAAAAAACTGATGCCAGCTTTCCTGAGTTTTCCATGAAGTGGTCTAATCTCTTAGGTCATGTTAACTTCAACTCGATTGAAACTCGCCAAGTTGTACAAATAGACAATCACTCATGTGGAAGTCAGTGTAATGTCCATCTCTTGCAGCCGGATACAGTTCAAGCTATCTGCAGTTCCCTCAGTTCACCACAGTACAGGAAGCAAAGGCCCGTCACATAAAGTGACCCAGCAGTTGGAGCTCACATGAGGCTTTCTGTAGAACTCTCCATTTGTAGGCGTACGCCGCATCAACTAAAGGAGCAATGGACCAAGACGTGTGGACATGTCAGAAACGGGCAACCCTGTAATTTGCAGCACATTGCTAGACTGTGGTGGACCCAGTGCTGGGATGCCAGGTCAGAATCCCCCCCCCCCTCATATTTCTGTGTCTGCCTCTATTTCCTGCTGAGCATTGTGATTTTCATATTCCACTGAATCCTTTGGATGTTGGAAATGTTGAATGCTGGATGATGAGATGTGCAATCTAAGGTTTAATGTGAACTGATTTCAAGTTTGTATCTGGACAGAGGACAGAATAAACTTATTAAAAGTGTTTTCTGTGGACTGCGAAAGTTTTTCTTTTCCCCTTTAATTTGTCAATCATCACTTTGACGTCGAAAACGTGGCGGGAACACACACGCCGACATCCTGAAGCAGAAGCATTTTGCAGGTTTCCTGTTTCAAAACAATTTAAAAAGTTGCTCCTGAAATTGAAGAAAGGTCTCCTTCAAAATAAAAGTCTTTTTGTGGGCTTTGTTCGAAATACGTAATTCTATTTGGCAACCTTACAGCAGGCCAAGCTGCAGGCCCTATCTGTGATCTCCAGTGCCTCCACAAGGGGTCTGGGACCCTATCAGAAACCACTGGTTCAACTGTTTGCACTCACTGAAAGATAAAAAAAAACCAACTTTCAACTTGTTTGTTGAGTTTACATGTTTTTCTCTTTGCCCCTTTTGAGGGCATTGTGAAGATTTGTACTGCCTGTAGCCAATGAGACACGAGACCCTTACACTTCAGTAAACTAAATTCTAACCTAACGGCGGCAATAAGCTTTACCTGTGTCCTGTCTATCCTCACGAGCTGCAACTAAGGGAAGCCCGTTCTGCATGTATCTAAAGTTCAGTAGGTTGAGTTTTACAGTTTGACACGTCTGCTTTCTATGTTTCAACTATGAGTTGACAGTGTTTCCCTGATATTCCCCGTCTGGATGTATTCCCTCCTCACAGCAATATCTGGCTGCCTTCCATTTTTTTCCTATGTAAAATACTTACAAAGTCTCCCTGATGTTTCATGTGAAGCATAAACATTTTAACTTATTCTTACTAATATTATATGGAAATGTGATGTATTATCAGTGAGATTGGAAACTGTATTTCATAAATAAAATATGTCCCTTTAATTTGCTGTTGATTAAAAGCACATTTCTATGTTGGCTTGACGCAGGCTGAAAATTTCAAGAATCGATTTGAGTTTAACATTAATATCGAACCGAATTGAGCGATCTAATTGTGTGCCTCATCGTTCCACTGGGTGTCGCAATTGAGCTTTTTTCCCACTCGAAAAAGCCCATTAACGGTGTGACGCGCCTCCAGTTCCCTGGAGCTCCTGCAGTGGGCAGCAGAGATCCGCTGAGTGGCCACAATTTGAGACAAATTTGGATAAAAAAAAAAATTAACTGCACTGTGTCATTCATAAACAAACATAAACATTCATAATGTCTCTATAATGTGTTGGGCGACATATACATAAACGGTACAGAGATCATCTGAAATGTCATGAGAGAATTTTTGGAGGGGGGTTCTTTGTTTTTTGTATGTTTGAGAATAACACTGAAGCACAAAGAAATGACAGTGTTCACGTGTTGGTTTCTCTGTGCTGAACCTTGCAAGAGACCCGACAGCAGAGATGGATTTCAGCAGCAACACTGATGTTACTTATGGTACTTCTACTTTTAGGTAAAACAGGAGGGTCCCAAAACTGCAGTCTCCAGTCCAAAAGGCACACTTTAGTGGGGGAAACAGACTGGGGCTTGATTGAACTAATTCGGCATCCCGACCAGCAGGTGGCAGCACTGAGACGAGGGGCCCCTGTCGTTTCTCCTCCTGTGGTTGTCTCTTCTTGACGTGTCAAACTGGAACAATATAAAAATATCAGCACTTTGTCAGTTTTTTAGAAGCACTGTGCGGAAGAGGGACCCAAAACACCGGACACAGCGTGTCCCCCGGTGTGTGAAGGACCACCGCATGTCTGCCATTAAAATACAGCCAAATTTCAATGAAGGTATGTCATCAATTTTTAATCACTTTAATTTTCACGGAATATATACAATAATGTGTAAACATCCTTGAATAATAATGATACAATTTTTTTTTAAATTATCTAATTTCCACTCCCCCTCCTCGCTTCATGCGCAGCTGCACATCTGTGGTTAATTCCAGATGTGCCGATAATGTCGTTGATCACTGATACGACCAAACTTTCCGTCTCCTCAGCTGCGAAGGAGGGGCCGTCACCCGTGCGCCAGGACGCGGCAGCCGGTGAGTCCTCTGCGGGGAGGATGCCACGTGAATGCCGGCGGAGGAGGCAGGTTGCTGCCGCTGTCTCCGAGCCGCTGATTAGCACCGCGCCAGGCCGGCCAGGGAGCCTCGAGCAGCCGGCAGAGCCGATGACTCCCTTCACACTTTGCTTCTTCCTCCGACAGCAGCCAGCCGGAGACAACGAGACAGAAGCCGGATCAGCGGCTCATCCCCGCGTCCTTCCGCCGCGTCCCTGTCGGCGGCTTGGTCGCCGGGTCCCCGGGCCCCAGTCTGCTGTCTCCCCGCTGCTTCAGCATCTGGACCCGGACCAGGTTAAAGTGAGGCGGGCAGAATGACAGTGAAGGACGCCACGCAGGTCGTTCCTAAGGAAACCTGAAAAATATCCATAATACACCCGACACCGAAAATATCTCCACGTGAAGGAGTTTTAGCGGCTTTGGCTGCTGTTTTAGCCGCTGTCTCTGGTTTCATCCTCCGCCTTTGTCCTCATGTTTTCCCCCGGAGTTCCTCCCCCTGCGGCGCTGGGCGGAGTTTCATACCGGACTAGACGCTCCTTTTGTCGGATTCGTTTCGACCTGACTCCCCGGGGTTTACGGCTGAAAAAAACACACTTTGAAAGTCCCCAAATCAGCCAAACGACTCACGCGGCGTGCAACTGGAACCCGGGTTCTGCCTGAAGCAGCAGGTAAGCGAACCGTTGTCATTTTGCAGTATTTTTACGGCTTTTTCGGAACGTTTGTCCCCGAGTCTCCCGAACATTCATGGCGGCTTCGCAGTGGAGGCTTCTGGGGCAGCAGCAACTCATCCCGCCCGCTCAGCACCCAAATCATCCATTTTTGCGGTTCCAACGACAAATTTCCCCCTGGCAGCTGTTATTTCGCCACGTTATGCGCTGTAAATTTTAAACCGAGTCCCAAATCGAGATTTTTTTCCAGCAATTAGGCAGTTTTTTTCCTCTAAATAAGGCGATTATCGCTCCACGTGTAAAAGTGAACGGTCGCCCGCTCGTCAAACATTTGCAGCGAAATCCCAGGTTTCTATTTAGGCGATTCATTTCCCAGTTTCCACGTTTCGCCAAAAAAGGTCCTCGCTGCTGTCTCGAGTCCGCCGTGCGTGCCAGCGGAAGCTACGTGCTGACTCCTGCCGGAGGACGGGCGCCATTACCGGGGCAGCTGGAGCCTGACGGCCCGCTGGCGTCAGTCAACAGCGACCCCGGTGACATTCCCGCCGCGCTCAGCCGCTCCAGATCCGCTCCTCCCGAAACAGGCGCCGAACGGCGGGGAGCCGTTCTATCTCCGCGCGCACGCACACGCAAACACACACATCCGATAGTAGCCACACCGGGAGCTTTTAAATTCCGTTTGAGTACGAAGCCACAAACCGGAGTGATTCGGCGCCGAGCTGCTCTCTGCCGCCCTCCGCGTCTCACTGCGGGAAGCCAGCCGAGCCTCCGAGGGAAGTTTCCAAAAAAAAAAAAAGTGGCTTCGCAAAAAGTTGGACTGACGCCGAACTGAGGAGAGATAACGGCGGAGAAAAACCGAACGCCTCTTTGCTGTGAGTTTACACCGATAGGCTTCAAGGGTTCAGTTTGCATTGCTTGTTTTGGCTCTTTTTTTAACGGACTTTGGTGAAACATTGAAGCCGCGTCCAGCTGAGCGAGCCCTGCGCGCGGCCGGACCTTCTTCTCCCGGTGACCTCCGAATGGACTTCACGTAAGGTCATCGTTCTCGGTCAGCGTGACCCCGCCCGTCAGGCCGATCACGGTGACATTCGCTGCCCGGGGGAAGGTTGAGCGGGTGCGGTCAGGCGGGGGTCGGAGCAGAGAGAGAGGGTCCGCTTCGTCTGTCGGCGCGGGGTGATGCTGATTGGGGCGGCAACGCGCCCACCAACCTGCGTCCTCTGCCCTGCCTCTTACCTCCATCACTCAGCATTGTTACTGGCCCCTCGTGTGGCCCCTTGAACCCACTTGTGCAGGCAGGAAGACAATTTTCCAATGAAAGAGTTCGTACTAATTATAAAAGTTAAGTTATTGTAACCAAATTCAAGCCCATATAACTGTAAACACATTGAACTATTTTGAGGATGTTGACAAAACCTAGGAAAAGGTGGGAATTTGTCATCATTTGATCATTTTACTGCCCCCAGAGTGGTAAGTTGCAGCTGACGTGCATGTGATCCAAATCAGTCGTTCAAACGGTGCATGCTTGCATGTTTCCAGGAGGGAGCGGGCGGAGTTCTTCTCCGTCTTTGGCTGCAGGATGAACGGCAGCAGCAGCGTCTCCGCCGCCCAGAGCGCCAGGATCAAAACGGAAGCAGGTAAGCCGCCCCCCTCCCCCCCCTCGTGCTGCCCCTCCTTCAGCTTTTAGTCGTTGAGGGAGGGTCGTGCGTGGAATGGGGATGGTTTGAAGTGTTTGTGATGCACGACCGCAACGGGACCTTTTAATCACCCTGATTCCACACTCTCGCTCCCGTGACGCAGTTCCCCGTCTCCGTGTCCCTGCCCCAGATGATTGGACGAAGGAGGACTGTCTGACTCTGCTGGAGAGGATTCGCAGTCTGCTGCCGGACGGAGACGGCATGAAGTACAAAACCACAGAGTCGCACTTTGACTGGGAGAAAGTTTGTTTCGGCAGCTTCACCGGAGACATGTGCCGCCAGAAGTGGCAGAAAGTCTCCACTGAGGTACCGGCCTTCGGCGTCCAGTTGGGCCCCGTGCGACCCGGGCGGTCCTGAGACGCTAACGTGGCCGCCGTCCGTTTCAGGTCCGGAAGTACCGGACGATGACGGAGCTCATCGTGGACGCCATTGAGTTTGTGAAGAATCCGTACAAAGGCAAGAAGCTGAAGGTGAGGCTGCTGGAGGCGCAGGATTGCGACATGGGCAACGTGTCTGACCTGTGACCTGTGACCTCTGTCTCCCCCAGACTCACCCAGACTTTCCCAAGAAGCCTTTGACTCCCTACTTCCGCTTCTTTATGGAGAAACGGGCCAAATACGCCAAAATCCATCCAGAGATGAGCAACCTGGACCTCACCAAGATTCTGTCCAAGAAGTACAAGGAGCTGCCCGAGAAGAAGAAGGTGTGCAAATTAAAGTTATACATCCACCAGGCTCTGGTGTTTCGCTGTCCGCAGGCCTCATGCTGTGTTTGCCCCCCCCCTCTCTCTCTCCAGCAAAAGTACATCACAGAGTTCCAGAGGGAAAAGGAGGACTTCGAGAAGAACATGGCTCGATTCAAGTGAGTCGCGCAGTGTCGTCGCGTTAATCGCTGCCTGGCTCGCAGCAGCCGGGCCTTTGCTGTGGGTGCGCCCTAACGTGAGCTGGCCCGCAGGGAGGACCACCCGGAGCTCATCGAGGAGAGGAAGAAGTCGGACCTGCCGGAGAAGCCCAAAACGCCCCAACAGCTGTGGTACAACCATGAGAAGAAGACGTATATGAAGCTACACCCAGAGGTAGCTGCCGAACACCTGCGCATGTGCGTGGGACTCGCTTGGTACAGGCTAAGCATCGATAAATACACATGGTACTCGGCATACACTGAATCACTACTATATGGTGCTGTATATACCTGTATACATAGAAATACTCTTAGTGTTTACTATAATCAGTAAAAAAAAACCCTTGTAACACACGTTAATAACTATCATTAGTGTAATTATACTTGATACACTCTACATTCAATATATACGACATGCACCATGTGTGGCCACCGTGTGTGTATGTGTCTGTGTTTGGTGGTGTGTTTTTGGGACTCCGATGTGTTCTACCATTGTTTACACCAAGCATGCTGAACACACACGTCCTCCTTCATTTGGCCCTGCTTTGTGTCTGTGTGTCCCAGGTGAGTCAGAAGGAGCTGAAGGAGGCCCTGAGGAGACAGTGGTCGCAGCTGTCCGACAAGAGGAGGCTCAAGTGGATCAGCAAGGCGCTGGAACTGCAGAAAGACTACGAGGTAACAGGCCCCCACGCCACCAAACCGGACCGCGGCCGCCCCGACCAGGGCCCAAACCTTTGACCGGAGTGTGTGTGCGTGTGTGCGTTTGCCTGTGTCTCAGGACAGCATGCGGGTGTACCACGAGGCGCACCCCGACCTCAACTCGGACGATCACGTCCGCTCCGTCCTCACCAAAGCCGAGAGACAGCTGAAGGACAAGTTTGACGGACGGCCGACCAAACCGCCGCCGTGAGTCTGGGAACAGTCGCTGATGAGCACATTGCCCCATAAAGGCTTCAGTTGCAACAGTGTTAATGTGATAAAGTAGATAAGAAGGAGGAAGGGGGGGGGCATGCAATGTGAAAACCTCTCAGTGAGATACAAGTGCTGTTGTGTCTGAGAGGCTGTAAATGAGGGATTTGTTACATGCGTGTTTAAGAACACAAGTGTGTTTTGAGTGAGGCAGAAGTGCAAATGTTTTTAGTAAAAGTGCTTATAGCAGTAATATAACTGTTTATAGCAGAAACAAAAGTGTTTTAGCAATAGTACAAGTGTTTATTGCAGTAACATAACAGTTTATAGCAGTAACAGAAGTGTTTACGGCAGTAGTACAAGTGTTTTTAGCAGTAATAAAAGTGTTTAGTGTAGTAACAGAAGGTTTTTTTAGGAGTAGTACAAGTGTTTATAGCAGTAACAGAAGTGTTTTTTGCAGTAGTACAACTGTTTTTAGCCATCACATAACTGTCTTTTTACAGTTGTACAAGTGTTTATTGCAGTAGCATAACTGTTTATAGCCGTGACAGAAGTGTTTTTAGCAGTAACAGAAGTGTTTTTTGCAGAAGCACAAGTGTTTTTAGCAGTAATAAAAGTGTTTATCACAGTTACTGAAGTTTTTTTTGGGAGTAGTACAAGTGTTTATAGCAGTAACAAAACAGTTTTTTTTTACAGTTGTACAAGTTTTTATCACAGTAACATAACTGTTTTTAGCAGCAATAGAAGTGTTTTAAGCAGTAGTACACATGTTTGTAGTAGTAATAGAAGTGTTTATCGCAGTAACAGCAACTGTTTTTAGTAGTAATAGAAATGTTTTAAGCAGTAGTACACATGATTGTAGTCGTAACAGAAGTGTTTAAAGCAGTAGTTCAAGTGTTTTTAGCAGTAACAGAGTTTTTGGCAATAATAGAAGTGTTTTAAGCAGTAATAGGAGTGTTTTTTGAGATATCACAAGTGTTGTTTTGTATCAGGCAGTAAAAGTTGCGCTTTCCATAAACGACATGTGTTTTGCAGTAACGGGTACTCTCTGTACTGCGCCGAGTTGATGGTGAACATGAAGGACGTCCCCAGCACCGAGCGGATGGTCCTCTGCAGCAAACAGTGGAAGGTGATGACGCAGAAGGAAAAGGACATGTTCCAGAAGCGCTGCGAGCAGGTCGGTACCGGCGCTCTTGCGCTCGCGCTGCATTGGGGACGCGTGCTGGCGTCTCACTTGTAGCTCCTCCCTCAGAAAAAGAAGCAGTACGACGTGGACCTGCAGCGGTTCCTGGAGGTGAGCGCGACGGTTCACTCTGATCACTCGCTGCATAGCGGAGGCCTCGGAAATACAACCGTACGATCTGCTCGTTTCTCAAGAGTCTCCCAGAGGAGGAACGGGATCGAGTCATGACGGAGGAAAAACTGGGCGGAGCCAAACTGACCCTCGGGGTGGCCTCCAGCCCACACAGAGCCAAGTCTCCGTCGATCAAGGTCAGACGCCTGGTCTTTTTTCCCGCTTCGTCTTTGCCGTTCTCGGCCTTGGCGCCGTGCTTCCTGGACCGCAAACCCACCTTTGTGAATGGCAGGAGCGGGCGCGGGAGGTCGAGCCCGAGACGTGGGCGCCCGCCGCGACGTCGAAAGAGAGGCGGGAGGGAAAGAAGTCCACGAAGCTCCCGGAGACGCCGAAAACGGCAGAGGAGATGTGGCAGCACAGCGTGATCGGAGACTACCTGACAAAATACAGAGTGAGACGTGTGCAGACTCGAGGCTCCGCCCCTCTCTCGCAACAAAAGTGCAGCAGCTGACCTTGTTTTCCGGTCCCGTGACCCGCAGAGTGACCGCAGGAAGGCCCAGGCGGCAATGGAGGCGGCCTGGAAGTCCATGGAGAAAAAGGAGAAGATTCCTTGGATCAAAAAGGCGGCCGAGGACCAGAAACGTTTCGAGGTGAGCCACGCCCCCTCCTTAGCCTCTCCTTCAGATTTCCAACGCCCCTCTCGCTTCTCTTTCAGGCTCCTCCCTTCTACCGTGGCCTGCATGTTGATTAGTTGTCCTGCTTTGTCCTGCAGAGGGAGCTGTTGGAGATGCGGACTCCAGCGGCAGGTCAGAGGAAGCCCAAGTTCGAAGGAGAACCAAAAAAACCTCCCGTGTGAGCCAAACCGTTCAGCTCTTGCCCCCAGTTGATTCTTACCGTCCATGGCCGGCCCGTGAACGCAAGTGGTTGGTTCTGTCCAACAGGAGCGGCTACCAGATGTTCTCCCAGGAGCTGCTGACCAACGGCGAGCTGAACCACTTCAGCCTGAAGGAGCGGATGGTGGAGATCGGCAAGCGCTGGCAGAAGCTCAGCCAGAGCCAGAAAGACAAGTACAAGAAGCTGGTGGAGGAGCAGCAGGTGGAGTACAAGGCCGAGCTGGAGGCCTGGGTCAAGGTGAGACGCTGGCGCCTTCACGTGGCGGAGCGGATGCTGAGTCGCAAATCAGCCTCGCGCTTTTATTTCAAAGGCCCCCCGCTTCGGCCCACAGCCGGTGTGTAACTTCTCTGTTCTCTGTCTCAGTCGCTTTCCCCTCAGGAACGAGCTGTGTACAAAGAGTTCTCCTCTTCGGTGAGTTCCTCTGGTTCCCTGTAGATTGGATGCTAAACTCGTAGCGGCGAGTCAGAGAACTGCTCACGTTCAAGCGAACCCGGCATCAGCGAGCGGCTTCGCGAGCCATCGGATTGTTGGTTCTAATGCCGTTTTGTCCCCTTTTTTTCCCCCCTGTGTGATCTTTGTTTGTTTGCTGGTCAGAAACGTCGCAGCACCACTAAAGTTCGCCCCCCTGCCGCTAAAGTTCGCATGACCACGAAGGCGAAAGCGGGAAGTTCGAGAGCCACGACACCTGGAATCCAGGTGGGGAAGAGGGCCATGGCCTACCGAGCCAAGGTGAGACAACGACCACACCAGTGTGTGTCGAGCAGTGATAAATCGAAATGATTGGCAGACTCTCGTGGGCTCTCCAAACCCTCTTCTTGGCCTCTCAGGCTCTTTGTAAAGTCGCTTCTGTTTGTTTGACTTCCAGCAGGACATGTCAGACTCAGATGAAGAGAAGAGCGACTCGTCGGACTCCGATGAAGACGACGAGACGTCAGGAAGTAGCGACAGCGACGACGACGAGGTAAAAACCAATTAGGACCGCGTGTCATCAGAAAACATGAAATCTTGCGGTGCCGTTTGTGTTTCTCAACTTGTTTTGGTTTCTTCAGAATGACGACGACGACGATGAAGACGAGGACGATGAAGATCAAAGTTCCTCAGAGGAATCCAGTGACTCGGACTCAGACTAGCTCTGCCCCTCGCCCCTTCTGGAGAGGACAGGCTGTTGCAGGCCACGCCTCCTCACCTGCCAATCATCTTGGTAGACCTTGAGGGGCGGCAATGCGCACCGCTGGCACCTCCTCCCACCTTCAGCTTGAGGGGATGTGGTGGGGGGGGGGGGCAGAGCCTGATGGAGCATTTTGTTACCAATGTGTTTGTTTCAGTTTTTTTAATGTGTGTTTGTTGGTTTTTATCCGACGGATGTTTCCGACATGCAGAGACGGGCTTTGTTGTTGTCTTTTTATGGGCAGGGCCAGGGGTGGGGTTTGTACAGAGTCCGACAGGCAGGGGGCAGCCTGTCAATCGTTAGTTACCGCTGAGGGAGGCGTCGGTGTTCAGCGCCCACTCGGCTGTCTGCCTGACATAAAAATAACAAATAAATGCACTTTTTTTCTCATTTCTTTGCTCTCGCGTCGCCATCGGACCAAACACAGGGACATCACAGCGGACGGCCCGAGTGTCGCCGCCCTGATCCTTCCTCGTCCAGGAGACCGACAAAGAGACAAACAGCCGAGTTCGGTTGGTTTAGGATTTTATAGACTTTTTAATTAATAGATTTATAGAATATAAACAAACTTTCCGTCACCTGATACACAAATAAATAATCTGACCTTTGACCCCCACAGTCACCCACTAAAGTCGCCTTCTCCTTCAGGCCTTTGGCACACACACACACGCACACACACATTTCACGTCACCCAGGCCACACACTGCCCCCCCACCCCCACCCCTTGATTACCATGCGCACTACAGTACCCATCAGCCCCGGCTCTGCAACTCCCTCAGTCTGATTTTTTTTTAAAAAACAGTGATGCCCAGATACACAGTCCCAACATGCGTCATTTAGTATTTTATAAAAAAGGGACCACCCCCTCCCCACCCCCCCAGAAACCCCCCCAATAACAACTAGTTTGTTCATCCACACAGCGACCAATCAGCGTTGGAGGACGGCTTCTGGCGTTTAGTCTTTTCTGACTGGGCGTCAAACGCGCTGCCACTTGTGATGGTGCCTTTCGAGGACACTCCGACAGCTGGCTGCACGGATGGATGCCTCGTGTGCAAAATAAGAACAAACGCATTTTTGACGGACAGCTCGGTTTTCGTAAAGGTGGAGGTTTACAGATGAATGGTCACGGTTAAAATGTTAAAGCTGGACTGAACTGAACTGACACCCCACCCCCACCCTCACCCTCACCCTCAAGCTTTTTAAAGTGCTGACATGTCCAAGGGAAACCCGCACACACCAGCATCCAGGTTACGACACACACTTTTGCCCGCTGGGTAGTGTGTGTGTGTGCAGGAATGAATGAGCTGCACTCTGGAGGGAAGCAACAGTGACATATGGAGGCAAGAAACAAGTAAAAACAAACGCTCCATGCATTTGGTTTTTTGGTGTGAAACAGCTTTCAGACACTTTTATACCGGTGACTGAAAGCGACTGCAGACATCAGGGTGG
The DNA here is from genome assembly GCA_032164315.1 of Malacoctenus gilli. Taxonomy (NCBI): domain Eukaryota; kingdom Metazoa; phylum Chordata; class Actinopteri; order Blenniiformes; family Labrisomidae; genus Malacoctenus; species Malacoctenus gilli. The sequence goes on from JASSRZ010000042.1 coordinate 14,458,006, forward strand.
AACCACAAAATCAGAAATACAGATGCTGTTGCAATCCCACTTTAATTCTTCATCTTGCCCAACTCTGTCACTGACGGCCCCCCTTTGCCCGCTCAGTTTTGTTTGGCTTGACCCTGTAAGCGTTGCGTTCGGTTCTGGCACCAACTATCTGGCCTTTGTTCCTACTTGTCCGTGTTCCGAACGACTCGAGCTGACGTCGTGTTGTCAACAGACCAACCAGGGAGAGGCAGCAATGGAGCCGTAGTGACAGTCACTCAGCTGGACGACCGCCGATCGTGAGACCACACCGTAACCTCTTATCTAAGTTACTTTCACTGAAAAAAGTACAGCATCTTTTCGGTAATTTACTGAAGGTCAAATGGGGCCGAGCCCCGCCCACAGGGCCCTACTTTCCACTCCCCCTGGACTATAAGCTTCACTTAGTTTACCCCTCCGCAGCAGCTTACAGCTTTTACCTGCCCTGTTAATAAATGCATGGAACAATAGAAAGGTTCGTGTGGCATTAAAACACATTGTGTTTGTCTATACTTGTGACTGAACAGCAGATCAGATCACATTAAACAATTCACTCCAGGAGGAAACGGCGTCGGGAAGGGTCGTGTGCTTATTCCTGCCCAGGTCGGCAGACAGTGTGAAGGATCATAAGGAAGCAGAGTGAAAAGTCCCGGAGCGCAGAGACATGCCTACTGAGGGGTCAAGGTTTTGCCAGGTTTGCGGCTGATCCAGAGTCAGATGCTGAAAGGGGCTTCTCTGACAAGTGCCAGCTCGTCTCTACTCTACTCAGTTCTATTTGGCCTGTCAGATTTTCCATTCGGTCACTTGTTCTCAGCTTGGGGTTTGTGGACCCCCTTCAGACCGACACGTGGCAAAAATTGGGGTCCACAGCCTATTTCAGACGGGGCTTTTGTTTGGGTGCCAATGCATTTGGTGATATTACTCAAAATGTGACATCAACCGACTGCTGGCGACTGATTGGCTGAAGAGACACATTTACCAGCAGGGTTTCGAGTCCCGACTCCCCTCCCCCTCCCCCCAGGTCGAGGTGAGACACGAGTGTTCCGGAAACGACTGAGGTGGAGTCGAGCAGAGGTGGGAGCACGAAATTTTGTGCGATGGGAAAGTAGCAGGAAACATTAGAGCTGAATATCGCTTCATGACGATGATGCGTCATCTTGACATATCTGAAAACTCACAATCATCCAGGTGATGGAGCATCTCACTGCATCGTTTCCTCCAACCATTCAGATGAAAGGTGGAGCATCTCTGAACCTTCAGTGAAATGTGAGATGCGCCTTCACATTCAAACAGACATCTGGACACACTGCGCCATGACAAAAACATTCTCATATTAAAATTAAGTGGGAATCTGCTTCATGTTCCTTGAACAGAACTACAAACATGGCTGAACCGGGAATCAAAAGGTGTCCTGAACGCTCTGACATGTTGAACAGCGTGTGTGTTGACAACCGCTTCTCTCTCGGACATCTGCCTGACCTCTGAGCACGAGCGAGATTGAAACTACAGCCAGAACACGCGCACGCACGCGCACACACATACACCCAGCCACCCACACGCACGCACGCACACATGAAGAGCGTCATAGCGGGACCTCCAGCAGCTTCTTGTGCAGGTACTGCTTCACCTCCTCGATGCCGTTCAGCTTCTCCAGCTCGTGGTACGGCAGCTGAGGGAGGACAAGCATCAGAGTGTCACTCGACCCCTCGCAGCTATCGCGGAGTCAAAGGCTGTGCTGCTCTCTGGGCCTGCTGCTGTCAGTTCCATTCAAAGAAACTGTCTGTTTAGCTCCAAACGGGTTGAATGTTTAATTATACAACTACTTATCTTGATCTCCAAGGGGAAATTCAACAGTCAAAAAAAGAAGCGGCAGTGATATAAAAGTCTCTCTGGCAGCAATGTCACTGTATGCCACGTTAGCATTTACCTTAAGCTTCAGTATCTATGATGCATTACCAGCCTGAAATAATCAGTGTCCTGTTATCACCGTCTAAGTGAAACCAGTCTTCTTTCAAAAATTGGAAAAATATCAATTTAAGAGCATCTTCCCCAAGGAACTAAGACACCAACAGTATCACTATGATCCTATACATGTCTGCACATTACTTTGAAAGACAGTTTTTAAGCTGAATTAGTCACACAAAAGGCAACGATCCCAAGTGACTCAATCTGAGTATCAAGCCAAGTAACTACTGCTTCAGTAAGTAGCAACTGTCATCACTTCATTCACTGACCTGCAGGATGATGTATCCAAGCAGTCTCAGGTGCCGGTCCCTCATGGCCCGAGAGCCCACCAGGACCTCTGAGTTGTGACAGTAGTGCCACTTGTCGTTAACGGACATGATGACCCTACAGGGGATACACAGCGCCGCCGTGAGACACCCAGAAACGACCGAGAGCAGGACCGAGCTTCGACCCGGAACTAACCTCTTGATCTGCCTCTGATCTGCCGGCAGGATGTCGGGCTCAGGGCGCTCGGCGGGATGGAGCTGGGGTGGGGACGCGGGCCCTCTGTCGGCCCCGGAGCCCTCTGTGTATGTTACTCCTTCGTAAAATACGGGCAGGTCGCAGTCCGTCCCCTGCACCCCTGGGGTCCCACTACCTCCCTCATCCTCCAGGATCTTCCCAATAGAAAACTGGAAGAGAGATTCTGGGGCAGCGCTCCCCGTGGGAGCCGGGGCCCCGGGTGGTGCCAGGCCATCGGAGGGGGGGCTGCTGAGAGTGGAGCTGTCCTGGCTCTCCAGGGAGTGCTCCTTAGCTAAAGTAGAGTAGTACTCTGCTGCAGGTACGTAGTAGGGACCGTAGTCCAAAGGCCCGCCATTACTCCCAGGCCGCGGCGGCCCCGAGGCTGTCGTGACCGCCGGCGTGCTCCGGATGTGGTGCGGCAGGAAGGACCTGGGCTCTATAGCCCCGCCCATCCCTTCGCCCACCTGACACGTGGCCTCGGCGCCCTCCTCGAGCGCAACAAACGGAGAGAACTTTTGAAACTCGGAGGTCACCACGGCGACTGCATCTTCAGCAGGCTTCGACGCAATGGGGACGCAGGACGGAGGCACGATGCTCATAGCCAGACCGGTGCCGGTCCTGATGGGCAGAACCCGACCAGAGCTGTCCATCCACAGCAAGAAATCTGCAGAGAGAACAGAACTGCACGTTAAACATGTCATCAGCTTGTAACTCAGTGTTGAGAGAGCTTCTGTATACAGTACCTGTGTAGTAGCCAGGAGCTAGCACATCATCTTGTTTGTAGTTCTGTTCACCAACGAGCTGTCGCAGAGCTTCAGCCACCAGACCTTTATAGCTGACGGGGCAAACCGAACAACAGCCAATCAGGGCCAATCAAACCTCCGTGAGGAGATAATCGACCCCAACGCGCTGGGCATCTTGGGGACTGGTACCTGTACTTGCGGTTGACCTCATCAGCAGTGAGGGCGTGGTCAAACATCAGCACCTTGTGGGCATCCTGCAGTCGAGGGCCCGTGTAGTCGCGGTACTCCAACTCTACCGCGGCGTCCAGCATGGAGAGGTACCGGCGGACGATGAGAGCGTACGGACTATCTGTGGGGGGGGGGGGGGGGCAGCATGGTGACTGGTCAGACTGCTTAAGTGACACTCGATAGGCTACTGGTGAAAACGGTTTCGAGTGACGGTAGGACTGACTAGTGACGTTGCTGATGAAAGCGGAGGAGAAGACGCGGTGCAGCACGAGGCCGGGGAAATGGCCGAGCTGGAAGAGAGACATGAGGATGTTGACGGTGGCGAGCGGGGAGCTGAGCGCTTTCAGCTCCACCACCTCCTCCAGCCGAGAGAAGAACTGCTGCTCGTTGGAGGGACGGTAGCTCATTCGGCTGAAGGGGAACACCAGCTTCTGGATGACCTGGAGGACAAAGCCACAGAAGTCTGAGAGGTCCAGTCAACGTGTGGTGCCACCGCTAGGCCACCTGACCGGGTCTCACCTTACTGTCCAGGTACTCCGCCTTCTTCACCAGGAAGTCTGCAATGGTATCAAGCAGTCGCGTCTCTCTCAGCCGATGCCGGGCGATGTACTTGGCGATCAGAGCCATCGTGTATGGCGTGATGCTGTCCACCTTTTTTGGCAGCTCCTCTGTTAGCGACACGATGAAGTTACCAAAAGAAAACAATGCACCACCCGCTGAACGGAAGCCCCGCCCACCTGCCAGGCTGCTGATGAATCTCTCCTGTCTGTTCTGGTAGAACAGGTGTGAACTGAAGATCAGCTCCAGGCTCTTGTTGCTTGCCTCTCGGGCACACGCCGCCAACATCTCGTCCAGCAGCGCCATCTCCTGGTCGCGCACCCCGCTGACGTTAGCCAGAGTGTGCTTGACCAAACGCAGGATCTTCCTGGAGACAGGAGGCGGAGCAGAGGGTCAGCGATGAGCATTTGACGAGTGACAATTGTGACCATCGGGCAGCGGACTGTTACCTGTTGGCCAGCAGTTGTTCCGGGTTTGGAGGCGTGCTGCTGGTGCTGTTGGGAACCGCGGTTCCCGGCGCGGCTGCAGCAGGTTCCTGCGGCTGCAGGGAGCGCCACTTCAGTCTGTAGTAGGAGAGCAGCAGGAAGAGCGTCTGCGGGTGGCGCTCTCTCTCCAGGTTCTTCTCCAGGCCGGCCAGGCAGGCCTCAGTGAGCGGGTGCTGGCTGCCCGGGTGGAGCTTCATGCTGGAACTGAACACCATGGACACGTCCTTCTGGTTGAACTGGCTCAGTCGCGACTGAGACTCTGACTCCAAGACTTGGACCACTTGAGAGTCGCTGGGTAGACCTGAGTATTCAGAGGCGGTGCGATGAGTGCCACGGCAGAAAAAGACGAAAGTGCGGGAACGTTTAAACTCACCGAGCGCCGCCACGGCGTACAGGCAGTTGACGATGCTGAAGTTGTCGAACTTTGCGCAGTCGCTGACGATGGCGCTGCAGAGGGTCTGAAAGTCCTGATGCTCCAGGATCTGCCGCCCGTCCCCCTCTGTTCCTCCGCCTCCAGATGCCTCGGTGTCGGCGTTGTCGGCGGCGGTCCGGGGAGGGGGCGTGGCCTGCAGGAGCTGCCCGATCTTCTGCAGGGCGACGGGGTAGTGGTTGTGCGAGATCTTGGCAGGATTCTGGGTCACCCAGCGCAGGACTTCGTCCGGCCGCCGCGAACGCTCGATCAGACGCTTCATGGTGAAGAACGTGTCGTAGCTCATCTTCTCGTGGATGAAGTTCCACGTCTTCTTCTTGCTGCTGGTGGCAGCGGGCCCTCCGGCCGGGGCGCCCCCTCCGTACGTGTGAAAAGGGGTGTGGTGCTGGTAGTGTGGCGCCATAGGGTGCGGGGCCAGATGGGGGGGCTGCGGGTGGGCGTGGGGATGCGGGTGGTAGTGGTGGTGGAAGTGCGCTCCTCGGTGAGTGTCGGGGCGGCCCTGGTACAGCGGGTAGGCGGCGGGAGGTGCGGCTGGATGCGGGTGGTGGGAGAGGTGAGGGTGAGGCTGGTGGGACGCCTCAAGCACTGCCAGACCTGCCCTGCGGCCCTGCTTGACCCCGCCTCCTCCACCACCGCCGGCCCCTCCTCCTCCTCCCCCCACGGTGCCGTAGAGGCGGGTGGTGTACATGGCAAGAGATCGGGCAACGGGGCCAGGGGGGCAGGGAGGGAGGCGGCGAGCTTTGCTCAGGAGGCGCCACCCACTGGACAAACACAGCATAGTCCAATAGACAGAACGCCAGGAGGCATGGACACAGGCTTCCTGCAGGGAGGGAGAGAGTGTCGGAGGAAGAGGCCAAAGGACTGAACGCACACCTGCAATCTCAACACTTTAATGATCCATGACAAATATCCACTTGGAGTTTAAGTGAGCTTCAAGACAGATCAGGTTTTATGATTTTTTTAGATGTTGGTGACACATATTTGTACAAATAAATTCTGTGGTGAACTTCTTTGGTTAGAACACCTTCTAGCCTGTGGTCCACAGCCTGTTTGAAAAGGGGGGCAAAGAAAACTGGGGAGCCCCCCTCAAGACTCTGATATAGTCAGGCGTAATATTCAAGAAAGCCTAAATAGGACAAATTCAGGAATCAAGAGTGAAGATTTGATAGTGCCCATTAGTCTTATTTTGAAGGCCCCTGGTTTTGGATTTTAGTCCGTTTGTTTCAGTTAGTTTTTTGGCTTCACTGGAATTTTAACAGAACAAAAGGGGGCAAAATATTTCTAGCCCCTATAAGAGTCAATTTGGAGAGATTCACAGGAAAGAAACGTGATGAACCACAGCATCGGGCCGATCCGTCTCACAAACTCCCCCTAGAAAAGCTGATGGCTGAGTGACAAAAAGTCCGTAAACTGAACTTTAAGCCCCCTCCAAAAAATGTGACACGAAGCGTCAAAGAGGAAAGACTGGATCAGCTGCTCACGGACGAACCACCTGCCAGCTGTTCCTACAGCGATCTCCCCTCCCTCCTCCTCTCTGCTTCACCTGTCAGGCCCGCATGCTAATGTTAGCATGTAGCCCACTTGTAACAGATAAAACCTGTCGCTCCTGTGCTAAGCGTCACATCTTGCAAAGAAAATAAGTTTTGCCAGTTTTGAACGGGGTCCTAAATACTTATTCTGGGACTCCCGGTGCAGCCAAGACGCTGTTGTTAGCCAAGTTGGCCCTGGCTGCTGACAGACAGTCGAGCTAATCGGGCTAACAGCCCAATGACAGGACCCTGTCGAGGAGCCCCCCTGAAAACATGTTCGAATCAGTAACGCTAATTGCTCTAGAAGCGAACAGTGCGCAAAGGTAGCTACTTAGCTGCAGTCCCCACCAGCTTATCTGTTAGCCTGTTAGCCCCAGCCTGCCCTTCCTCCGGCGGAGGCGCAGAGGCTCACCGGGTGATTCTACGGGTGACAAGCCGGGCTACAGCTGCGCTCGCCGGGCTGCCTGGAGCCTGACAGTAACGGGGAGACGTACCTCATCGCTCAGTGACGCTATCTGCTGCGCTCCGTGGAAGTCCTGGGGCCGCCGAGAGCGCAGGTTCAGTGGGAAAGTTGTCAGCGGTCAGCCGCTTCATTCCTTCACACAGCCCGCAGACGCCATCCTTCTGTACCCGGCATGCACCAGGGGAAAATCACCAGAGCGACCCCTGGCGGGTGACTGTGCAAAAATATTCATTATTATTATTATTATTATTATTATTATTATTATTATTATTATTATTATTATTATTATTATTATTATTATTATTATTGAGGGAAATTCACAAAGGGAATCCTTTGCCACAACAGGCAGCGGTTAATGCAGCAGTATACTTGTATACTTTCCATCCAATAGAGGGCGCACTGAATACAAATAAACCTCCAAATCTCGGAACGAAAAAGTAAAGCAAAGATGGCTGCTCGGTACAGTTACGGAATACCTGCAGGAGCCTCCAGTTGTGTTTATTAGTACTGCTCCTGTCGCCTGACGTCGCTCCGTGTAAGGACTGTTCCCGCCGGCAGGATGGCTCACCGGTACCTGCGGCTGTCGGCAGGCTGCAGGAGCCTGTTCCGGCTGCTTCTGCCGACCAGAGCTCCCACCAGGCTGGTAGGTGGAGGACGTGCTTACGTGCTAGCATGCTAACCTTGACAGCGGCCGAATGCAGCCCTAGACAGGTAGCTCGGTGAGCGTGGTACCGCCGGACTCCGTATCAGAGTCTGGACGTCGGCCCGCCGAGACCCAGAGGAGAAGGCCTCCTGTCTCTGTGGGGGCTTGCTTTTTGACTATGTAGTACGAACGATGAACACGCAGCAGCTCGAAGCTGGCCATGTAGCTCATGACCGTCTTATACAAGTTGTTTTGATCGTTACGACACGGAGCTTTGTCAGTGTCTTTTGTCATTCATGGAATATAACACCTAGTTTATTTCACAACACTCTCAGCAGACCGGTCAGTTGCGGAGCAAAGGTAAAGTTCACCAGCTCTGGGATTAAACTTGGTGACATTTTCGAGCCAGTTTCACAACAGCCAGTCTCTCACTGCTGTAAGAGGGCTTAAACTACACTGTTAAAATCTTTGACCATTTAAGTCCCACTGAAGAAAAGTGGAACTGAAGCGAGGAATTACAGAGCTTATCGAGAAATTGCTGCAGTGAAAAAAAGTTTCCTTTAAACATCAGAGCAGAGAGATCTGCAATGATGTCCTCTGTAAATATCTATTTCTGGTTATTGATCTGTGGATATATCGAGTGCCGATACACTCTTTATACTGAAAAAATAAAACAACCTACGTATACTGTTGCAGTTTGAGTTTTAGTTGGAATGTAGTTCTACCGAGGGGTTCATGACATGAGGTGAAATCATCTGTCCCAACCAGGTGATGTCCTCAGCCATGATGGGACAGGTAGAGTGTGAGCGGAGCCTGCTTAAAGACCTGTTGGGAGCATACAGGACACTGAGCTCCAGACCTCCAAAAGGTACGACACTGGCTGGGTTGGCTGGGTTGCTTGTGTGTGCATGTGTGTCTCTGTGTGCGTGTCTGAGGTTTTGTTTTGTTTTTTTGTTTATGTTGACTTGGAATACACTCTTCTGCTTTTACACTGAGCTTCTACTGGCCTCGACCTGCCTTAACTTCAAATTCAGGCTTCCCTTCTGGTAGTGATACCGGTTACCACATGCTTCTTCACTCCCAACCCGGCCAACAAAAGTGATTTTAGCAGATGACACGTGACATTCACCACATTTCAAGGACTCAAACCCATGCTTTTTTAAAGCCAGCCAATTGGTATTCACTCAGGAATGCCATCAGCTCAGTGACGTCATTCGTTTTGAAGTGTTAGTGCTGCATATGAAACAAAACACCACATTTCGTGCCAAAGGAGACAAATAAACAGCGGTCAGTTAGTTGCAAACATCCACTCATCGAACGAAAGCAGATGAAAACAAACAGTTTGATTCTTGTATTCAATTTGCTGTCGACTCATCTGGTGACATGATTCATTGGCAGTCAGAGCATCACAGCTTGATGTCTCGTGATGAGCTTTTTCACGACTGCAAAGCATCCGGCTGCAGGCCGCGCCGCCTCAGAGAAAAACTGAGCCGAGGAGTCGTGAGCACAAAATTCCCCGAAGAGGCCCGTGAATAAATCAAGACCAGTCAGAGTCAGCGGGTGACACCTTGACGTGTGTTTGGGTTGAAGGCCTTCTTTGCGTTTTTGATTTTCAGGTTTCGAAAAGTATTTTCCGGACCGTCAGAAAACGCCCAAAAACTCTGAAGCAGAACCTGCAGACAAAGGTAAAAGCGACGTCTTCTGACTTCAGTGTGTTTCTGCTGTTAATTTCTCTTGTAAAGCAAAGTTTACGTCCGCTGAATTCCATACATTTTGTATCATTCTGTCTCATATACTTCAAGTTCTTGTGTTGATATAAAATGCACAAATCTGATCACAGAAGCGGTTGTTAGTGATGCCTTGAAGCTGGTTCCAATCGTGTTTCTTTTTCTGCATTGTTATCAGAAGCCAAACCTGCTAATGCCCAGAGAACAGCTGGGAGAGCAGTGAGTGAGGAGGGAGGAGAAGGAGGAGGATCAGGGTCAGAAGGAGGTGGAGGGGGAGGAGTATCTCCAGGTGGAGGAGGAGGAGGAGGAGGAGGAGGTGGACGAGGGAAACGAGGGGGTCGCAAGGAGGACTCGCACTGGTATAGCCGGATACAGAAGGTCAGTGTGTGAGGCTGAGGTGATGAGCTCCCGCAGCTTCACCCAGGACGCCCCCTGTGGAGCTGGTATGCGCTCGGCAGCGTGGGACTGATCCCACTGTCCGTGTGTTCCAGGGGGAGATTCCCTGGGATGATAAAGAATTCCGAATAGTCGTCCTCAACAGCATGGCCTTCTGGGCCGTCGTTGGTTTGTACGTCTTCATGAAGGACGGAGGGCGAGAGGTCACCTGGAAAGACTTTGTCAACAACTACCTGTCCAAAGGAGTGGTGAGGACACCGGCCTTTGACCTTCCTTTTATTGTTATTGACCCACAAAAACGGAGCAAATCATCTCAAAGTTGCCTAAAACGGGGAAGAATTGCTGCAGCTGCTCGTTGCACTGTACTGAAGCTTGTTTCCATCAGGTTGACAGGTTAGAAGTCGTCAACAAGCGCTATGTGAAGGTGGTTTTCTCTTACGGGAAGACACCGGTGGACGGGGTGAGCTGGACTGCATTCAATCCGCACGGCTCGATCTCTTTGCCCGCCGCAGCCCGAGTGACTCTTGTCGCGTGTGCGTCTCACAGCAGTACGTGTGGTTCAACATCGGCAGCGTGGACACCTTCGAGAGGAACCTGGAGACGGCTCAGTACGAGCTGGGCATCGAGGGCGAGAACAGGCTGCCGGTGGTTTACTCCACTGAGAGCGACGGGTGAGCGGGCACGCCGTCGCCTTCACTGTCAGCGGAAGGTGTCCTTTCCTGCTCTGACATTTCTCCTCCTTCCCCAGCACGTTCCTGCTGAGCATGCTCCCTACGGTGCTCATCATCGGCTTCCTGCTGTTCATGCTGCGGCGGGGCCCGGGGGGGGCCGGGCGCCCGGGTAGGGGCATGGGCGGACTGTTCAGCGTCAGCGAGACGACGGCCAAGGTCCTCAAAGACGAGATCGACGTGAAGTTCAAAGATGTGGCCGGCTGCGAGGAGGCCAAGCTGGAGATCATGGAGTTCGTCAACTTCCTGAAAAACCCCAAGCAGTACCAGGACCTGGGGGCCAAGATCCCCAAGGTGAG
>JASSRZ010000042.1:14490522-14505826 GCA_032164315.1 Malacoctenus gilli
ACAAAGCTTTCGCTGTCGTCCGGTTTCAGCCGAGACAAACGTGGCTCGTCCATGTGGAAAAGTCTGATCATGAGCAAATAGGCAACTCTGAGAAACCCCAAGAAAATATTTATTTCTTTTCTTCTTTTTTTTTCCTTCTTTCTTTTTTCCCGGAAAACAACAAAGACAAAATAATAGATCCTGTTTTTTTTCTTTTACTGCTTTGTTTCACGACTATGAGGGAATCTTAGATGACATTTGACACATTGTTTTCATAAGTGTCATCCCCTAAAAAATGATCAAAATCCCTCCTAATTCTTCCGGTCAGCTTTGAGTTTCTCTTCGAACAAACTGCCACTAGAGAGCAACGCCACACATTCAAACCCGACAGATGTTCATTTGCAAAAAGAAGGTCTGGCAGACTGGCATCAAATGAATCAACCAGCCTTTTTTTCCATGGCATCTTTGACTGTTGAGGTACTTTTTCAACCTTTAAACTGTCTCATTTCAGTCAACTCTTCTTCCCTCCTGTTTGATTTTCGTTCTATCTTTATTCATGTATGATTGTCACAAAGAGGGAACAGAGAGTGACCTTTAATAAACTTGACGTCATAACACGCAAGCATTTTCCAGAGATCAAGAGACAAAACCAAAATGACCCCAAAAAAAGACAGACAGAGCAGACAGATGTCAAAATGGGTAACTCATAACATGTTATCCAAACGGATGGTCACGCGGACTGATTAAGGGACATCGGCTTTTCTGTTTTGGATAAAGCAAAGGGGGTTGGGGGTTAAAGAGACACAGGTGGATATGATCCAGGGTAACGATCAAGGAAACTGCCCAGAGACAGACGGGGTACCAGCACGTCTGGACATTTTTTTAAACTGATATCTGTACACAAAACACAAACAACACGAATGACATGATTTGCGTGGACGCACAAATTTGTCAACCCACATTTGCTGATGCAAATACGTCCCTTTGAGTTATATTTACTCACCTATAGAGCGTCAGAGAGTCAAAGTACCACAAGATGCAGTTTGTACCTCAGTGGCTCAGTGACTTCTACACCTCAAACACACACGTGTACGCACTCGTGCGTACACACACACACGTTTGTTTGCATTTTGGTGTCACTATGGCAACACAAACAGACCCGATTCGCTGAAATAGCGGCTCTTTCTACCAAAGCAAAAGGAGCCAGATTTAACCCCTGTTGAATCTCAGCAGGAAATACCGTTGACAAGACAGGAAGTGGTTGAAGTTTCTGTCTCAGGTAGAAGCTTCCAGAAGTTCCCTGCAGCTGCAGCAGAAACCGTCCTCAGGGGTTTCGCTGACAGTCAGAAGATTTCTTTTCAGTATTCGCGTTTCTGTAACACTTCTGAGGTTTTAACTGAACTCGGAGAGGCCTGAAAACCCAGACCGGAGAGCATCTTCCCCCCTCACGCTGACTAATGTGACCTCAGCTGCATCTAATCAGTAAATCAGTGGTTAGACTCATCCACAGAGCGCTGAGAATTCATCTGCTGTGTCACAGCAAGCCGACAGTGAAGCAAGTTCGAACTTTAAACTGAACACCAGGTTGGTTCAGACAGACAAACGTCAACGCAACAAATAGGCACACTTTCTACAAGTGTGGGATTTGTGTATGTGTGTGATTGTGTGTCTCTGTATTTGTCCTGCAAAGGACGGGGGGGCGTGTCCAGGGTGGGCGCTGCCCCCCGGCTCTGCGTCGGCTGGGAATCGGGCCCCTGGACCTTTGCGCTGGATAAGTCTGCATAAGATCTGTTGTTTTTGCAGACGTATTGAGTCAGTGTGGCTGCTCCTATCTTCACTTCCTCTCGACTGCTAGGACACTCTGAGTCACTTTCACACCAAGACACGTTTGCGCTTCGTCGCCGGCCGTCCTCGCGTCTCACAGTCTGAGACGGGAAGTTTGGTCTGCGAAGACGTGGCCCGCAGGTCTGAGGGGCCGTTGAAGGTCATGGTGGTGGTGGGACCTTCAGCTTGTTCAGGAAACATCTGTGATGACAATGATGTTTACTTTATGAGTTATTTGTCTGATGGGCGAAAGAAAGAAAAAAGAACTTCGCTTCAAATCCTTCAACTTTCCGCTCCCAGCGCTCTTTCAAGACTGATCGTTGTTCGTTCTCTCACTCTTCATTATCTTCTTTGTTTTTCTCTTTCCATCCTTCGCTTTTCTCTCTACTCTCTTGGTAGCCGTCTCAGCTCTTTTTTCCCCTCACCTTTCTTTGTCCATCCCTTCTTTCTCCATCTCTCTCTTCCACTCGCTACCCCTTCTGTCTGCTCTCTCCCATCCTTTTTCTCAGTTTTATTTTTGTTTTCATTTTTTCCCCATTTTTTTGTTTCTCTTCGGTTTCGTTTTCTTGCTCCCCCTTTCACCGTTGTTGCGCTTTCCTTTGTTCTGCTCTCTCTCTTTTTCTTTCTCTTTCTTTCAAGCCCTCCTTTACTCATTTACTTTCTCCTCTATTTCCCCCCCCCCCGTGTTTTCTTTCTCTTCTCTATGACAAAGGACCTGCATATGTTGTTTGTCAGTGGTGATTTCATTCAGACTGCAGCTCATCCTCCTCGGACCTTGGATTATTAACACGAATATGTACGTTTATGTTTATTTTAACTGAGTAAAAATGTGTTAAGACGTGATCACTTCTATCAGGACTTTATTCAGAATCAGATGCTTATCGCAGGTCGATAGACGCCATTGCCTTCTCACACATTCCTGTAGCGTTAAAGCCAGAGGGGGGTCTCAACTCGAGACAATGTGGGGGAGCGCAAAAGGCACGACCAATGTGAAGGAGACACACTGGACAGAAATGGTGAAAATGACACTGAATGCTGTTTTGATTCACTTACATGTGAAGCATGTGAAATACAAGCCAAGTCCACACTAAGAGTTCATTCTAGGAACAATGACAGGGTAAGTTGTGTGCCTGCCTGCGTGCGTGCATGCGTGCTTGCAACCATCTGTTGCCAGCAGGTGACCCACTCAACCTCTCTGTCCTCCGTCTCTTGCGTGTCTGTCCTTCCGTGTCCCAGTGCGGTCGTGCCTTCCTGATTCTCACTTCTCTCTGTCACATTTTGTTTTTGACCCGCAGAATAAAAGCCAAACAACAAGGCTGAGGTCAACTTCTCCTTTCTTTCGGTCTGTTGGCATCTCCCCGGTGACGTCAGGCAGCCGTCAGAGGCGACGTGACAAACATGTGAGTGCCACGTCTGGCAGAATGCAGCCCGACGGAAAGGCCAGTTGCGCAGATTGTCTGATCTAAATTAATCCCCCACCCCCTGTGTCTGAAATTCCACCAGAGAAGTGAGAACCATGCTGCTGTGGATAGGGGAAGCTGCCACTGTCCGCTATCACTGCATTGTTCACCGTGCCCTCTCTCTACCAGAGCTTTGTGTTTGTGTCTCTTGAGGTTCACCATATGCAGACAGTGACAAACGGGCCTAAAACAGGAAGCTGAGATGTTTATCAGACTCCAAGTGGATCCCACGACTGCAGAAACATGACGGTGCTTCTTACCGTGCACATTTTCAAAGTTGCCGGAGTTGGACGTGTTAAAGTCCTTTTGCCCGTCCCAAGGCATCATGGCCAAAGCGAGGGTCGGACGCACGAAAAATACTTATGATAACCTGTCAATGCCAACCATGAAGAAGACAGAATTTTAGGCTGCCTTTAGCGTGTGCACGTTCATGCGAACTCATTTGCATATCAGTGATCATGGCATTTAATGTGACGACACAGCCCGAGGCGATAAGGCAGGCCGAGCACTGGACGAAACTGCTGGTCATCCTGGACGACGCCTGCCACCCTCTGCACACCATCATCGCCGAGCATCAAGGGTTCCTTCTTTCCAAACGTGGGCGCAGTAAAAAACTGAGAAACTCCTCTTGGGGGGAGCACGAGAGACAGGAAGACAAAAGACGGACAGGAACACAAGCCTGAAACCTGGTTATTACATGTGCCACTCGAAAAACAACACAAGTTGGGTTTTGTTTTTGCATCACTTTATTTTTTTGGGGGGAAAAGTTTGTGTGAACAAGAGAAAAATATACAGCTTATTCAAACTTTTGTTGTTTTTTTGTTTCTTTTTTTAAAAAAATGAAGGTGGTGATGTTCATGGAAGAGGCTGCCTCTCACAGTCAGAGCAGAGCCGTCAGACCGGCTGCAGCATCAGTCAGAACAGCGAGAGGAGCCTCAAGTCAGCCGGCGCACTTTACAACAGTAAACAGGACGCGCGTGGAAAGGATGTGAAGAAAGAGGGTGACAATGTGCAATCAACTTCCTCCTGTTTTCACGCGCTCGCAGGCCGTGAACATGTTTTGCACTTTCTTCACGGGTGAAGACTGCGCAGTGAAAAAAGAAGAAAAAGACACGATGCTTTCAAAGTAAAAGTAACACACACACACACACAAATATACATGGCAATATTTACAATGTAAAACAACAAGAAACATCAAAAAAGCACAGATCATGTGACCACCTGTGAGCCTCAGTTGGCTTCTGTGAGCATCTGCTTGCGGAGGTGAGGGGGGCCTCGTGGGGCCCGAACATTCATCCTGTTTTCTGGCTCAGATTCAGACGTCTGATGAACACAGCAACCTGTCAGTCGCGACTGCACGACTGACAGGTGTGTCATAACAGCAGCAGAGCCACATGTGACTCCAGTCAAAGAGGGAAAAAACAGTTCACATTCACTAGACAGGCAAATCGCAGTGAAGGGCTCTGAAACAGTCCAACGAGGCAGGACTTGTTTGATGATACATTCAAATGAAGGTGGCTACATATTCACTCCTGAACGTGATAAAAAAAAAGACTCTGCTTATGTAAAGCTGCAGCTCCTGAACCATTTTTCCTGAAGTGCCCTGACTCCCTGATTGCCCCCCACCCCTACCCTCTATGACCTTAAGCCAGAATGTTACAGTGAAGCCAAACATTAGTGAGCAAAGCCACTCACATACAAAGCAGGAGACCCCCCCCAGGAGACCCGGGGGGTTGGTTTTGTTTTCAAGGCTTTGATGGTTGTTGTGCGGTTCTTGAGCTTGAACGTAATAGAAGCAGCAGGCTCCGCCTCCTTCAGGCAGGACGGTCGAGCCTCGAGGCTCTGTCGGACATGGCTCAATCCTCTGTGGACATCTCAGCCGCTGCTGAATAAACAGGAAGACCTGTCAGCAAGCCCACTACACTCCCCCCTCTAAAGCGAGAGCGCCTGCGAAGTGTCGCTGTCAGACATCACGGTGACCCTGGTGGAGCTCATTGGAGACTTGCTGGACTTGGCCAACTGACCCTTGCTGGCCGTGGGCAGCTGGCAGCGCCAGCAGCAGCTCAGCAGCTGCAGCACGTCGCGGCGGAAGCGGACGCCCACAAACACGTACAGGACGGGGTTGAGGCAGGCGTGCATGTAGGCCAGACTCTTCAGCACCTGGCCTAGGTTTTCGAAGGCCTTCACCTTGTCACAGTCCGTCATGGTGATGTTGGTCGCCTGCATGGCCTCCACCACCAGGACGCTGTTGTAGGGCAGCTGGGACACCACGAAGGTCACCACCACCGCCAGGATGACGCGCA
Organism: Malacoctenus gilli; assembly: GCA_032164315.1. NCBI lineage: Eukaryota > Metazoa > Chordata > Actinopteri > Blenniiformes > Labrisomidae > Malacoctenus > Malacoctenus gilli. Next base: position 14,496,089 of record JASSRZ010000042.1, read on the forward strand.
TGGCCTTGTGCTTCTCGAAGCTGCGGGTTTTGAGCAGCTTGGCGACGATGATGCTGTAGCAGAAGACCATGACGATGGAGGGCAGGCAGAAGCCCACGCCCACCTGCAGCGACAGCGCCAGGATCTTGATGAAGTTCCCTACGTCGACTGGGAACACCATCCGGCAGTACTCCTGTGACACCACCTTCGCCGGCGCCGCAAACAAAAACTCGGGCAAGGCCAAGACCAGCGAAAACAGCCACACACCTGCACACACGAATCGACTGACGCGCAAGCGCTCCCCCCGCGAGTTGTGGGCTTTGGTGGTCTGCACGATGACGATGTAGCGGTCGACGCTGATGCAGGTGAGCAGCAGCATGCTGCTGAACAGGTTCACCTTGTAGAGGGCGGAGTTTATCTTGCAGAGGGCGGTGCCGAATGTCCAGCTGAAGGAGGCCTCGGCCGCCCACAGCGGCAGCGAGACGAGGAACAGCAGGTCGGCCACCGCCAGGTTCAGCAGGTACACGTCTGTCATCGTCTTCAGCCGCCGCCGGACGTTCAGGTAGATCCACACCACGACCAGGTTTCCTGCTCCGCCCACCAGCGTGATCAGCCAGTAGAGCGGCGGCTCGAATTTACTCCTGAACTCCCGCACGGTTGAGCGGTCGCACATGAAGTCCGGGATGTCAAAGTCGTCGTAGTCGTCCTCGGTGGTGACGGTGGGGCTGAAGACCGACGGGTCCTGTGGAGAAGAGACGACGGATGATGAGGACATCTGAACACATGTGGAAACAACTAAACGCATGTGGAAACACCTGAACACTGAGCGCTACACTGAACGCCTGAACACTGAGCACTACACTGAACACCTGCACACTACACTGAACACATGAACAATGACTGTTACACTGAACGCCTGAACACTGAGTGCTACACTGAACACCTGAACAATGACTGCTACACTTAACACCTGAACACTGAGCGCGACTAAGCAAATGTGAAAAAAACACTGAAAGACGATGAACACATCTGGAAACAGGGCACAGCTGCACAAACCTCCCATAGCACCTCAACATATCTGGACTCATCAAGAAACTCCCGAAAAGCACTTGAACACACCCAAACACATCTGGAAATCTTTGAAAACATCTGGGAACAAAACCTGAACATATCTGAAAAAAAACCCCACCTGAACACAGTCGAAAAGACTCTTAAAACCCCCCCGAGCACCCCGAAAGCATCCCACCACATCTGGAAACACCGGAACACACAGCAACGTGTGTCAACACGTGAACAGACCTGAACCTGTCTAACCACAACTGGTATTGTCTGTGAGCATGCACACGCAGCAGGTGAAATCTGTGGTTGGTCTGCACACAATCTGAACACATCTGGAGAAAAAACAACAGTGAAAACACTCCAAAGGGATCCTGGAACATATAAGGAGGACTATGAACTTACATTAAAGGACTGAGAAGCCTAATCAAGTCATCTGAATACATCTAGAAACCTCCGAACATGTCTTAAAAGATTCGAACCAGCTCGAACAAATCTGGACGCACCGAAGCATCTGAACGCACTCCTTTCGGATTCAAACAGACTTGGACACGTTTGAAAAATGAACGCATCTGATGACATCTGTAAGTATATAAACCTATTAGAAAATAACAACAAAATGTACAATACAACTACCTGAGCACACATCACCACAGAGAGCATCTCAATACTTTAACTGCAGCAAAGTGCAAAACATTTCCAAGGACTTTGTCAAATTTGAAACCGCAATATTTCAGGTGAAGAAGCAAAACTGTAAACAAACGTGGATGTGTTTTACCTCTGTGCTGCTCATGGCAGTCATCATGTCTTCCATCATGGTCGCGTTCATCTTGAGGTGATGACTTGGAGCCTTCAGGGAGAGAAAACATCAACAGGTTGAGGGCAGCAGTTGTAAAAACCAGTCGGTGCGCCTCCCCCGCCTCTTCCCCCGTCTCCTCCCCCTCACGTGTAACGCAGCATGTTCACGCTCTCGCTCTGTCACCGTTGTGTCACTTTCCCGCTACTTTTTTTGGACTGTTTGAATCTTTCTTTTAATAGAGAGAGATGTTTTCAGTTCTTTTTTATATCACTTCCTGCACCAAAGCTCAGTGAGCCCCCTTTGAAAAAGCCCCACTCACCTTGTGCACGGAGGATTGTTTTGTACTTTGGTTATTTGCTTCAACTTGAGTTTGCTATGAACAACATTTGAGAATACTGTAGGTAAAGCTGAATCAAAGTGTCACCAAAATAAAAGTGGTGAAGTATTCCTTGAACAGTAACCTGTTTTTTTTCTACTTATGGACGAACATCCCGACTTTGACTTTTTTTCTTTCATCTATCTCGGACACATGGACAAACCATCGGGGGCGGAGGAGTACAGAAGGTCTGTACTCGAGTATCACTACTGTTACATTAACTGAAGTGTAATCATCCAAAAGCATTATTAAAGCATCATTAAAGTACTCCTTAGGGTACTCAGTACTTCTACTGTTTGTTATTACATCAGCCAAAAATAAGCATGAAACCTTGCTTGCCAAAAAAAAAGTGCCGCCAAGAACATTTGAAACATTTGTGGGCGGGCTCACTTCTGATCTGACATTCTGAGAGTAGTGGAGTGGATTACTTCATGTAATTTGTACTTTGTGCGGGATTTGAGCTTTATTTTGCATCACTGTGTTTCCAGCTTCTTGTCCAACACTTGCCTTCAACTGTAATGCTCCGTCAAAATAAGAGTTTTGAAAATCACAGAAAATATTTCTTTGAAAAAATATATATATAAAAATAATACTGATTTTACCACATTAGTTTTGAGCTGAAACTGCATCAAAGAAGCATCATTGTATTTTGCTTCATGACAGAGCTGAAGCGAAAAGTGTGGACTTGACCACATGTTGAAGAAGGATGATGACTAAAGCCCACAAATTATATTAGGCAAGACTTCGGAACAAAAACTGAACTTCAGATCAACAACCAAGAGCGTTTCTTTGGACCAAACGAGTCCTGCTGATCGGTAGAGGACACGGTCCCGAAGAAACTCAGACAGACAAACAGATGGAAGGAAGGCGTGGACTCACCCTCAGACGTCTCCTCGTCTCTGCAGTGTCTCTCAGACTGAGGCTTTCCTCACGATGTGACTGTTTAACCACAGTATTGGGTCAAAGAGAAGTTGCAGCGAGCAAACCGCGAACTGACAACGTGCTGCAAGAGCGTCCAGGCAGATTACAGGGTTTTCCACCGGGGGATTCTCGTCGTCCACTCATGGCTGGTTTGGAATCAGAGAGCTCTTAATTGCCTCATTGTATCAAGGCAAACCACAGTGGCTTGCTGTGATTGTTTACTGAGGTTAAAGATGTTCACCAAATAATTACAGCATGTTATCGGTTTACTGTGACATTGAAAAACACGCACTTTGAGTGATCTTGCTGTAAGTTTACAGTCATGGGATTATTTACATTTGTGGGGTGGTGGGGGGCATAGTTTTAGGGACCCTTCTGGAAGGATCAGAGGAAGTTACTGTTGATTTGAATGAATTTGGATGGAGGAATCCGATCCGTTATCTTTGGACCGCTGCAGGAGCAAAGAGGTTTGCGGTGGGACGCAGGTAGAGACAATCAGCAGGTGAAGCGCAGGGTGGGAGGAGCCGCTGGACTTGCAGGGGGCAGGCGATAAACATGGAAAGCAGAAGTTGAGGAAAAGAACCGCAGTCGAAAGAAAAAACGACCACGAACGTAGGGAGGTGAAACTTGCTGAAGCCTTGGGACATAAGGAGACAAAGAAAAGCGACACAAAGCCGCTAAACCTAAAATAAACTCAAACACGTGGAGCAAAAAAACCCAAAAAAACAGGAACTTCCAAGACCTGAAAATGAACAGGACTCTTTGTTGTGTGTTTAACAGTTTTAACAGCTTTCACACATTCACAGTTGAATGAAGGAAGTTCACGCTGAGACAAAAGCTGTTTATTTTATTGAGTTCACTGTCACGTTATGACTGAAGCACTTGACGAACATGCGGCGGGCAAACTTTAGAACTTGGGAAGCTTCATTTTCTGAGATGGAACTCAAATAAAATTCAGTCAATAAAACAACTTGAAAAAGTGAAGGTGGTTTGATCAGGATGAAGACGGTTTCAGAGACTTATCAGCAAGTAATCCTGGACTCGCTTGAACAAACACAACTGAGGCCTGACGTTACTGCAGCAACCAAATTGTTAAAACGGCCTCATCTGTTCTGACGCTTCAGTTCATTCAGAGGTTGATAAATGACTGTCCATCTCCTGTCATAAGACACTGCTGCCCCCCCCGGCAGTCTCTCCCTGTCACGCTACTCGGCCGTTGCAAAAGATCAATCGTTGCAAAATTCTCTGACTGCCGTTCGGCGTTTGTCCGTGACCCCCCGCTTCCTACTTTGTGCTCGTGTGTTCCCGCCGTCACATTTAAAAAAGGCCTGAAATATCTTCGAGGAAATAACTAACTAACGGTATTTACTTTTGATTTGTCTCTCCTGTAACCAAGACAACGAGGCCCCCACTCTGAGTCAGACCGATGCTACTCCTTGATTGAGTGAACGGTTAGAGTAAAAAAAACAAAAAAAAACACGGTTAGCGTTTCATTCGTCTGCTTTCGTTTGTGGTTGGAGCTCAACTGGTGATGCCAGCGGTGAGGTGGTTGTGGTTGGGACCTAGGACATGCTGTACTGTTTACCTCCACTCACCGCGTGCCACAGACACACACGTACGTGGATCGGTGCACACTCAGACGGAGAGGCGCATGGGACCTGAGGGGACGATACGTGGATTCGAAAGAATCGGCGGAGCCTGGGAACGAGCCCAGCGCCGACGGTTGAGTCAGTGCCGGCGAAAAAACGCAACGCGGTACGGCGGTGACACGTGGCTCGGCTCGGCGTCGCAGCGAGACGGCTGGGAACACCCCGCGGAGCTGCAGTTTCAGAGAACGTTGCACTGTTCCCTTCCGTGAAAACCGAGTGAAGTGGTCTGACACCCCAGCCCGACCACGCACCCCCACAACACCTTGACGCCGGGGTGTCAAGCACGTGAAAGATTACAGTGATGCTCGGCCACTAGTTTGTACGAGTGAGCCTTTCGATGCAGTTGCACAGCAGAGACATCTTGACTAACAGCTAGTGCGAAGTATAAAAGCTGTTAACTGTGAAAGCCTTCAGAAGGTAATTGTGTTTCTTCACTCCCAAACAAAAGTCAACAGTCTGGCTCACTTGATCTAAAATCTGGGTTCATGTGGCCCCTGAACTTCAATCAGGTTGACTTCCCCCCCGCCCCTGCCCTTCATGCTTCACCACGCTATCGTCTGGTCCTCTGTTTTCATTTGAGGTTCAGATGAGGTTGCCGAATCTGGCGGCGATGTTTCCTCCTCCACTCAGTCTGCAGATTTTAATCAGACACTTGGCGTTTATCTGATGAATGGGTTTGTAAACAGCCACAGTTACCCATAGACACACAACAACAAACAGGTGCGTGAGTGCGGTTGACGCTTGGCATGCAACGCTGCGCTGAGTGAAGGCGCTGTCACGCAATGCGCCTGCTTCCTGTTTCAATAACGTCACACACGCGCGCGCGCGCGCACACACACACACACACACTCTTATACTTCCTGTCAGACAAAGAGTAAACAGCTCGGCCACGTGGCAAACTTCTTCTTCTTCAGCTGCCCAACATGGTCACATGTAAGTTGCCGTGGTAACCGCCTCCTGCTGACAAGAGATGGGTGAAACAGTGCCAACGCAAAGAAGTCCCATGAGATGTCATGCATGGAGTCAGTCAAACTAAGTGGCATCACTTCTTCTTTGTGGTCGGATGGTTCCAAAAGTTACACGTTTGTAATTTTAGAGATGGAGTGTTGAGCTCCTTTTGGTTCAGGGGACTCACACAGTTGATCGGAAGTGAGCTGAACATATCATGATAGCATCATGACAACTCATAAAGACCAAATGCCTTAAGTTTTAAATTACAAGAATGACAAGTACATGAAAGTACACTCAAAGGTATTCGGTACCAACTCATTTGATGACCTCCACAAATGTTGCACTCTGCTCCACTTCTGACCTGTGCGAGCAGCTTTTGGTGATTCTATAAACTCATGTTGTGTAATTAGCAGCATCTAGTCAGAGTGCTCAGTTAGGGTCGCAGCAGCAGTGAATTCATGAGGCGAATTTGGACCTTGAGGGTTGCAGGTTCAAGTCCCTGGACTGATTGTGTGCTTTGGGGGGGAAAGTGAGAGGGAGGAATTTCCCCCACTCTCGAACCTACTGTGGCTCCTTGGCCAAGTCCCCGAACCCCCGACTGCTCCCCGTGCACCCCACCGCAGCCCACTGCTGCCAGTATGTGTAGTCAGGGTTAAATATGAATAAGATCGGTTAAATGGAGAGCTGGAATTCCCCGAAGAGGATCAACAAAGCATAACTAAATGCAAGTAATACATGAAGAACAAAAAATCAGTTCAATAACACTCGTGACTCAGAGATCGACAAGCTTAGTTCGGCATCACTGCACCTTCCATAGATGTTGAAGTCACTCTGGGTCATTTGTACTGAGGTATGATTGAACTATTCCCTCACACCATTGTCAAAATCAATTTTAAAAAGTCAGTAACCGAGGAAACAGACAACAGAAAACAAACACAGGGGTCCATGCAGGTGTTGGAGGCAAGACTGGCCGCCAGAGGGCAGCCTTAGGATCGCTCCCGACCACGAAGACGAAAAGGCGTAGAAGAAGAAAAGGGAACAGAAGAAGAAAAAGAAGAAGCGACGGATGTAAACAAAGAGCCGCTGGTGAGTTTCCAGAGGAAAAACTGTGAAGTTTTGTATTTTTTGTGCGTTATTGGTGCAGTTCGAAGGTGCAGGTTGATTTCCTGAGTGCACAAACTGCTGCTGTAGCTCCCGTCAACATGTTTGCCAGCTGTCAGCGACACACACAACCACGTATTTACGCGGGCTGCTGGCTCTCTGGGAGCTTGCTAGCCTGACAGCGTGAGGAAAAGTGCTTTTGGACGTGTTTTAGGAGGCGAGCTTTCTTTCCCTGGGCCCAGAATGGACTATGATGGTAAAAAAGTGTCTCACACTCTCGCTTCACAGCGCTAAGGTCCTTGGTTCGTTGCTGGTTCGAGCCTTTCTGTGCTTACTTTGCATGTTCCTCATGTGTGTTCGTGATTACTCGGTCTAAAAAATATGCATGTGATGTCAACTGGTGGCTACATTGTCCTTAGGGGTGAATGTGTGTGTGATCACAACTTTGTTCGAAGGGGGCAAAGGTGAAGACCTGCTTTTGGACGCAGAAGCTGTCCACCCGGGGGACAGCGAGCTCAGGTTGCCTCCTCCGCTGAAGGTGCTGCCCTACAATGCCCCGGACATGGAGTGGGTGAAACAGCGGTACCGTGACATCAGCCCCGTGACCCTGCAGGTGGCAGGCGGGGCGGTCAGCTCCAGCCTGTACTGCCAGGAGGTGGAGGGCCTGTCGGCGGGGCTCGTGGAGTCCTTCCTGGCCGAGCTGTACCGCTGCAAACTCTGCCAGTTCACCTGTGGGCTCCGGACCTCCATCAGCAGCCACCTGCAGCTCACCCACCGCACCTCCACCCTCGCTTACCTGGGAGAAAGCGACGGAGGGGACGAGGGGGCAGAGGGGGACGGCTCGCCTTATCAGCTGGATCTGAGTGGAGGGTCACAGCACAGTGACGAGGATGAGGACTTCCTGCTCTACAACATGCTCGAGAGCATGAGCCCGCCGACCTGTGACATCAGCAGTGAAGGGGGGCTGCAGGTCGCACACACCTGTGAGGTGACACACCTTACATGCGTTTGTTCACAGTCGCATGGCCACACATGCGTTCCTGGCTCTCTGACTGTCTACACGTCTCATTCCTGCAGGTCAGCACTCTGTTTGAAGAGGAAGATGAAGGAGGCAACGAGGAGGACTCTCCTATCTTTCATCTTAAGGGAAGCCCAGTGACTCTGTCCTGTCCCATCGACCCCCCCGCCACCCAAGAGGAGATTGCGCAGTCTGCCCACCTCATGACTTTGGGGCTGTGTCGGATCTCCACGGTGAAACCCGCTCCTCCTCCTCCTCACCCCTCGGCCACTCGCAATAACTCCCATCAGCCTCTTTCCCGGCCTCAGCCAGAGAACGGCGAGAGGGAGGGCGAGCGGCATGACGAACGGCCGAGGTCTCCGCCCTCCGGTCGGCGTCGGTTGCCGTGTCTCATGTGCCCGCTGCTGCTCTCCTCCAGACGACTGCTGGACGTTCACACCCGGTCTCACCGTGACGCAGGGGGTTTCGGCTGCGTCCGCTGCGGCTGGACGGCCGGCAGCTGGGAGGAGCTGGAGCCCCACTGGAGGAGCCTGTGCAGGAGGAAAGGCAAGAAGAAGAAGAAGAGGAGGAAGAGGACGGAGAAGGAGCAGGACGAGAAGAAGAGGAGGAAGACGGCTCCCGCCGGTCAGATGACACTCAGGAACGCAACCTTGCTAAACACTCACCAGCAAACAGGTGAACACTGCAAACAAACAACTCATCTCAACTGTGGCCCCATCAGTCTAACAGTGGTTCTGATTGGTTACCTTCAGACAAATGGAGGAACCGGCTGATTGGAAGAGCAGTCAAGAAGGAAGTGGACAGTCCTGACAGGTCTATTTTTGACAGAGAAAAAGCACTGTTTGAAAATCAAAATACTTCAATAATCGTGCGTGTGTATGCTTGCGCTGTCCAACCATTAGATCTCAGAGTGGGACTCTACACAGCCTCCAAGAATCCAGGAAGAAGCCCAGGAGGAAAGAAGATGAAGATCCAAAGGTCGAAGAGACGTCGACGAAGCCCGCAGATCAGAGCAGGTTTACCTGCTCTTTGTGCCACAGGTAACGACATCAACTGACCAATCACAACCCGGAACGGATGAACTTGTCGAATATAAACAGGCGTGTGGCCTGGTGTGGGGATTGGTGATTGGCCCGCTCAGATGGGATGCTCCTCTTTTTTTTTTTTAGGGCGTTTGCCTCCAAACTGACTTTGCGGCGTCACCTGGGTGTTCACGGAGGAGAGAAACCGTTCACATGTCCCCACTGTTCATACAGCAGCAGACTGAAGGCCTCGCTGCTGCAACATCTCAGGACCCACACAGGTAAAGCACACACACACACACACACACACACACACACACACACACACACACACACAAACACACATGATAAGATATGAAGCGTTATCGTAAGCATACATTGTTTGATGTACCTGAGGACTCACAAAGTGGAAAAATTCATGGACATTATTGAATACCTGTGAACAGACACAAGTAATGCGCGCGCACACACACACACACACACACACACACACACAAAGATGCACACAGCAGTAGAAGACTGAGATAACAACACACTCACAAAAAATCTGATACACACTGCTACACTGTGAGAGCTGAGAACTTAAACGGGGAATCCAATCATGAAGGTGACTTATGCGCCATCCTTATCTGCTTGTCTGTGTATGTGTTTGAATGTAGGTGAGAAGCCATACAGGTGTACACAGTGTCCATACGCCTCCATAGATCGGAGCTCTCTTCTGCGACACAGCCGAACTCACAGTCAGGAGAAACCTTACAGGTGCCAGCACTGTGACTACAGCAGGTAACGCACACGCACACACGCACACGCACGCACACACACACACACACACACACACACACACACACACACACACACACACACAC
>JASSRZ010000042.1:14508345-14523567 GCA_032164315.1 Malacoctenus gilli
ACACACACACACACACACACACACACACACACACACACACACACACACACACACACACACACACACACACAATGAATTTGGATTACTTATTGTAACCATTGTTACAAAGTTCTTTAATTATTATTCCATCAGTATCCAGAAGAACAGTTTGGACCTCCACGCTCGCCGCCACCACACTGGTGAGGTGTTTCCATGCCAACAGTGCGAGTACTCGAGCCCGGACCGCCAGTTGCTGCTGAGACATATCCGCAGACACCACAGCCCACCCCAGCAAACAGCCCCCTGACTGGACTGTGACAGGCGTCCTTTCGTCTCATGTTTGGAAATGAAGACTTCATATCACCTTGTTTTCTTCTAGGTGTTTGAATTTTTATACAAAATAAAACAAATAATTGAGCTGAGTTTGTTTCCTTGTTTTTCTGTCAACGGTTAAAGTGTGTGTGTGAGCACACTGCCACAATTTGTGAACCTGTGAATCCTGAAGATGCACAAACAATTTGATTTGACCTTTACTTTGAAAAGTTTACACGCAACTGTGTGAAACGAAAGCAGGACGATGATGACAGAAATGATTTCTGTCTGCTTCTGAGGGTGGGAGGAAAGGAGCATCTTAGATTCACTCAAACCTCAAAATTCCAAAAAGTTGGGACACTGAAATCAAAACAAGTTGTACTGAAAAAGACCTTTTTGAGCCACTTTCTAGACATGCGAGCAGTGAAATCGGGTCATGCCGAAGGATGCAAACATGTGCTGATTGACGCGCTGCCTTTTCTCTCCATAAACTGGTTCAGTGGTGCAGCAGGAAGTGGATTACTTCCCCCTCCTCCCTTCAAGCTGATTAACCTGATTACACTGACCTAAGGGGAAGGGGTCTGTGAGTGAAGTGGGGGGTGGGAGGGCCAATAGGTCAGCCAATCAGCTGTTTTGACTACACTGATGGATTGACTGCTAATTATGGGCATCTTTGTTTATTTACTTTCTTTTGTCATTCAATTTGATGCTTTACAACAACTACTTTGAGGTTTTACTCCTTTATGACTGTATGTCGATTGAGGTCTTTTTTAAAGTAAGAGTTTTAGAGGGACTTCTGGAGCCAATGTGTTCTAACCCTACTGCTCTGAAGGTCTTGGTGGGGTATTGATAAGGAGGAAGATGCCGATTGATCCTCTCAACTCTGGGTGACACCTGACAGTCAAAGCTGCTTTGCCTTCGCAATCCTGCCTGTCAAACTGACGCAGAGCCGATCAGACGCCACATCCCCCCCCTCACCTGCCACTTCGCCACTCCTCTGCCCCTCTTCCTCTTCTCTGTCATCACCCGCTCGTCCCTCTTGGTCTAAAATGAAGAGCACTTCCCTGTGAAGGCCCAGAAGAGCTGGAGATGGAGATGACTTCAGAGGTGCCACTGTGCGTGGTGGAGGTGGGAGCGGAGCTCCGGGCGGGCGGACAAATCCAGGTGAGGGCGGAGCTGTCGGACGGGGGCGCGCTGCAGCTGATCAGGACCGATGTGGACTTGGCCCGGATGATGAAGAGGCTGGTGGACGGTTTCCCTGACGACAGGGACACGCTTTCCCGCCGGCTGCTCCCAGGTCAGTTTCCCCCTGCAGCACGGATCCCAAGCTGATTACAGCTGATCCCACACCGATCACCACCCGCAGGTGTGATGATCACCGCTGAGCCGCTGGTATCAGCACCATCCGCTGCATCAGATGGAGTTTCCTTCACACCTTCTTACCATTGCTATCAGCATCACTGTGAAATGTTGAGTAGATTAAATTCAAATCTAAAACTAAAGCCACGTTTGAAGTCTGAGCAGAAGGGAAATGAACTATAGTGGCAGATGTATTGTGAGGATCAGTGTTATGTTGATAGTGTCATACAGAATCACCATGACCAGTGGTCCCCTAACTAAGGCCCGCTGGCCAGATAAGGCCCACCATCTTTGGCCCGGCCCCACTGAACAATATGAGGGAGGCTTTATGACTATTTTTCAGTCTGGCCACGCTAATCCCGGACTCGCCCCTGTCAAATAGACCAGAATAATGGTGGAAAGGTCAGGTTATTTATTTCATACAGAGTGTTGTTTATTTCATTAGTAGTGTTTTCATTTGTTTCCTGACTTTTTTTTCTGTGACGATCCCGGAAAGAGTTATAAGTCTTTGCTTATGTGTGGCTTTCTGGGAAAAAAGACAGTAAATGCTGACATTTGGCACCCCTGTGATGGTCACACTTTTTTTGTTACAAACTGACCCCCGAGCCCCCATCAGAGAAGGGAAAAAAGTTTGGGGACCCCTGCTCTATGCAGTAATAGTACCAGAAGTACTTTGTTCAACAGTAACATTGCTGGTAGTCTCGTCTAGTCTACTACATTATGTTATGGTGTTGGTTGTTGTGGCAAATCACAGTAGAACAGTACGAGTAGAGCCTAGTACAGAATATATAATGAGGTATAGAGTAACATCAGGGGGTAGTAGTATCTGTACCTATCGCTGTAGGGTTTTTGTTATCTGATTTTCTTGCAGTGCTACTGTTTGTAGTTCCTGCAGTAATGCACAGAGAATCCTTTTTTCAGGCCTGCTGGCGGTCCGAGCTGCTGACCACAGTTCCCAACCTGACATTAAAGTTGTTGAGCTCAACAGACTTCTGAAGACCGTCATCAACCTGCCACGCAAGGTATCTGCTCCAAATGAGGTCCCCATATGTGGCTGCTTTCACCTCCTGTGCGGTCCCCCTGTAAACTTTACCACACCACTTTGTAACCTATGTCTCCTCCGTGTCTCAGTTCTCTCAGTCTGAGGCAGTGCAGGACTTCTTCGAACCATCTGCTGTGGATCAGATCGCAAGACAGGAGCAAGTGAAGACCGTCATACAGGAGGAGGAGGAGGAAGTCCACACCTCCAGGCAGGAGGGGGCCCCACCCGCGGAGCGGGAGGAGGTTCAGACCGATACACAGGAGGAGGTTGGGGCCTTCAGACAGGAGGAGGTGCTTTCAGTCATCCAGGAGGAAGACCAGGACACTCAGGAGCTCAGCGTTCTCCAGAGTCCTCTGTCAGGTGTGTTCAGCCAAAGGACCGTTTCCTCTTTGTATCTGCTCATCACACATGGATCGCTGCTTGTCTCCATTAGAAAACATCAAATTTTCTAAGACTTTAATAAAGTATTGTCTGGTATTGTGCTACGTCCTGAACTCTTTAACTGCTACCATCTGATTAGCTCAAAAGCAGTAAAATTACGAGTTACTGAACATATAAAGTAACATGTTACTTAATCAGGAAGCTCACGCATTGCTTTCGCCTGTGACGGGAGGAACGAGACATCATGGGGTCCCTACGAGCCCACCTGTGGCTGTTCTGTGCTTGGATCAGTGTGATGAGACACTCATGCAGGCAGAACTGTGTGTTTTTCTCCCCAGAAGTCCTGATGTCCAACGGTTTCTGTTTGGCCAACACCGAGACCATCCTGTACGACCTGACCCCGACGACACAGACCCCAAAACAAGCAGAGGACTCCGGCGGCCGGCGGTGAGCTGTCAATCATTTCATCCTCACTGAACGTGTTCGGCATGCTGTCTGAGATGTCGCCTGCTTCTTGATCCGACGTGCAGTAAATTGTTTGTTTGTTGTGTTTTGTGTCTCAGAGCGAGCGTCGGAACTGATGTCTGCCTGCAGCTCTGTCATCCATCCGTCTCTCCTCCGTCTCTCCGTGGTCTTACAGGGATGATGGGCAAACTGGCGAAGAGGAGCAGCTTCAGACGGAGAGCGGCTCCGCCCCCCTGACCTCTCACCTCCTGCTGGATTTGACTCAAGAGACGGACATCCTGGTCTGACCAAGAGTGATAGAAACAGACTGGACGCACTAGTATTCTGCCTGCACTCCAATCACCTTTACTCGCTGATGAGTTAATGGACGCATCAACTGCATCGAAAGCTCCCCCGGCGGCGGTCTCTTGGACGATTTCGAGAGAAAAATCGGCTTCTTTTGTGAACGAGTCGATACCTGCTGCCCCACATTTCATCCAGCTCAGTTACGGCGCCTCCAACCTTCCCCAGGAGTAAAGATTAGTAAAGAATAGAAAACACTGTTCGAGTAAAAGACAAAAAAAAGTCCAGAGGCAAAGAAGAGACAATTTCAGATCATGAACGAGCATAAAAACATGGTGTCCCAAAATAAACCAGTGAAAAATTAGGGCACGCAACAAAGACATGGACACAAAGCTTTGGAAGCACACAAGTGGCGTGGGGACTCAACAGGACACAGGTGGCCCCAATAAAGCGTGGACCATGAGAGGGGGGAGTAAGGAGACACAAGAGTTCAGGAGAGGGAGTGCACACAGGGAAGGACACGGGAACTAAGACCCCCAATAGGGAACGATCTCAACGCACTTTAGGCATCGTAACGAATTATGAGGACTGAAAAGACCCACGCACCCCGAATGGCCCCTGTTTGACTGACTGACCTCATTTGATGGAAAGTCTGAAGACAAACTTTGAAAAAACTGTGGTCTATGAACTTGCTGATGACGCGCTAAATGTCGGTCAGCTTGTTTCCAGGAAACATCGCGACCCTGGGAAATCACGTTGAAACCTGTTTTTAGAGACGTGGACTCATTAACCTTCGGAGTGAACACATTAACCTGTAACAATCAGGCCACATCGGGCCCAGATGTTGATTTGTTCTTTGAGTGCTGAGAGTTAATGGAGCAGTATGATGCCCACTCAATAACCCCGCGTCATGCATCGATTAGTTCAACATAAAGAGCAGCAGCGGGTCAAAGCTGCTTCAGAGAGAGCGCGACAGAGCTTCAACAGCATCATTCATCCAGCCGCTGTTTAACAACACCGACATCCAGCTGACATCCAGCCAGCATTCGGGAGATTTGGAGAGTTGACGTTACTCAGCCAACATTGGCTGTCATCACTTCAAGTTGTCGTCCGTCTGACGTTCAGCTGGAGTCTGACCAGCATCCAACCAACAGCAATGAGTCGCCTCCATCCGAACAGGACCTCACCTCTCTGCCCCGTGGGAGAAAACTGCAGCAGCCACCACCACCACTTCAGGACCTCCAATCTGCTCCACCTGTCCAGCCACGGACCCACCCAGGGCACCCACCTCCAGCCCTACCTGTTCCCGACGGTGGACGTCCCTGACCACGCCCACTACATCATCGGCTCGATCATCCTGCTGGTGGGAGTCACGGGCATGCTCGGCAACGCCATGGTCATCTATGTGTTCTGTCGCAGCCGCACGCTGCGGTCACCCAGCAACCTGCTGGTGGTCAACCTGGCGGCTGCTGACTTCCTGATGTCTGTCACACAGTCCCCAGTCTTCTTTGCGGCCAGCATGCACCGCCGCTGGGTGTTTGGGGAGCGGGCGTGCGAGCTGTACGCCTTCTGCGGCGCGCTCTTCGGCATCACCTCCATGATGACATTGACGGCCATTGCGGTGGACCGCTGCCTGGCCATCACGCAGCCGCTGACGCTGCTGGGCGGGATGAGCCGCCAGCGGATCCTGGTGGTGGTGTTCGGGGTGTGGCTGTACTCCCTGGGCTGGAGTTTGCCGCCGTTCTTTGGTTGGAGCGCCTACGTCCCTGAAGGACTTCAGACGTCCTGTAGCTGGGACTACATGAGCTTCACGGCGTCCGTGCGTACATACACCATCCTGCTGTTCGTCTGCGTCTTCTTCGTCCCACTCGCCCTCATCGCTGGCTGCTACTTCGCCATCTTCCGAGCGGTGCGTCGCGCCGGCCGGGAGGTGCAGCAGCTGAGCAGCGGAGAGACCAGCAAGGCGTACGAGCGTCTGCGGAATGAGTGGCGAATGGCGAAAGTTGCCCTGGGAGTCATCCTGCTGTTCATCATTTCCTGGTCGCCATATTCTCTGGTTGCTCTAACCGCCACCGCTGGCTACGCCCACCTGCTGACTCCGTACATGAACTCAGTTCCCGCCCTCATTGCCAAGGCCTCCGCCATCCACAACCCCATCATCTACGCCATAACGCACCCCAAATACCGAGCGGCCATCGGCCGCTATGTCCCGATGCTGCGCACAGTGCTGCGACTGCAAGAGAAGGACCTGCGCTCGTCCTACAGCTCCAGCGCGGCGTCATCCCGCCGCACAACGCTGACGGGCTCGCCGGCAGTCGGGCTCGGCGCCGCGGCGCGGACCAACGGGCGCTGGGGGAAAAGCCGGCTTTCGTCCGCCTCTGACAGCGAGTCCTGCTGGACGGAGAGCGAGGCGGACGGATCGAGCGCCGGGTCGATCGCCCTGACCCGGCAGGTGTCCACCGAGGTCACAGCAGAGCCACAGTACTTTGCTCCGCCCGGTCAGCCGAGGGCACCGACCAAGACGGACTCGCCGGTCAAAGACGCAGCGGCCGAGGCCAAATCACTCCTGCTCCCTCTGTGATCCTTGCGATCGCTGTGCACGTCTGGCATAATGTTGGTGCTTGTAATGACAGCTGCTTCCAGGCTTCGTCTCCTTTAGCAGAACGTTTCAGCTTCACCAATGACCTCCACTGACTTGACTTTTTGGTGGTGACGACTCCATTGAGGAGAATTATGAGTTTAATCATGAATGAACTTGGACATGTCAACAACTGGACCTTCAATATATTTTACTGAGCCATAAAATACATAAGACAAAATCTGGACCAGTGATAAACTGAGGAGAAATGTTTAAATTTATTGACTTCAGTTTTCATCCTCTCACATAATCACCCCCCTTTTTTTTATGCCTTTCAGCTATTAATCACCTTGATGTTTTGCTGCCCCCTTTTGGTCACAATCATCCTGTAGCAGCTTTAATCTCGGCCATGTGTTCAGCGTTGCTGTCCTTGTAAAACCCACTGTAAATAAAGTTTTGCCATGTTGAACTCATCCTGGTAATCTGTCAGATTAGCGGTGTGGTTGGTCTGTTAGCAGTTAGCAGATTTAGCTGTGCCGGTAATCCAGCTTCAGCCAACATGTCGCACAGGAGGAACATGTTTCTGCTCTCAGGTACGTCTCGCACAAAACTTCACTTATATTCTGTTTGATTCTGAGCTTCTCCAATCTGGATTAAAGCCCAACTCAAAGGCCCGGATTAGCAAGAACACAGAGAGGCGTACCACCTGGTCTGCTTTGATGTCCTGGTTCTGCTTGGAGTTCCTTTGTCAGCTGAAATCAAAGAGATTTTTGAAACTTGTTGGAATTTCTCCTGATCGGCAACGTAAATTTGCTGACGGACCAAAAAGCTTCTCGAATTAGGATTGATTTCCTTCAATCTGATCTCAATCAATCCGCCAAATCCCAGCTCCAATTAATCTTTCGCCATCATCCTTGCTGTATCTGGTGTTCCGCCAGTCAGGACAACACCTCAGGAGACCTTTGGGTGGCTACTCGAGTGCCTGATAGTTATGAACTTGTGGTTGGTCTTATGGGGATGGTGTCTGAAAATCTGAAAGGTAGTTCGAAGAATTTGAGCTTTTCGTCTTACAACAGTGTTTTTTGTATGCTTGTAGCGCTGCTGTTTTTGTCAGTGACGTCCACATCGGCCTTCGTGGAGGAACTTGATGATTCGTGAGTATACTTAATCTCACCTAGCCTCACTAAAGTCGGTGGTCATAGTTCAACGGAATTCTTTTTCCTTACCAATGCGATTATTTGCAGCTTCATGGAAAGAAAGCAGGACGATGACATCTGGCTCATCAAAGTATGTTCGTTTCTTCTGGAAAAACCTTTACAGTTTTGTGATTGCTATGTTTGCTCCTGACCTCACTATCCTGTCTACCGTAGTTTTACGCCCCCTGGTGTTCATTCTGTAAAGAGCTGGATCCCGTCTGGCACCAGATTGGCTCGGAGCTCCGGAGTCTGGGTTCGCCGGTTCAAGTCGGCAAATCAGACGCTACGGCAGCCACCAGTCAGTGCCTGTCTGCATTAAGCATTGGAGTAAACAAAGAAAAGCACAGTTAGAGCACAGGGATCACGAATGTTTCATTTCTCCACGCAGGCTTGGCCAAAGAGTTCCGGGTTAGAACTTACCCAGCGATTCTGATGTAAGTTTCACTGTGTCATCACTGCACATTGAAAGTCATTGAAGCTACTTGATCAAGACATGAAGCAAAACACATTGAATGAGATGGATGTCAAAATCTGAGGGGACTTTTACAACCGTTTGTGTGGCCCAAAGTGGGCCGCGTTGCGAATTCAGTGCAGCATGATTGTAAATGACTCATAGAACTCATAGAAGTAAATGATACAGACCACAGTGTGTGATACGGACCACGTTGAAACCACCCTCACTGGCCAATTGGAGCCTTTCCAGCTCTCTGTCGTACATGCGAGATAGCTGAGCAACCCAAGATCCAGATTTCAACCTCTCATTGCTGCACCCTGTTCTGTATGGCTCACAGTCGAACCGAGGCAGATTCATCCAGCATGAAACTCACACAACCAACTCGATCCTCACCCTCGCTGGTCTAGTGTCTGTTCTCTGTGCCAGTCAGTTAGTGTTTGTTTTAATGAGTGCAGGTATGTTCGCCTGTTAAGTGTCTGTGACCAGCAGCAGTAGTCACAGCTGTGACCTCTCCTTCACTGAGAGGGAACCTCAAATGATTAACTCTACAGTCACACAGCACAGAATTTGGCTCGCATTAATGATTAACTTTGCAAGTTACAGGTTTTTACTGGGAAAGTGAAAGTTGTTGTAAGTTGTGTTGTTGGCTCGCAAGTTGAATTTATCATTTTGTTCCAGGTTGAAGAAAGATGTCAAATACAACTATCCCGGCCCAAGAAACAAAGACGGGATCATGGATTTTGCGAATCGAGTCGCAGGGTGAGTCCAGAGCGGGAGACGCCGGACGGTGACGGTGACGGGGGCGAGACGTGACTCTAATGTGCTTCTGGGTTACTGTGTCACTCAGGCCCCTGGTTCGATCCCTGAGCACCCCTCAGCTCTTCCTGCACGCGATGAGCCGTCACGATGTCATGATTGTGTATGTGGGAGCCACTTCAGAACTGAAGGTATCCAAATTGACACACACACACACACACACACACACACACACACACACACACACACACACGTGTTGACGTTTCTTTTTTTTTATATATCAGGTTCTGAACTGTTTGGCTTCACTTTCAGGGAAATTTCACATTGGTGGCAGAAGACCTGATTATTCATACCTACTTCTTCTCAGCCAGTAGAGAGGTCCTGCCCAAGGTGCGAAACCACTGGCAGAAGTGTCTGTAGTGACAATTAGTCTGGTTGAGAATCCATTAGAATCCCCTTTTGCCGGTCTCTGTTGTAATGGTTGGTATCATAAAGTCTCGATGCCACCAGTCCGTTTTATCAGTTGGTAGCATCCATCGGATTTGGTTGTTTCTAGTTAGCATCGGTGTTTTTTGTAACATCTGTGACTAACATCACCTTGTGTGGCAGGCCGTGTCTCTGCCTTCTTTACCAGCTGTCGTGATTTTTAAAGATGGGACCTTCTTTACCTACAACGGTGAGGATTCACAAAAGCTGTTTCGAGCACAACTCCAGTCGAACCGTCACACTCTGACGGGCCTGGAATTAATCCGAGCGCTGTTGCTTTCATCGTTCAACAGAGGAAGAGGACGGCGACCTTAAGTCATGGATCAACAGAGAGCGTTTCCCACACTTCTTTCAGATCGACAGCTACACCCTGTACGCCATGGGAGAGTCGGGTAACTGCACCACAACCAGAAAGCTTCAAAATAACCGGTAGCTGTAAGTAGGGTGAAGAAAATAAAAGAAGGTCAGATAAGAGGCCACTTTTTCATTCTCTGTTACAGCATCCTCTCGTGTTTCCTCTACGGTAATGTTGACGTTGCTTATCACCAGTTGTTTGTAACTTTCCTTTTCCGACGCAGATAAACTGGTGTTGTTGGCACTGGTGGAGAGACACCTGTGTGATGAAAGTGTGAGGTAACGATTACGTCGAGCGTCACGTCACTCGTCCATTCTTCGTCCAGCTGTTGATGCGTTTCTCTCACCTGCTCAGGTACAAGAATCTGGTGGAAAAAGTGGCTATGGAGCACAAGGAGACCTACAGCAGGTGAGACTTTTATTGTGAAAAAACACCGTAGTTGGACTGTTGATATGAGGGTTCATGACTCTGACTCCACGCTTTTCAGGAAATTCTCTTTTGGCTTCACGGACGACACCGATTACATCACGGGACTGCTGATGGGGTGGGTTGGTTCTTCTGTTGTCCTCGTGTCTCTTTTGGACGCCGCCTCAACGTTATTGACCTTCATGTAACTGTGATCAACAGCGAGGTTGTGGTGCCCTCGTACATCATAGTCAATTTGTCAAACGACGGCTACTTCCTGCCGCCGGCGCCAATCGAGACGGAGCGCCAACTCCTCGACTTTTTGGACGGAGTCCTGGACGGAAGCGTGAAGGTGAGTCTCGAAACCCGTGTGCTTGAAGTCAGGTATCTACGTTCTGGTTTCTGAAGGTTTTGTCTGTTTGGCAGAGGCTGGGTGGAAACGGGGTGGTCCAACGCTTCAGACGCTTTGTTTATGAGACAAAAAACACACTCGTTGTAAGTCATCAGTCCAACCCTCGTTTTGTCTTTGCTTTACCTGCTGTTTTCTTTGGACACGTTTTGCTGACTCCGCCCTCTCTCCATTCCAGCCTCTGTTCACCGAGGCGCCAGTGTTCGCATGCATCCTCTTCGGCATACCGCTCGCTTTCGGCGCTTTTTTCATTTTCCTCTGCTGCAAGGCCCGAGGCGACGCCGCTGATGACGACGACGATGACGATGACAGGGTGCTGCTGGCGTCGTCGTCTCAGCGCCGTGCACAGCTGGGGAGCAAGAAGTCAGACTGATGACCTCGTTCGGGGGTGTCAAACATTTTTTGGATGTAAGGGCCACTTGTGGAAAAATTTCAAGGAGGCCAGACCAGTGAATTTTTTTTTTATCATGTTTACCTTTAACTAATGACATCCAGATTATCTTTTATACTTATCACTAGTAGTGAGGTAGCTTGTCTATTGTTGGGTGGTTTTGTTGTCGTCCGATGGCTTCAACTGGTGTTTTTAGACTCCTACTTCAACTGAAACTTTAAGATCATCAACGTGAGAATTAGTTTGCTGTCATTTTTACACTGACCTCAGATCATCTGGTGGGCCAAATGGGCTGCATGTTTGACACCCCTGATCCAGGCCCAGCGATGACACCCGAGACCAACAATTCACCTCAGAACCAAATACTGCCAGAGGACAAAAAAAAGCTCTGTTCTTCCTCGATTGGAAAGGATTCAAAGCGAACCTGGTGGGTCGTCAAATCCAGAGGAAGTAACTCATCTGCCATTTAACTGTGCTGTTGTCCGAGGTGTTTATCTTAACCATGTAGCACGGCAAATCTCTTTGAGTGAATAAATGAAAATCAACCAAACCTGTCTTTGGACTTTCTTTAAACATCTGTGAATCAACTATGAATGTTTTCCAGACGGCAGGTAAACCCCCCCCCCCTTCACAGACCCTCCTCCTCAGTCAAGCATGGCTGCACATCATCGAATATGATGCTTTGAATCTTAAGGCATGGGGGTGATGACAAGATTAACAACTGTTACGGCCGTGTGTTTCGACAAAGAACAATTCACACATTTCAGAAGTTATGTTTACACTCGTTTCATTTTTACACCAGAAACACGTGGGAGGTCAGATCATCTCAGTTACAGTTCAGCTGCTATAGTAGCAGACACATCAGCACTGAGTGAAACACACCTGTCTGATTGCGTAACATGCAAAACTATATTAAAATTTTGCAAATGCAAAAAATTAAAAAACAATTTTAATCTTCAGAATTGTTCTGAACACACGACCATTTTTTCCCTCGAGATTCTTTTCAATTTAGTAATTTTCTGTGACTCAAGGATTATGGAAAATTGTTATGAGCCCTAAAAAAAACAGGTTTTTTTCATCTTGACATTTTCTCTTCACTGACAACAAGCGAGTTTTTTTTGTAACAGATGGGTCATTTTCTCTTTTCGGATAAACTCATGACTTGGGTGACTGTTGGAGCTGCAGGGAGAAACCACTTCCGTCACAGAACTCTGCCTGCGAAGGCTTTTAATTTGGAGGTCAGTATTTCCGTGAGCTGGGAGCCACCAGCTAACGGTTAGCAGCTGGCAGAGTACGAAACCGGACCGTCCCGTCGGTGAGCGGACCCTCTGTGCGGCGTCGGACTGGCACGGAAACTTTCGCCCATGTTGGTGCTCGACTGAAGAAGCTTTTGGAAGCCGTCCGTGCTCGTGCACCGTCTCCATGGCGACTGAGGAGTACTACGAGGTGATGCGAGCTAATGCTAAGATGCTAACAGCAGAATAGGTCGAAAACAGAGTTGATTAAGTTGGTGAACTCCAGGTGTAGGCCGCACAGAACTAACGAAAAGTGATATAAAGCAGCCAGTCAGCGGCTCCCCTCTCTTCGGAGCGGATCAATGCGCGGCAGCGGGTGTTAGCCTCGATTACAGAACTAGTCGGCTTGTTTAATTAGCAGCAGTTAGCTCCTCGTTAGCTCCATGCTGCAGGCTGATGGCTGACGAAATGTCTGGCATTGTTTTATTTTTTATTCAAACTGTAGACGCTGTTCCAAGGGGCCAGGGAGAGGAAAATAAACTTTGCTGAAACTTTGAGTGATTGTAGCACATCACCAGTTCCTGTGGGGGTTCATTGAATGAATGCATAAAGGTGACCCCAACTTGATCCAAATTTCAATTCCTCTTTCTGCGAATTGAGGTATTTTCCCCCGAAGTGTTTGTATAGACGGTAGAGTTGATCAGCTGATCACGTGACTTTGTGTCCTTTGCATGGAGATGGAAAATATCACAAGTCCTGAACGTAGAGATGCTGAAACCGGTAATCCCAACCGTTATTTCGATAGGCCTTGAGATGTTGTAGGTTTTACACAATAATATTAAAGATTACAGTGTTGGTGATAATCGTGGGGGTCGTTATCTTGAAGATGATTGCAGTCTTGATGATGAGGATGACAAAGATAGCGAGTATGGCGATGCCAGTCGCTGAGCTGACAACTGTGACTTCGCTATGGAGTGACCAGTTTGTCTTGCAGACGTGTATTCGGAAGAAAGTGGCTGGGCTGATTTGAGGTGCGCATACATCACCATTGTCTTCCAGCTGATAATTCTTGTCTGAGCTGGGTTTCAAATCTGGCTTTACTCAGAAATCTGTGAGCATCGAAGAGGACTTTGTCAGTTTTGTTCTTCAGACTTGTTTCGATTATCTTTGCGGTTCTTGTGAAGCTCCAAAACCAAAGTTGTCAACAACACGGGCCTGTTGTGTGTTGGCACACCCATTTTTCCTCTAAACGTCATTGTTGGGAAACAGTAATGCTCCAAGCTCCGGCAGTGGGAAGCGATGTACGTTTTACGTGGGCTCCATAATTAGATCATAAATGGCATGATGTTACCTCCTCTGATCCAATCTTAATTCCAATCTGCAAGAATAAATCTGAATCTGGATAGGATCCCTAATGTTTACTGATTATTTATGTCCATGTCTTCTCCTACTGGGTTTGTTTACATGTTGTCTACATTGTCTGATTTCTGGAGAAAGTAACAAAACTGGTCCAACTGGAACACGTTTACAACAGGAAAGTTCATTGTTGTAGTTGTGAGGGCAGGTAAACATGTTGCTAATGAGAATGTGAGGAGCCCTGATGGGGGGGAAAAAACCATAACAACGGGGATGAAAGTCACCGGTTGTACCATCAAAGGTGGTGAATATGAGTCTGATGGTGGTGATGTTACTGATAATCGCTGCTGCGTCCTGCAGGTGGAGAAGATTGTGGACAGGAGGAAGAACAAGAAGGGGAAGGTGGAGTACCTGGTCCGGTGGAGAGGTTACGGCTCCGAGGGCGACACCTGGGAGCCGGAGACCAACCTTTCCACCTGCATGATCTACGTCCACGACTTCAACCGCCAGCTGACCGAGCGGCAAAGAGACAGCACGCTGCTGCGGTCCACTCGCAGCTCGCCCAGTCGCCACTGTAACCCCGCCCACAAACTGCCATGCCGGCCCCCGGCCGCGACCCGCGGGGACCTGGGCAGTGACATCAGCGGAGGCGCGGATCGGAACCAGACGAAGCCCCCCCTCGGCTCGGCTCACCCGCCCTCGTCCAGACCGCCCCGCCCGGCCTCCATGGGCTCCCAGCAGCCCCCTCTGGCCAACAGGCTAGGTAGCGGCCTAATGTCTGCTTCCCTGGCGGGATCGGCCCGCCGCAGCGTGGACCTGTCCAAGACCGGCATCAAGATCCTGGTTCCAAAGAGTCCGATGAACAGCAGGCCGGACGCCGAGGAGTCGCCGAGTGAGGCGGCTCAGAGCCTGGAGGCGGGCGGCCAGGAGGCCCACCTGGTGCCCCCAGAGGTGGCCCTGCTGGAGAAGCCCGCCGCCGTCCAGCTGGGGCCCGGGGAGGAGAGGGCCCGCATGGGAACGAGACCCCGCAGCCAGAACCTGCCCGCCCCACCTCAGACACCCATCACGCCTGCGGCCATGCGCTCCCTCAGCGGCACCGGTGAGTGTATTTTAAATAGTTCATTTCAATTTATTTCAATGATGCAATTCAAAAATCCATGTACAGTACACAGTATGTGCTCAACGCTTGCCTGAGTATTGCGTAAGCAGTAATCAACCTGATTTGACAAATGAAATGCCAGAAAAATTATCCATCAGTGGGGAATAATTCTTAATGATGGCTGATGTTTCCTTTTTCAAATTAAACCGCTGAAAGGGATCAATTTATTACAATGTTGTTGACTGAGATCCAACTTTAACCAACTGATGTTAATGGGATGCTTTTGGTGACCTTTGCATGATGTATATGACACCTACAAGTGTGTTTGCGTCGATTTAAGTCTTGTTGTGCACATTGAACATGCGGCATGAGGTTCACAAGTCTCCATAAACTCCTTAAAGGGGCCCTATTATGCTATTTCGACTTTTTTCAGCTATTCACAGTGTAAAAGTGTTGAAAGCTCATTCAAACAAGTGAGCAGCGCCCCCTATCGTCACATAAACTCATGTTTGAGATATCCAGCGTGCCTTTCCATTCGGTTTCTATGGTGGTAGAAACGGTCTGTTTCAGGGAGTTTTTTTCATATCAGTTGTTCACTGACATCGCAGGGGGAGGGGCTCAGTGATTGGACAACTTCTCTACGCTGGGCGTATGGGCTCGCTCCTGACAACTGCTACCAGTA
>JASSRZ010000042.1:14546982-14557855 GCA_032164315.1 Malacoctenus gilli
ACACACACACACTCCCCCCCCCCCCCCCCCACACACACACACACACACACTCACCAATCCTGCAGCTGCAGTCTCTGCACTGAAGCTGAACCAGTGTAAATAGAGCTGGTGGAAAACCAGCTCGGGCTGTCACAGTGGATTAGGAACCGTTGCTGGTCATCCAGGAAGCAGCTTCCTGAGGACAGGCCGTGAGCCAGGTCGGCTCCCACCACGTCAGCGGGGCCCAGGCCGGTGCCGGACACCAGTCTGCTTTATCGCCGTGTAACTCGCGCTGACGTCTTGATCAGACGGGTCTTGCGGTAACAGGTCCGAGCTGTGTGTGTTGGTCAGACGGTGCGAGAGGCTCTGCTTGATGACAGGAAGGTGACAACGAAGAGCTCCTCCGTCGACTTGGTGACGCAAACGGACCAGAAGGTGGAGAAGATGATCATCCAGTCGGTGAGAGAGAAGTTTCCTGACCACAGGTAAGAAGCTTCACCTCAACGAGAGCGAGTGTTTGTGTGTGTGTGAGATACCTGAGTGTCCAGCTCACTGCTGGGAGCCATGAAGCTGATCCCTGCCCAGTTTGTGGGCTGTATCCAGGTGAGTGTCCTTTTCCTGCAGGTGACGCTGTGCAAACTCGCCCTTGCCAGGTTCATCGGGGAGGAGTCGGTAGCCGCAGGGGAGTCCTGCGTCCTGACAGACTGCCCCACGTGGATCATCGACCCTATCGATGGAACCACCAACTTTGTGCACGCGTGAGTTTGTGACCGTGTTCAGTGGGGGTCAGTCATAGTTTGAACAAAACAAAGCGTTTTTCTCACTGAAAGATGTCCAAGCGGAAGCTCAGTGTTCACCCATTTTTACTTACATTTTTACTGTGTTCACACAGTGACTTTCATTAACCTGTGATTTCTCCCTCCCAAGGTTTCCTTTTGTTGCAGTTTCCATTGGATTTGCTGTTAAAAAGCAGGTAAGAGCCAGCAGCAGAAAACACCAACACTAACAACAGAGCGTTGCCACTTTTCCAGGTCAGTTTTAGCTCCATTTGTCTTGTCTTCACTTTGTTTGGATCATTGCATCCTAGAAGATCGTGTTACAGGATACAACAGTGCGATGGCTCTTGTAGGGTGTTTAAAATGGTGAATAGGTGGCTCTCACAGCTCATTGGGTGAAGTAATGGCCAATCAACCGACCGTCTGTTGACATCATGTTTTTAGCTCACTGAGAACCTCAGCTCACAAGGTACTGAGGGATCTCAGGCGATCCAGTGACTAGATGGAAAGATGAGTTTAGTGCCAGTACAAAAACCTGCATCAGAGGAGCTTGAACGCAGCACAAAGTGTGATGTTGGGGACTTGCAGGAAAAAGGTGCAAGAAAAAAAACTCCCAGATGGTCGTTTTTTGAGATTTTTGTCTGACCAGCTGCAAATTTTCTCCCGACCTACACGAACCATGACCTGCTCCGGTCCCACCGACCTTTCTCTTTCCGTTTAGATCGAGTTTGGCGTGGTGTACAGTTGTCTGGAGGACAAGATGTACACAGCGAGGAAGGGGAAGGGAGCATTCTGCAACGGAGAGCCGCTGCAGGTCTCCGACCAAACAGGTGACCCGAGATTCCGCGCGTACGACGCGTCCTGTCGGATGAGACCTAACCCGCCGCTCTCCGCAGACATCAAACAGTCCATCATCGCCACGGAGTTCGGCTCCAGCAGGGACCCTGAAGTCGTGGAGAACATTTTCTGCAGCCTGAGGAAGATCCTGTGCATCCCGGTACATGGGTAAGACCACAGCGGCTGCGGCAGCGCCGTGAAGGCGACGTACCGAACCATCCTGCGTCTTTGCCTCCAGGGTACGAGGAGCAGGCACAGCAGCCATCAACATGTGTCTTGTGGCCTGCGGCAGCGCCGAGGCCTATTATGAGATCGGGATCCACGTGTGGGACGTCGCCGCCGGCTCGCTGATAGTCACCGAAGCCGGGGGAGTCCTGCTGGACGTGGAGGGTAAAGACGCGAGACACCGGCGCGTAATCGCCGCGCCAAAGCAGGTTGTGGCCCCGCTCAGACAGCTTTTTGCATGCAGGAGGAGAGGTGGACCTGATGTCCCGCCGAATCGTCGCCGCCAACAGCAGGACCATCGCTGAGAGGATCGTCAAGGAGATTTCGGCCTTCAGTCCACACAGAGATGACGCGCCGCCACTGAAAGAGTGAAGTCCTGCTGCGGGTTTCTGAACGGGATAATTAGTTTTGATAGTTTGTGGTAAATAAACCATTTTAAAAAAAGAAACAATATGGAGTTGAGTTTGTTCAAGCTTGTTGATACAAAAGAAAGTGCTCAGCGACTAAGATATTAATAATTTATTTGTTCAACTCGACCAAAGAGTTAAAGTGCAGAAAAGTTTAAACGGATGAGAGGTCGTACCCACTGCGGTTCACACTCACGCAGGACGCGGATCAGAACACTGCAGGAACATGCGAACAGCTGTCAACACTGACAAAAGAAATGTATCCAGGAATACTGATGAGAGGCTCTCTAGCACTGTTAGCTGCTCTTTTACATTCTGCTACATAAGGTGAGCATCAGCTATGAGGTGTGCTTGGTCACTCGGTCTTTGGTCCATTTCTTTAATTGTTATTCTGAAGTGTTTGTGCGGAGCGACCAAGGGAGGCACAGTGACATCACTGCTCCAAAAGCGACGAGACCTGACTGGCTCTAACGAAGGTTAGTGGTCGCTGCAGGAGGCAGTCCCAGCATGCCGCCACCGGGGGGGTAGGGCGGAGTCAGTCTGTAAGAAGCAGGTGAGGGGGCGGGGCTCCTGTGGCCACTATGGAAGTGAGAGGGTGGAGCTTGACTGGAGAGCGATGATGCAATCTGAGGGGAACACTATTAGCCAGTGTCTGTGGACAGAAACACAGTCCTGTGCTATGATTGGATGAAGGCGAACACACACTTCAAACATCATGAGCGGACATCTGCTGCGGGACTTTGACTGTCCGGGAGGGGGATGATGCCACTCACCATGCGTAGGCGGTGTGTGTACAGCGGCTCTGGCTCTTCGGGTTTCCTGGTCGGCACGGTAACCTGCCAACGCTGCAGCTCCGCCACCATCTCCCCTGGACTGAAGAGGACCGCCGGGTCGGCACGGCAACGGTTAATGAGTTCCACAAGGCGCTCCTTGTAGTGCAACCTGCCACGACAGATGAGCAAGGGCGACTTGAGAACTACATAGGTACAACTAACCCAGTTAACAGGCAGTGAGATCTGACTGGTTAGTACTGTGTTAATAGGACAAGAAAACTCTGTGGTAGCTCCTAGGATTAAATACTACAGTACTGAATGTCCTGTTGACTGGTAGTTGGTGCAGCAAAAGTGATACTGCACTGGACAACACTTTGGGATGATGAGTAGTACTCATCAGTGGACTGGTCATTAACATTGGCAATGTATTAGTTCTAGATAACAGCAGTTGTTGAGACTTGTGGTCTTACTGGCAGTGTCCTCTGTACTCGGGCAATGCTGGTCGTCCACAGGGCTCCTCCCTTTTACCGCCGTAGTCTCTCAGCTCCATAATCAAACACACGACTGGAACACCGACACGTCGGTGGGTCAAACTACAGGAATCAACTTTCGGACAAGTGACCTTCAGGGAGTGCGCTCACCTGCCAGACTGGGGTCAGGCGAGCTGCCATTGGCCGGTTCCAGCCACATCGGGGACACCCTGTAATACTGGGAGACAGGACACCTCGTCAGTCCTGGACGCACCTGGTGGCGGGTTCGCCCGAGCTCGGCCAGCTCAGTGTCTCACCTGTAGCAGCTGGTGCAGGCGGCCCACGCTCCAGTCTCTCAGGTGGTACAGGCAGTCCCTGGGGTGGTGGGCGTGGAGACCTTTGTTTGCACAGTCGGCAGAGAAGCCACATTTCTGGAAGAGATGGGACAAAGACTGCAACAGTGAAGCAGAGCTCCTGCCGTGGATTCGTCCTATTGCCTGCTAATGGAAGCTAAGCCCTAAATGACAAAGAATGGTCTGAGAAGGAAACACAGCCTCAGTAAGCGTCACTGGTTTCATTCATTTATCCAGGTCGACTGACCAAGTGAGATCCCAGCAGCTACGTGACATTTAAAGCCACAACGGCAATGGTCACTAAAGTCACCAGTGTGTGGAAAGAACTCACAGATCCCAAAGAGAAACGCTGACTGCAGCCACCACAGAACTGATGCTGACACTGGCTGCAGGTGAAGTGGAGACATCCTCCTTTAGACAGACTGAACACCAGGTGGCAGTTGGGACACTCTGAAGGCCAGAAGAGAGACACAACACAGCAGTGGTGACAGCACCTGATTCACACGACCAACTTGAAACAACTGAGACTCTGGTTTAGAACTTTGCTTTTTCGCTGCTTTCGTACCGATGCTGTTGGAGAACATGGGGGTGCTGTGGTGGTCCGGCTGGTTCTGCTGCAGCCACGCTCGGTACTGCTCACAGGAGAGGCCCTGATGGTGAGGGGACCACTGTGGAACAGACAGGATCCGATCACAGGCTGGTCCGAGGCCACTTTTGTGTGCATTTGTGTGAGTGTCTTACAGGTGATCTGCACTTGGAGCAGGTGCTCTTCTTACAGCTGGGACAGTCCATCCTCAGTGTATCTGCCTCATGAAGCATCCCGAAAGAACACTGTAACGCACGGCGTCATGTTAACCGCACAGCATAGGCCAGTTGACTTAAAGTGACACTACCCCCACAGGAAGAAGAAACTTATGACACCAATTTAAAAACTGCATCATGTCAGATGTTATCTTCTTCCTTAGAATATTGTCAGAGGAAATAAAGAGGTCAGAGGGGTTCTTTCGATTCAGTATAGTTGTCCGAGTCTGTGCAGTGCGCGTTAGATCATAAACGAGAGCTTAAACACGTAAGGTTAGGGTTAGGTTAGGTTAGATCTTGGTCTTTGAGAGTCTTACATGTGCACACCAGCAGAAATTGGGCATCTCCTGCAGGGCTCGGTCTCGGAGTTTCCTCTGGAAGAGCTCATGGAGCTGAGGAGGGAGGAAGTGACGGATCTAAACACACAAAAACAAACAAACAAACATTAGAACCAGCGTGAACCCTGAAAGAAACAGTTTCCGAGCAGCTCCTACTTGTGTATCCAACAGGTTGAAGTAGTCCATGGACTCCTCCAGCCCACCCTGACCTTTGACCTCTGGCTGGCCACACTGTGGACAGACCAGCTGCTCCACACTGCGCTCCTTAATGGCTGCTGAGAAAAACGTTGTGAAGCAGGTCTGACACAGGAAGCAGGAGCAGTGAGTCATCGTGATGATCTGCGCGCAGAGAGGAAAGCATAGGACATACAGACGGAAAAGGAGGGGGGGGGTGTACTGGCATCAGATTGGCTGGCTGGCGGAGCCGGCTCACCTTGCTGAAGGACACCTGGTCCTGGCAGATGGGACAGTTGTGCGTCAAAAACTTAAGTGCTGAAAGGTAATCTCTGTTGAGTTGGACTGCTTCCAAGACGTCTGCGGGGTTGAAGCTCCACCCCTCGGCTGTCATGAGCGACAGGAAGACTTTTCCCTTGGCTGGAGGTAGATGTGACGCCATCTGAGGGACAGACGGTAGTGCTGACACTAAGACCAGCTGGTTTTGTTGGTCAAACTGTCCAAAGACCACGCAAGTCGTTTGTCTCTTACCTTCAGGAGATCTGCTGAAACCGTGCATTGCTCCTCAAACTGAAGGTCCTGGCGTTGCTGAGGTGGAGCAGCCGGACTGACGGAGCGTCTGTCTGCTTGCGGCTGGATGACCCGTACCGATGACTCGCCCTGGCGGTCAGTGCTGGACTCGCTGTTCAGCCTCAGAGCTCCCATCGTCACGCAGAGCGAGTCCCGCGAGGGGGCAACTGCATAGACGAAGGTGCACATCGAGACAGAACGCTGCACTCTGCACTGTTCAACATGTGCTCAATGTGATTCAGACAAGACCATTGATTCGAAAGATTCTTCACTCCATCAACCCGAGATGAAGGCAAATGACAGAGGGCCACTCACATGAAGAGGAGGAGCTCAGGAAGGGGTTGTAATGGTTGCTGGAGGAGAGAGGAGGAACGGAAGGAGCGCTGAAGTCAATCCCCTGAAGCTCCTCTGTGTACGACTTCCTCACTTGCACTTCCCTGATCCGGCTCGCTGTAAACAAGGGGGAGGGGCTTAGCCCAATCACTTCCGAAAGACCCTGGAACGCAATCGCGACAATGAAACCTCACAACAGGGACTTTTACCTCTGGGTCCAGACAGGTGAGAGGGGGAGGGAGAGAGACGACTGCACTGCGGGGAGGAGGGGGAGGAGGAGCTGACGAAGGGAGAGATGGGAGTGGTAATGAAAGCAGCTTGAGTGTTGTGAAGGACGCTGCAGGTGGACAAAGCAGAATGCAGGTATGAGATATGACTTCAGGCCTGAAGACCGTCAACGACCGAACGAGTCCGAGTGATGGCTCACCTCCCGCCTGCAGGGGGCGACATTTGTACTGGTGACTCAGACACCTGTGCACGGAAGTGGGACTTTCCAGAGGAGTTCTTTGTGTCCGCAAGGGCCACAGCTTGTACAGGACACTTGGAATAAAGGGGGGTGTGCTTCTGGAAAGCCTGCCGCATCTCCGACACCAGCAGCGACAGGTTGGACACGCCCTGGGGGGAAAGTGCTGCAAGTTGACCCCACAAGTGTTGCGATTGCGTGTTTTGCTTTTCTTCACGTCCGGTGCATCTTACATGGGTCCAATTGCTGAGTCCCTCCAGACTGATGTTACCGACAGCATCCACACATGGACAGGCGGGGTTGATCACCATTGACGCCGAGGGACAAATGTAGCAGCGAGGCCGAGATACCGGGTGGGTCTCATGGAGCCAGATGCACACTGGGATATTATATTCACTCCCTATAAAACAGACACCGTTCCAAAAATCAGAAACTGATTGAGATGGTCAGACGATCAAGTTTGTCAGACTGACTTAACTGACTTAACAAGACCAACCTGGACCAGCTGTGGCTGATCCACATGATCCGTATCAGGCAAAAAGACTGATAGGAGATCTGAATAGAGCCACTACAACCTCATGAGGAATTGGCTGAGACTTTTTGGAACCAGACCAGTCTAAGAGTTACCCTGACAACAAACAACACGAGACCAACAGTGAACCGTCCGACCTTCGATGGGAACAGGAATCGTCCCGCTGAGGTAGACCAGCCTCTTCTTCTCGTTGTTCGGGAAACCTGTCGGAGGGAAACAGCAGCCGCAGATAATCTGATCGCTGATCAGTAACACCTAAGGAGAATGTGAGCTTCACAGCAGCATGCACACATCCGTTTATTTTGAGGAATTGGTATTTGCATGTCAGCAAACTGTAGAAAGAGCTGACCGCAATGGTTGACAAATGGACACATGACAGCAGAGACAACGGGAGAAGGACACAACGTCTGCACCACAGGGACGGGAGACAGCAACAGTCGACGTGGGACATTTGACACAGAACACTGCAGAGATCCTGCACACGTGGTCTGAGTAAAAACACAACAGAAATCAGAAGCAGTGTTGTACTCACAGTAGAAGTCGACGTGGAGACGAAGATCGTGGAAAAGCAATCGAACCTTCTTTAGATCTGCCTGAGTTTCTAACGGGTAACTGTAATGGCACTAGAGAGAGAGGAGGAGAAAGGAGGTCGAGGGGAGGAATATGCAAGGGGCGGGGGGGTTGCCACGGGGACACATGGGGACGTGGTGGACACAATCATTAACGCAAACGTTCACCTGTTGTCTGCAGCACGAAGCTCATCGAGCGACCACTTTTAAACGAACCCAACAAACTTCCTGTTAGCATCCCGGGCTGTCAGCGGCTCGAGTTCGCTGCAAGTTGTTTACAAGCTGATAAAGTTTGACTTGAAGCCAAGACAGAGCTTTATAGCGGTGTCCTTACCTCAGTCAGGGTCCGAAGCTCCGCCTCCGCCCCGACCTTCGGCATTTTCCCCCTCCGACGACACTCATGCACCGCTAACGCTGCTCACCTGTTCCCGGATGACATGCTAACGAGCTAACAGGGGTTCATTTAAACCCGGCACACCCACCTCCGCTCTACGGTTTTTCACAATAAGAGCGGGGGATCAGGTCCAGAGATTAATACGTTTCGATCAATCTATTGTTTAATGTTATTTGTCTTCAGCAACAACTTAATACTTGAACGCGTCGGCTGTAAAGTGAATTGTATGACTAAAAAGTGACATAACATCTGTCATTTCTGCACTTGCATGCCACTGACTGACTGCGGTGAAATTTTTCCTTGTCACAAAATAATGGTGGTAAAGAACCTGAAGAATTTCTTTCAAATAGTTTGACCTTGGACAGGAAATGCAAGTCAATGTTTCCATCGTGAGAACAATAAAGGCTACCCTTCATTTGATCATTAAAAAAGGGATCAAATAACAGGTTTTTTTTTTTAGAAAACTGTGCAATCTTTGATGGGCAATATAAAACACTTAACTGATTCAGAATGCATGAATTGAAATTCTCAATTGATGCAGTTAAAATGTCAGAGAGCTTATGCGTTTCATCCTTGCACATTCATTTGTTCTGCTTTATCTAGGCCACCCTGTTGTAGTGCTACACTTTATTCAAGCACACCGATCTTGTATACGGCACCTTTATCAATAAAATGTTTTAAACTAACAGCCTTGACTACTGTGGACAAAGCAAAGTAAGCTGAACACCCCTGCATGAAATAATTAGCCATTGAATTGTTATTGTCACCTACTGAGTTTATTTTGAAGGGCTAACTTTGAAATCCTGCAAACTTGGGGGTCTTGAGACACTCTAAGGTAAAACACAGGCGAGTGAAAGTGCCTGAAAAGCTTTATTGATCTTTTGACACAGATCAGGAACAAAAAACAACAGCCTTCAGCTGCGAAGCCAACGTTTACAGAAGAAACTTCAACTCCCATTTGCCCCTGAACAGGCAGTCTCTGTACCAGTGGGAATGGCCCTCCACTCCTTACCCTCCGTCAGTGCTCGGGGTTGGTGTATGAACACGCTGTATCGCACGCCCTGATTGGCTGCCGCCCGGACGAATCGGCTGTTTGCCGTCATGGTGACCGCTCTGAGTGAGTCTCCGGTGCCAAAGATCATGAGCGAGCGCTGGTTGATCTTGGCGCTGAGCGTTAGGTTCTGCGTGCGCTCTGATGGCTGGTCGTCCACCAACTGGAGGCGGGCAAGTAGCTTCTGAGCGCGCTCTTTCTCACCCGGTCCCCCTAGGGTGTCCAGGATCAGCCGAAAGTCGTTGACGGCGGCCCTGCAGGCGAACAGCTCCTTTCCTGCCATGAAGGCCTCGAGTTCTGGCAGCACCTGCTGGCGGCGCTCCTGCGCTGCCTGCTCGGTCAGCACATGCTCCCTGAAGGTGAAGTGACAGTGGCCGTGACTCAGTGACGACACGTACGTGATGAGCGTGGTGATGTCCAGATTCACCCGCTGGCACTCCTCCACCTGCACTTGCGCCGGAAACGCCAGGCTGGCAACAACAGTGCTGCGGTCAACCCGGGTCAGCTCTCCCTCATCCTCCTCCTCCTCCTCCTCTTCATCACCGTCATCCTGATCATCCTCTGGCATCTCATCCTTCTCCTCTTCTGCCTCCTCTTCATCATCATCATCTTCGTCCTCCATCACTACAGCGTTGACAGCCACGATGTCCCCGCGTACAGACACGCCCATATCGCGGAGCCGGTCAGCCATGGGGCTGGACACGCCATTGTAGAAGGCGAAGACAACGTGAGGATGCCGATAGTGAACAGGCTGCTGCCGGCTGGCCTGCAGGAAGTCCTCCGCCTGGCTGATGATGCTCTTGTCTCCGTACTGGCCCCGCCCCTGCCAGATATTATGTAGCGCCTCCGCCTTCCTGCCCACTGCCTTCACCCATGTGTGACCCCCGTTGGCCACCACGTCCACCACCAGCGTCTGTCTTTGCCCAGCGGTGTCCTGGTAGGTGAACACATGCAGCAGCGCCACCACGTCCTCCAGACTCTGCGCTGACTCCACGATGGCGGTCAGGTGGGTCAGGTTGGTGCTGTGCAGGTGGGACTCCTTGACCTGCAGCTGTCCAGCTTGGACCCGCTGGAGGAAGCGCAGCTCAGCCCGCAGCTTCCCGCAGAGCTTCTGGTGACCCTCCACCCCCAGGCACAGCTGCTCGGCCCGCTGCAGCAGCTCCTGGGCCGAGCTGATCCTCTGCTGCAGCATCACCTGCAGGGACATGTCTTCTGCATCACCCCTGGGGACAGACAGAGACACAAGGCTGTTCCTCAGTCAGAGATTTCAAAGGGAGAACATGCTGGTAAAGGATCAGAACGGAATAATAAAATCGAATGAGTGCTGTGTGTTTTCAGAAAAATAGGGTTCGCATTATTGTTGTCGATATGACATCCAAAAAACAACAGAAGAGAACTTGCAATCTTAAATCATTTGACCAAACAACACTTCACTTTGACCTTCGAATACACTGGGCCGTGTTCCTGTCACATGTGCCTACATCTGCAGTTCCCACTAGCTGATCTGTGGTCTTTTTTCCCCTGGGATTTTGGTCCTCCAGCCTCAGACTTCCTGTCTGTTTGACACCTTGTTGAAGACATCACAAACGATTCATTTAACTCCTTGGATTGTATTCAATCTATAAAAGGCTGTGGAACAAAACTATTGTCAAAGCAGTGACTGTTGCAACACCAAATCTCAAGTTAAAAGTCAGAAAAGCATGCATTTGATTTAATGCTTCTGTTCACACTTCACTTGACTTTCTAGGCTTATTCTGACTGTATTCACCTGTTAATCGAAAGATTCTGTTTACATCTGTTTCACTTGTGTGTGTGTGTGTGTGTGTAT
>JASSRZ010000042.1:14557955-14572165 GCA_032164315.1 Malacoctenus gilli
ACTAATGTGACCAACCAAGTCCGTTCCAGACAGGAGCTCTGTCCAGAATGAATGCAAGTCAGAGGGCTTGAAAAGACTGCTTTTGATGAGAATTTGGAACAAACCACCATGTCTCTTCCAAAAGTCACATCTACCAAGATCAGGGGGGCTTATCTCCAGTCTCTTTCAGACGTCTCCCTGCTCCAACACACCTGAGTCCAACGATGCCTGGCAGCATGGCAGGCTGCTGGACATCATCACTCTCATTGAGAACAGCTGTGTTGGAGCATCTAAAACTCAGGCCTGGCCTCCATGACCAGAGGTCGACACCTCAGACCTTGTGGGCACTTGTAGCAGTAAGGCTCCATGTGATTGGCTGACATGTAGAGCATGAATACAGAGCAAACCAGTGGCATTTTCAGGAGATTCAGTCTGGAGCTCATCACTTGGCCAGAAAGCACAGTAAAATTGTCATGAATATATAGCTTCTTCTAATGGACCCTCCCCCCAGGGGGATGTATATAATTTGCATGGTTTGGGGGGGGGGTCATCACGCTGTCCAACGCCATCACGTATTAAAATCAATGAGCCACACCTCGCCACAGTTGTGAAATCTTCCAGATCCATCTTAATGTCCCCTCGAACCTCAACGTGCCTTTTATTTCTACTATGACGTAAAGTGAAAGACTTTCACTGTGTCCTCGGTAAAATCTGGAAAGATCTCCGAGATTGGAGAAGCTCGGGGATGAACTGACGACATAACATGTGGGGATTGAATCACCGGGACTGACGAACGACCCATGTGAACACCCAGCGGCACGACACTGGCTGAAACGCGGCCAGCAGCTGAATCACAAACCCACATGAAGTAGAGGTCGGTCGTCTTTTCACTGCAGCTCCACAAGTCACTGCTGAACAAATTGTGAACCCCCCGCTAAACGTCACCTTCACATTCATTTTCTATTTCACTTTGTCCGTTGCTGCCAATCTTTTCAATTACCACCCTGTTAGCTCTCAGGCTAACACCGCAGGACATGCCACCCAAAGTTAGCCTTCTCGTAGTTTTGTCGAAAGTCTTCAAAACAAACGAACCGTACTCACGGCAGCAGTGACGTGCGGCCCAAAGAAACCCGCTGAGTTCCGCGACTCCACCTGAAGCTAAAGCTAACTGACAGCCACCTCGTATCCTGCGTCTGTCACTCTGCTCAGCTGGCAGGAAGGCTAGCACTTCCGGGAGGATTTCTGGGACGCACGCAGTTATGGATGGAGTACGCAAGCATGCACGGTGTCGTCACAGTGACGTAAGGATGGCGAGCAAGTGGCGGGGACGTAAAAAACGTAGTGTGACGGAAGTAGATATTTCTGCTGAAGGTACTATAATTATATTTAAAAGGTCCGGTCCGAATTTTTTTCTTGTAACAGTATCCACAGGGTGCCAATCACGCCATGAATACAAGGCAAACTTCAAAATAAAAGTTTTTTTCCCCTAGTAT
Source organism: Malacoctenus gilli (assembly GCA_032164315.1). Lineage (NCBI taxonomy): Eukaryota > Metazoa > Chordata > Actinopteri > Blenniiformes > Labrisomidae > Malacoctenus > Malacoctenus gilli. The sequence goes on from JASSRZ010000042.1 coordinate 14,559,428, forward strand.
TCAGCTTCTAACTCAAGAAAAACATCTAAAAATGAGAAACTAAATTGCTCAAAAAAGAGGCACCGGTTTCTGACGAAATCTAAAAATGAATGGCGTTAATCACTTGTTGAGTTTCATTTATTTATCTTTTATAGGAGGTCCTGGAGGTGACCTCAGCTCTCAGTCGGCAGAGTAAGCCCGAGACAGGTCACCTGCCCATCACATGGCAAAGACATACTGTCACACACATCCATGCCCATGCACAATTCAGAGTGACTAATTCACCTCATGGCATTTTCTTCAAGTTGGAGTTTGCGCGCTGAAGGGTGTTTTCCCCAATTTCTTCAGCCACTGGCCACATTTCATTTATGTATTGGGTCAGTGTGTGGGTGCATTGGGGTGTGTAATTGGGTTTCTCTGGGGTAGACGTGATCAAGATGGTCCAGAGCTGAGCAAAGCAGTTTAGTGAACAACTGACAAAAAGACAAAACTGCATCTTAACAAAACAAGTTTCAAGACCTTTTTTTTCTGAGTGCTTGTTGTGCTCATAAACAATGACCAGCCAACGGCAGAAGATAATAAATACTGTTTATTGATCACTGAACACGTTGATTGGCAGCATGCTGAACAGAGCTAAGGCACATGAATCTGTGAGGTCATAGGTCACATGACATGCTTCCTCTGACACATCAGTTGAATGACAGCCATGTGGGTAAAGAACGTTTTTGTCGTTGACAGTGCAGTGTTGTAAAGAGCCATGTTGATCCTCACCAACACCGCCATGATGGGTTACTTTTGTGACCATGTTTGTTTTACATGTTGAACTGTGTGCTAACACAAGAGTTTTCATGTGCATGACATGTAAACTCCTGAGACGTTCTTTGGTCACATGGCAGTCCACAGTTTATAAAAAACACACCTGAGCGAGGTGAGATGCCGCACAATACAGATAAAAACATATGCTGTGATTGAGTCCAATTGGGAGCCAGCAGAACATGACGATTCAAATGACCTTTAACCACTCAGGTCATTAGATGTCACAGCAGGCAGGGGGGCGGAGTCATCAGCTTTTAGCTTGTTTTCTCTTCTGGACGAGCTCGGCCAACATCTTATAACGAATCATACACTCCTCCTGCAATCCAAACACACAAGACTAGTTATCAGCCTGCTCACGGTGACCTTGTGACCCATTCGTAGTCCGATTCCTTACCTTGCTTTTTCCTGGGACAACTTTGGCGATACGGTCCCAGCGTTCGGCCGTTCCGCGAGGAAACTGCTGCAGCGCAAACTCCAACAGTTTCTGCTGATTCTGAGTCCAGATGGCGGCGTCCGCCTTCTCTTTGCTCTCCTGGCGCTCCGACTCCTCTTCCTCGTCGTCCACCGCCGCCGTGGGGTCGAAGTCTTTCTGTCGCCGGCCTCTGACCCTCGTGTCCCCTTCGTCTGCCGCTGAGCTTTTCTTGTTCCTCCTTCTGACGGTCGAAGCGGCTTCCTCCGTCTCTTTTTGCTCATCTTCGCAGGCGACAGCCACACGCTGAGTCATCATGCTGTCGTCGACAGCAATTGACTTCACAGGAAGCTGGGGTCCTTTCAGTTCTGACAACTTAACCAAACCTGGAATTCGAATAGAGACTGTTTTAGGGCACGACATCTTAAAGTAAAACTACAGCGAAGTCTAACTGTTTTGGCTGATCCTGATTCTAAGAATAGTTTCTATCAACCTAGAATTAGGCAACAGGACAGTAGATTCTGACCTTTATATTGTAGAACCTCAGTAATTAGTGCATTAGAGGCAGATAGATTAAGAGGACAAAAGAAGAGCTTACCTGAGGTGTGGCTCACGTTATCTTTGACCTGTTTGACTTTGGTTGTGACCTGTCGGAAGCAACAGCGAGACGTGAAGGGAATGTGGAGAGGAACGATTACAGCGCGTTCAAGAGAACCACTGTCAGGACACCTGCCTGTGGTTCCTGCGTGCCTACAAGGAGCCGGGCTATCGTCACTTCCACATCAGTCAGGTGTCTGAGTGAGGTTGATTTTGCCCTTCTCTTGCCATGGCAACACAGTGATTTTCACCCCACAAAGGCTCGACTAAGTGATGCTGGAATGTGCCTCACGGGCCTGTTCAGCTGCCCCCCCGCCACACACCGTGTCTTGCCTCAGGGTACGAAAAAACATTTTTCACCGCAACGACAGAAGAGTTGTTGCGGTGAAAAATGTGAAGCCCTCTTAAACACAGCAGAGGCCGACATGTGAAAGAAGACAACACGAAGACACGCAAAGCTCGTTGACACAAACAAACCCAGTACACACGCAGACATGCAGAAATTGGACTCCACGCACTTTCTTGCAGTTACAAAAATTTGTCAATTAGCAAATGTGATTATCATACAATCACAAAAATATTCTGCACATGAAATGTTATTATGCACACACAAATCAACATATGCACAACTACTTTTGCTGCAATGATTCTTCTTTTGTTTTAATCTATATCCGACCTCTGCTATGCACTGACAGCTTAGTATCACAACAGACTGAGCTGGCTGTTTTGAGGTCAAACTTACGTCAGTAACTGATCGACCCAGCTCATGAGCAATTTTCTCCCACCGCCCAGGCGAGCCGCCAGGGAATTTAACCATCAGCCTGCTAAGGAGGCTGAGCTCGTCCTCCGTCCAGTCTGCAGCCTGCGGACAAAGGGACACAGGAGGACTGTGAGAAGGTCTGTTGGGCCGCAGGAAGAAGCTGGACATGCTGTAGGACGGGGGGGGGGGGGTCATACCTTCTTCTTGGAGGCTTTGCGGTCTTGCAGCCAGTCATCCATCTGATCCTCCACGTCCTCGATGGATGTGGTCTGATCGTAACTATGGTAACTAAGGTTCTCTGTGGGCGACTCGTAGACGGGAAACTCCATCTTGGGCTTCTTGACTTTGGGCCTCTTCTCCTCTGCGACAACATGACAAGTGGACTTTGTTAGGCAACACTGCTGCTTTTGCTTTGTTCCAATCACAGAGTGCAGAGTCATGCATACTTATGGCAGTTTCCTGTTCGGCCTCAGCTTCTTCCCTCTCCTGTTGCTTCATCTGCTGATAGTCTTCATAGTACTGCTTCATCTCCTGCAAGACAGAGGATCAGGACTGAGGAACAGGACCTCAGGAGTCTGATCAAGGTCCGAAGCAGACTTAAAGTCTGGTCCGTGACAGAAACCAGGAGAAAACAAGAGCTGTAACAAGACGAAGAATGGGAGAAGGACCAAAACTGACAGCTTGATAATGAACGAATGCCACCAGATCAGACCAGGAAAAGGACCAGGAGGAGGAGGAGGAGGAGGAACAGACCAGAAACCAGTCCCAGGATCAGTATTAGAGAGTGGAAGGCAGACCAGGTCTGGGATCAGTAACAGTGTAGAAACAGACTGACAGAGTGCTTCCTTACCTGGATAGTCTGAGGCAGGTTTTTGGCAGTCAGGTAGATCCAAATACTGAGCTTCAGAGGAAGAATGTCATGCCAGTGTGGACGGTCCTGAACTCTGAAACAAAAACAAACAAACATCAAAAACAAAACAAACAAACACAGCATTGAGGGTGGTGATGTCAGAGGATCATACCTGTCCGTCCGCTCCTGGCCGATACACCTGAGCTCCTCTGCGGGCTTGGAGCTCAGCTTCTTCTTCTTCTCTTTCTTTTTCTTACTCAGAAGCTCATCCTGTAAACACAGAGGGTTCACGAGTGAGGCCACACGATCCTTTCTGTTGAGACTGGCGGTCCGAATGTCCTCCGTCTCTTTTTGGCTGTCTCACCAGCTGTTTCTCCAGGTAGATGGACCAGATGACAGCGTAGTGTCCCACAGTGAGGATGAGGAAGAGGAGGAGCCCCAGCTCTGTGTTGCTCAACTTCCTCACCCGCCGGTAGTAGAAGACCGGCTCCCGCCAATCAGGCAAGCCATTAACCAGGATGTCGTCGTATCTGTCGGGAGACGAACGCACTCAGCGCTTCTGCGTTCTGACTGGCTGCATTTTGGCGGTGTGTCTTTGCGGAACAGGCGTCACTTACTTGCGTCGCCTCTCCTCATCCTTCAGGACTTCATAAATGGCCACCAGCTGCAAAAACAAACATTCACCTCACCTCAACAGCTGTTTATGGTGTGACTCTTATTGCCCTGTGCGATTTGCCTCCGTACCTGTCTGAACTGCGTCTCAGCATTTTCATCTTTGTTTTTGTCTGGATGCAGGGTGAGAGACAGCCGACGATAAGCCTTCTTTATCTCCGCCGACGATGCATCCTGAGGACACGGATGCGTGTTAGCCAGGGACAGAAAGCCAGGGATAAAAAGACATTCGGGCCTGAGACAGGCACATAAAGACAGACGTGACGTGGGACAACAGAGGACGGATCAGGGAAAAAGATAGACTTGCAGATGTTGGAGCTTTGTATTGCTCAGACATTTGAGAGACAGATGCTGCGATAGAGATTTTAGACCAACTTTAGACTTACATATACATTTTAACAATATAAGATGCTCGATGTAGACAGACCCACAGTCAAAGGCAGACAGAACATGGGGACAAACAGACGAACAGGCAAGACAGACAATCATATGATTGACAGCAAGAATGGTTAGACATACAAGGGTACAGAGACAGCCAGACGGACACACGTTGGACAGAGACACGTGTCATAAAGGCCACTTGCTGTGATTCCAATACAATTTGATTCACGCACAACCGCTTTTGGGTTCGCTAGCTGATAGCCGGTGTCTTCTGGCAGCTCTGCAGCAGCAGAAGTGAGACTGACGGTCGAAGTGATTTGGTTACACCGGGTGAAGTAGCTGACTATTCATTTCCTCTCGGAAATGCTCTCAGGACAAAGTAGCCCAGATGGACGACGTGTTTACGTGGCACTCAGGTGTTAGCATTAGCTCGCCGCGCGAGCCACCGTTCCGAGGTTACCATGGAGACAGCGAGCTAGTTCAGCTAGCACGAACCTGCTCCAGGTTGAGGAACTGGTAGAAGTTCTGCGGGATCTCCTCCACCAGGTCGAACAGTTCCAGATCCGCGTCCCAGGCGGTCAGCGGAGGCAGCGCAGCGAGCAGCAGCGTCAGACAGAGCAGCAAGGAGCCGCGCGGGGCGGAAGCGTCCCCCATCACCGACGAACTGCCCCTGTAAGGCGGAGAGGACAGGCCGAACACCAGGACTCCCGGCACCAGCAAAAAGGGGAACACTGCCCCGGAAAGCTTCGTTACAACCGGGTCACCTGCGCTGCCAAAGTAAAATCTGCTCGGCGAGGGCTACAGCGGCATCTGTAGGGTGACTGGAGAACTGCAGCAAGAGTGGACTCGGAAGAGAAGTGGCCCGAAAATATCCATAACCTAAAGGTGGCGCTGTTACTCTGAACAATCTCATATGAGGTGACGGGAACTGTCACAACCTGACGATAATACGAGTTTACATTGACTTCTCATCCCTCCAGATTGTGGGAGCAAGTGCTAAGTTTCTGGCTGTGAGGTGTCAAGGCCAGTCCCAGTTCATATTACGTGAAAATTAGACTTACCCCTTGAACCTATGTCTAAACTCGACTATGGGTTGACAAAAGGTTTTGTATTGCAACACAGATCATGTCTGCTCCACTCAGAAAGCCCCATCAAGCCAGATCCTTCTTGCTGTAAAGTGAAAGCTGTAACATGACATAGTAATCATTGTCAGAGCTGAAAAGTGGAGGGAAAAAACAGAAAATGGTTTTGTTTCAAAGGTTTTATTTCCCAGCTGTTGTTTGTTGCGGCTCCAAGCAGAGTTTCTCCTCCTCTGCAAAGAGTTTAATCAGCAGGGGCCCGGACTCATGACTGGGAGGCCCCTCATTGGTTTCCTGTTGGAGATCCAGCAGTCCAGGCCTGGCACCACGCAGCCAGGAAGGATCCATCAGGAACAGATGAAAGAAGGTGCTAAGAAAGACAGGGGCCCTACATTTTTCTACAGTCTGTATTGCCACGGTGACCCCCGTGCTGGATTTGGTGGGTCAGCAGGAACACACACAGGAAATGCTTGGATATCTTTGTCCTTTTAAGGGGAAACCAGAGAGTTGTCTCTTCCTTTCAGTGGTCAGTCTTGACTCCATTTTTGTTTTGGGCACCAGCTGCTCTTCCTGCTTCTGCTTTTTTGAGTCACTGAATACCACAGTCCCGGGACGAGAGGACATTTATGGAACATCTTCCGTCCTGGTCATTGGAGAAATGCATGCCAGATATCAGAACTCTTCCTGACAATCTCAGAGTATGTTGTAATCATGGTCTTCATGGATTCTGTTGAAATACACGTGGTATTTACTATCCTTACTCACTGCCTTGTTCACATCCACATACCGACCACAGCACCCCCTGCTGTCTGGGGACTATGATGCTGACCCCCCTCCTTCGTGGTGTTCGTAGAGGTCTGCAAGCTTCCTGAATCTCGGCCCCCATTCTCGCAGAAAGTCGAAGCTTTGTTCAGACTCTAATGATGCCAATGAGTCTAATGAGCTGAGCGACTCGGCGGCCGACCCACTGCCCTCAAAGGCGTAGGTCTGCAGCGAGTCGTAGGGGGGTGCCGTCAGGTCCACGTCGGCCTCCTCGAGCCTGTCCCTGATGAACTCCTGGAACAGCTTGCTTTTGTCCGCCCTGGACTCCGGTGCTTGGGTGAGAAGCGGAGGCAGGAGCGGCAGTGGCAGCGGCAGTGGCGGCAGTGGTGGCAGCGGTAGAGGTGGCAGCGGCGGCAACTCAACCGAAGCGTCGCGGCCAACCAGCTGGGTTTGATGAGGGTGTCTCAGGGCGAACATATCGAATGCTTCGGTGTCCTCCTCTCCCCCGCCCTCGTCGTCGTAACGGACGATGTTCTCGCGAATGTCTCGCTCGTCGTCCATCAGCAGAGGCTCCTGCCTCCTGCGTCTGACAGCAACTGTTACCAGGACGACACCTGGTGAAAGACAGGTCAGGCTTTCGTTAACAGTCATCTTTAACTCAACACATCCATCCATTAGTTACCACAGTTTTGCATTCATGCAATCAAACATTCTTTAATCTATTGTACATCAATCCACTGTACCCGACTGACTACTCATCCAGGAATCCATATGTACGACCATTCACCCATTCATTCGTCTTCTTATCCATCCACCCCTCCAGCTATTTCTCAGCATGATTTGATCTAACCTCACCAAGAGGGGCTTTAAAGGAGATATCATCAAGTCGTGAAGTCATACCGAGCAGCGTAAGACCACAGGTCAGTAGAATGGCCAAGGCGGCACTGAAACCGTTTGGCAGCGACTGCAAAGCCCCCTGGCTGCATTGGTGGTGTTCTCCGCGGAGGTCACAGGTGCAGACGGTGACGGTGAGTGTGTTGGTGCTGCTGAGAGACGGGCTGCCGCTGTCTGAAATCACCACGGGCAGGAAGTGAAAGGGCTGGTCGCTCTGCAGGAAGCCGCCTCGCCTCGTGAGGACGGACGCGGTGTTGTCTGGGGACAGGGAGAAAGACGGAGTGAGGTGGCGGATGGAGGTGTTTTCAGGTGAGCGTCGAGGAACTGCCGAGTTGGACACACCATTGTTGTCTCTCAGAAGAAAGCTCAGGTTCCCGGTCGCCTCCGTGGTCAGGGAGAACAGGAAGTGGTGTCCAATCTCAGGTTCATCGGGATCCACGGCGCTCAGGGTCTCTATAACCTGGGGACGATGATCAAACAGGGTCTGACCAGGTGATCCGGGAATTACCCCCCCCCCTTCAAAACCTAAATGTTCATGTTTATCACACATTCAGTCTGTTGATCCTGCTGACACCACTGATCCTGGTCATGTCACATCAGCTTAATGGGCCTCATGGAGCATTTGGATGTGGATCAGAGACAGATTAGAGCCGATTTCAGGGATAATGTGACCTGTTCAGTGTAAATAACTCTGCCCCACATCTGGTGCACCGCAGCACAGATGGACAAGGGTGGGTACAGACATCCATTTGTTCATACATATGTTGAGGTGACAAACACAGGTGGGTAACCCACGTGTTCACATGTTGAGGACAGATGTGTATTTATCTGTAGAGATGTTTTAGGGGGTCCAACATTGGCGTTTAAAATACATGTTTACCTTTTCTGCACAGTTGGTTGCTTGTTCAAGACATACGTTAACATGTGTAAACACATGTTCACTTGTCTTGACACATGTTTACCTGTCACACACTGGGTTATACACATGTGCTGATCAATGTTCACCTGTCCCGCACAGACGTTTATCTGTTTACAGATGTTCACCCATATGTGTGGCAGGTTGGCCTATATTCATCTGCTTCATGCAGTTGTTTATATTAAGGACAGCTGTTTACCTCGGTGTATGTTCATTTGTAGGTACAGATGTGCACATGATTAGTACAAATGTGATTCTGTCTACAGAATTTACCTCTTAGATACACAACTGTTTACTGTCTACCTCTATTTACTTGGACCTGACTTTACAAGTAGAAGAGACCCACCTGTCCCGGTTGGGCACTCTCACAGACGACTGTTCGGTACTTGAGAGCAAACTTTGGAGCGTTGTCATTGACGTCTGCCACTGAGATGAGAACCACAGCTTTCCCCACCTGGGACTGATCCACTGAAACACAGAGACGCACCTGTCTGCCACACTTGTTGCACGGCGGACACGTGCCGCAGACAGAGAAGCGGTGACTCGTCATTGCCTCACGCCACTCACAGATCTCCGTGGCAACGACGGTGATGTTGTGTAGGGCGCTGATCTCTCTGTCCAGACGCCGGTTTGTCTTGATCAAACCTGAAGTGCTGTCAATATCAAAGTAGCGGTCCAAATCCGACTGCCTGTCTATGGCGTACCTGTGTAGAGAGGGGGGGGGGGGGCACACAACCCATTCATCAAAGTCAGATCCACTTGTCTTTGCTGTTTCCCTTCCTGCCTCCAGACGGCTCCTCTCACCTGATGGGGCTTTTGGTAGCGTCGGGGTCGTGGGCCGAAACCGACCCGACGTCAGTTCCGACCGGAACCGCCTCCGAGACCACCATCTGGCTGACGGAGGAGGAGAAGACCGGGGGCTCGTTCACGTTCTCCACCAGCAGCCGGACAGTGGTGACATCGCTGAAGGGACCCGCCGACAGAAACCGAGTGTCCACGTACCGATTGGATGCCTCGATTCGCAAAGTGTAGGAGGACTTTATTTCATAGTCCAACGTCTGCGGAGGAAGTGTCACAAATGTCAATAAAATACGATCCAAGTATTTGAAAGTGACAGATATGATCAAGTGACTGTTTTCAATCCCACTGTCTTCTTATTTAGATTCATTATCTGCTCACAAGGGGATGAAACACAGTTAGTTCTCGATCCTTGATGTAATAAGACAGACATGACGAAGCTCTGTAACACGGTCTCGGGACGTCAGATGATGAAATGAGACACACGGGATTCTGCCTGGGAAGCAGTCAAAGCTCCTTTTGTCTCTGCACGCATCACTGACACAATCCTAAATTTCATTTGCTGTCGGCAGCTGCCGGGCAGCAGAGCCTCTCTCCTGGGACATTGCAAAAAAAAAAAAACCCAACCCAACACACATGGACAGGATGCAGAGCTGTGGCGACCAATGCAATGATCCCACAGCAGAGAACCCAGAGCTGAGATGTCATGGCAACAGTGAGCACATGAAGAATAGACACCGGGACTCAGGTCTATCATTGATAAATGAGTGAAGATGTCCATCCATCCATCCATCCATCCATCCATCCATCCATCCATCCATCCATCCATCCATCCATCCATCCATCCATCCACAAACCCAATCAGCAATCTTCCCATGTGACCATCCACTCTTTCAGTCAGTCATCTCTCCACCAACCTTTAGTCTATCCATTCATCCTCTGATCCAAAGCATCATTCCATTCAGCTGGACCACCAACCTTCCGTTCATCGGTCTATCCATGCAACCAACCTGACAATCATTCATCCAAGTTGTTCCAACAAGCCTGATGGTAGTTAAAATGACCAGTACCTTGTAGAGTGTGACCAGTCCTTCCTGTGTGTTTGGATCCGTGAGAATTCTGAAGATCCCCAGTCCGTCTCCGTCCAGAATCCTGTAGTCCATCTCAGCATTCTGACCAACATCTAGATCCACAGCTCTGATCTTAGCAACCACCGACGACACCTGGACGGACTCTGGCACGCTGAGCTGGTAGCTCTCTGTCGAATGTGTACAGGTACAGGTAAAGACAAAACATCATTACAGGTCAGTGCAAACAAGCACAGGAAAACAGGAGCTCACACATCGATCCTACCAGGGAAAACCCCATGAATGTAAAGGAGCCCCTCTTACAACTACTGAACCACTTCACACATGGACAACTCTTTAAATCTCGTTCTGAGACTTTCCTGTTGCTACGATAGTATACATTCAGCACCAAGCTTTTTGCCCTTGACCCCCCCCCCTCTCCACAAAAAACCTCTAGGAAAGGCTGGGGACCCTCCTGTTGAACTGCGGTCAACCAAAATGTTACAGTGAAGCCAATCAGTTCTCAGACTCTGAGTGATGCCCGTGACATTAAAACACAATACAAGAGTTCAGACTCACTGCGAGGGAAGCGTGGCGGGTTGTCATTGACATCGGTCAGTTCCACAGTGACAGATGTGGTTCCTGACAAGCCACCCATCTGCCCCACCATGTCTTTGGCCTGAATGATCAGCAGGTATCGGTCTCGAACCTCACGGTCCATGTCGGGAAGAGCTGTCCGCACCACACCTGCAGACGGAGAAGATGGGGGTTCGGTCAGATTCATGTCGGGGTGTGGCCTGTGTTGCGTCAAAGCAGGAAGGGGTGAGTGGGAGTGTTGGGGTAAGGGTTGGTCTATAGTACCGGAGTACTCCAGTGATTAGGATTCGAATATGCTGTTTGGAGTATGTCATCATAGGGTCATTTCAGTTACATCGATGGATGGATGGATGGATGGCTGGCGATGAAACATTGAGATGAAGATGAGTAATCATTGGTACTCACAAATTGGGTTTATATCATCATTTTTAACATATAACTTCTCAGACTTCTTTTCTCACAAATGGCAATGAATAAAAAGTTGAGCGATTCAAAGGATTTTAGAAGGATTGTTGAAGTGTTGGTTACTGTCTGGAGTTGCCTGTTCCCTTCAGCAACTCTGAGTTATTATTATGGAATCATTTTGGTGAGCAAGTTAAGCCGCGACCCTTCACACTGACCGGAACGGACTTTGAACACATTATGAGCCTCATGAAAGCCGCGCGGCGCGGATAAACAGACACTAAATAAAGCTTTTAGAGAGGGTTTTAATCAGCTTTCATCTGATCTGTGCGACAGGGGTGGGGGGCCAAGTCGGCTCACCTACTTTCTGTCAGTAGCAAAACGTTTTGGGGTCAATTAAAGGCCACTAACTAACTGAGAGGGGGGAGGACCAGGAACGAGTGGGTTAAACGTGCCCGGGAGGGAAAAATGCAAGAAGGGGGAAAGAGGGAAAAGGATAGCAGGAGGAACCTGATAGTAACACGAGAAACAAAGAACAGAGATGTGGTGAATTGAGGTGTATGTAAATGTGTCCCCCCGCCATGTTCTCACCTGTCTTTGGCTCCACAGAGAAGTACGGCTGACCCTGCAGGATGCTGTAAACCATTCTGGCCGAGTGTCCATACGTTGGGTCATCAGCGTCCGTTGCCACAACTGTCACTACCGATGTACCTGTACCACAATGTTTGAACTGATTCTGAGTGATTTCCTTTTTTAGCTTCAAAACCTTAACCACTTCCTCCACCAACCCTCCAAGTTCTGTGTTGTCAAGTCAAGACACCAATTTAAATCCTGTATGCGTTCATGCTCGGTTGATCCCAAGCAGGTTTCTGATTGTTGTTCTCTGACAGCTTGTTGCTTACCCACAGGAGACCTCTCAGCCACTCGGGCCATGTACGGCCCGTCAAGGAACTTCGGCGCGTTGTCATTGATGTCCTGCACTTTGATGACGAACTGCGACTCGGGTTCGAGCGGCAGGTTGGTCTTCCGGTCTCGCGCCTGGGCTCTCAGAGTGTAATAGGCCTGCTGCTCCCGGTCCAGCCTCTTGGTGGCGTGGATGTCTCCCGTGTCCTCGTCGATGGTGAAGATGGACATGGCTCCCTCACCACTCAGGACATACCGCACCTGACCGTTGCCTTTGTCCATGTCAGAGTGGAGCTGCGGTGACCGGAACGAAAAAACAAGTTTATACTTAAAGCAGAGATTCACCTGATCCACAGATGCCTGCAAGTCAATATGCATGTAAACATGTAAACACAGCCCCATGTAAATATGTAAACAGAGCCCCATGTGAATATGTATGTAATCACAAATGCATGCAGACTGCCAAATAAAAAACACATAAACACAGCTGCATGTAAACAAACGAACATTACCACATGAAAACATTCAAATTTAGCTACATATAAATATGCACACAGCTGCATGTAAACAGAAGTGCTAAAATGATACATTGTTGACATGGTTGCTGCAAAAGATGTCTGCAGCTATGTATGTAAATATGACTGAGTGGAAGCATGTTTACATGTAAACATACTATCTAGAAAGCAAACAGTGAAGTATTATTTTGCTCCAACAAAGTGTTGCTAAATAAACTCAAAAGCCCAAACTCCCAGAGTTACGACTAGCTGCTGATCAGGTTAACACAAACACACAAACACACACACACACACACACACACACACACACACACACACACACACACACACACACACACACA
>JASSRZ010000042.1:14630415-14662348 GCA_032164315.1 Malacoctenus gilli
CCCCCCCCCCCCCCCCCCCCCCCCCCCCCCCCCCCCCCCCCCCCCCCCCCCCCCCCCCCCGCTAAATGAGGAAGCCTGGAAAACCAACAGATGTAACGGACACTTGTTTTCTCAGCAGCGATGCGTTCTGAGAGTCTTTTTAATGTTTGTTGTCATGCATGTTTCAGCCCTGAGCCCCAGGAGACGAGCTGTGTACCTCCACCACCAGGCACACCGTGTCCCGGATGGATTCACAAACCCCCTCGACGCTTTCGAAAAGCTGCTCTCTGAGCCATTTAAAGCCAATTATTGGATGCAGAGCGCCGCTATGGCTCCAATTAGACACATTTCAGGCTCTTTAATAATCCAGTTAGAGGAGGATTGGGAGGAAGCCAGAAGACGGGTGAGGGCGCTGCCTCATTGGAATGGACAATACGGAGTCGGACTGCGGAGTCGCGCAGTGAGACACGTTGTTCGCGAAATGCCATGACAGTCCAAAACAGGCCATCTGGCGCAACAGACCTCATTATGGGAAACGGGTGGAGGAAGTGGCACTTCTCAGGGGTCTCCACACTCAGAGTCAGAACGAGGTCAGACACAAGCAAGCAGGTTCTCCTCAAATTGGTTGTTCATGAGCTGCTTTGTTTTTGATTTCACTGACAGTAAACACACGCAGCAGGCAAAAATAGGCTGATTGAAGTCCACCTGATTGACTTCTGTTTGTTTCTTCTCATCATGAAATACCAGAATAGAAACAGAAGTCAGACCTATCAGAGACAAACAAAGTAGACCTGATTCTTGCAGCCGTGGTGTCCAAAACAATGGGTTTTGTCCCCCAACCCCCACTTTGTAATTGAGACATTTTGTGCTTTATTGAAAGTTAAAAAGCTCTGTTGTTCCCTTTTTTTGTATCAAGTTTACATCCACACCAGTGGTCCACGAGTCACGATTTGGCTCAGTTGCGTTTCCGGCACAGTTGCGTGCCACCTCTGCACTTGTGGGGTCGTCATAGCAACTCGGGTGCCGTCCCGCGACAAAATTACTGGGTCGAGTTGCCGCAGTAAACCCGACGCTCCAGCCCGAAAGTTTGGGATCGAGAGAAAGTTTCTTTAACTTTGGAAAATATTGACAATCGGATTAACCCGACTGCCTTCGCTGGGACTCAAAAAAAAGATGAAGCTTAGATTAGTTCCAAGAAATGAAAGTGATTGTCAATGAAAGTAATTTGACTTGAAAACTGACTGTGATTAATCAAGCAGATTTATTGTCAGAAGTGACGTACAACAAACATCTTTTTAATCAGGTTGTTTTTTTGCATTTTAAAGATATCAGGGCAACCAATTGGTAACAATAGGAAAACAATCGAGACTATAGGTTGGACAAACCAAGATGCCTTATTTTTGATTAGTAGTTGGAGAGGCCATTCAAAGGAAGAAGAACTAAGTGGCAGAGAACAAAAGTGGAATCGGACTGAGCTGAAACAAGTAAACACACGAGCAGAGGCGCACGAAAAAAAAATCAAAACTCAATCATCACAAGTCACTCTGCACGCGTACGAGAACTCCAGAGAAACAATAGATGTGCAGCGATGATGGTTTGCAGTGGTAGCAGCGAAGGTCAGCGCTGGAAGTCCTGAACTGCAATTCCAGCTTTTGTGTACAGGACGGTAAAGTGAAGACGGTGGAACACAGCAGGTGAAATGCCGCCATCTGAGCGCTGCAGAGAGGCACCGACCTTCATGCGTCAGCAGGAGAGTGAAACATCATCAGCATACATGATTATTATCATTTCTCTCTCACAGCCACTTTGTCTGATTCAACAATGTTTGATTTTGAAAAAATAAATGATATTAAACAAACAAATTTCCCACTTCTTTCTTGCGCGAACTTTCCACGGCATCAGTTTGACAGTTGCGGCACTAAACCGGCTAATTATGTGGACTCGCTGTGATTTATGCAAACGACATGAGCAAAAAAGAACTGCTGGTGTTTAAAATCGACTCAACCAAATATGACCACGTTCGTGTGCAAAGTACGCAACAAATAATTTGCATATCGCCGAACCCGCTCAAGTCTTCAGTATCACGTACGCATGGATAAACACGTTTCGGCAGGCTTCAGAACTGAAGACAACGTTAGTCCAAGTACAAGCAAGCAGCGTTGCCAAATCCACAGTGGACCAGGTGTGCTATTTCAAGCCCAAGATGAGAAAGTCCAAATCGGAGCAAGTATTCAACTCACAGGTGAGATGCAAGTCACTGAAGGTGGTCTTTTTTCAGCTCTTTATTTAGTCATCGACCTCTCCACGGAAACTTTAATTCCAATTGAGCCTATTTTGGTCTGGATACTGAATCCATCAACAATCAGTTTGAGTTGAATATTGTTGCTCTTTGAGCAAAAGACTGATTTGCCGTATTCCATCGTGACAACAATCGGATTAATTGTGCTTATCATTCACAAAGCTCTGTATGAGTCGATGGCATTTTTGATCAAGTTGCCATAGGTACTGTCAGGTTTTAATCCCTCCCTTCGGCCTCCCGCTGCTGTCTGTCAAGAGACAGAAAGACTGAAGAATTAAAGTCTCAAACTCAGCAACATAAATAAAAACCCATGTTTGGTCTCTTGGTGATTTGTCTGGGAAAAAAGGACAAACTTTATGAAGATGTGAAAATTTCAATCGATGTCAAATGAAAATTAAAAACACAGGACTACAGGACGGGGACACCCTAATTTGATTGGCTGGCGGCATCACAATCACGCCCCATTGCTGAGAGAAGCAGAGAGGAGATAGAGCTCAGTTTATCACAGAACTCACAAAATCTTCACTGCTCAGTGACAAAGCAGAGCAGAGAAAGATGTTCTGGACTGCGAGGGGAGGGATGAAACTGTTCTCATCCCCAAAGGGTCTCTGATAAGCCACAGATGGAGACTTTGCCACCAACCAGAGTGAGTGTGGAGCGGAGTGACCCAGTGATAGTAAACACCTCTCCCCCCAATAAAAGGTGAAACGTGCAACCAAGCTTTGTCAGCACAGAGGCAGGCATGGACTGGGTATAGGGCCCACCGGGCCATCCTAATTGTATGTTGTGTGGTCGTATAAATATTCATGGTGGGCTGCCATGGCCAAAACTGCCCGGGCCATTTTTTGGTCCCTGTTCAAATCTGCACAGAGTCGTCTCTCAGCGAAAACAGAGATCAATAAAAATGTGCTAAATTAAAGGTGTGTCATCTAAAGTTTCCTTTGGATTTGGGACAGTGTTGAGTGATTGTAGCATCAGTCAGACTTTTTGTAGTTTTACCATTGTGTTGTTTTGGTATACTCTTTCACAACGAGTGTTGAAACTTCTTGCAATATTTACTTTCTTGCTTGACTGAAGGTCGATGAGACTCTAAAATGACTCAAAACACCATCTTGTGGCGAACCGCGGTAACACTGTGGCGAGGGGCGAGCTGGTCCGCTTGTTTCTTCCTTTTCAGTTGATTGTGTTTGATCACGTAACGAACCATAAAAAAACACACATAAGACCCTATAAGAATTGTATCAATTTCATAAAACAAGTATTACAACAGATTCAGACATCGGTAATGGTGTGTAGAGTTCAAACAGTGGGGGGAAAAAATAGATAACCTCCCCCAAACATTCTTGGTGTTCCAGTTACCCCTGACTTCGGTGTTCATCCTTAGGGCAGCTCTGTCAGGGTGAGAAAGGGAGGTTAAGACCAGAATCCTGTGGAGCTGAGACCAAGCGTCTCTTTTTACACCTGATAAGGGTTGTAAAAGGGGCAAAAATGAAAAGGGAAGTTCCACTTTCCAGACCCCTGGTCTTCTTCACACTTTGTCCATAGTTTCACAAACGTCTGTACTGTACATAGATGGCTTTTCATATCCTCTGGTTTCACAAATCACAGTTGCCAGGGTACGCTGCAGGGACTCAGCCAGGTTTGAATGGCACAAGTAAGAAGTCGGGGGAGTAGAAAAACAAATCTTCCTCTGATGCTCGTTTTTAGGAGTCGGGGTCAGCCTGGCTCTGAGTCTGCTGCTCCCCCTCAGTCCTTTCCAGCGTTTGCCCTTCTTGCTCCCAGTCCACCAAGTCGGCATAGTTCAGTTCCGGCGCCGCGGCGGACAGGCCCAAGGAGCTGACGGACCCCGCCAGGGACCCCAGGCCCTCGTAGGCGTACGTCTGCAGGGAGTCGTAAGGCGGCCCCCGCGTGTCCAAGTCTGCCTGGGCCACCTTCCGCTGGAGGATCTGCTGGATGACGTCGTGGCCGTCCAGCAGAAGCGACGGAGCCGACTGGCTGACCTCCCGCGGGATGCAGTCCACGACGAACCAGGTGGGCTCCGACTCCGGGCTGTAGCTCTCGCAGTCCACCTCCCGGGACCGCCTCCTCCTCCTCCTTTTGAGGATCACAATGCCGTCCTCGTCTTCCTCATCCTCCAGCTCGGCCTTGGCGGCGTACAGATCCTGCTCGTCGTAGTCGTGGAATTTCCGGCGGCACTCGGAGGCTTTCGGGTTTCTGAGCGCGGCGATGTCGAAGGCCTCGGTGTCCTCCTCCCCGCCCCCTTCGTCGTCGTACGTCACCACATTCTCTCGCACGTCCTCCTCCGAGAGAATCAGGGGCTCTTTGCTTGTTTTTTTATTCCGCAGCTGCGTGAACAGCATCACTATGGCTGCGAGGAGGACAGACACAGGATGTCAAACGGGGACATCCAGATGGCAAGAGAGCAAACCAAGAACACTACACATTTAATACTGACACTCCTTCTGGTTCATGTTTCATACCAAGGGCGACAAAATATGTATTTTTCTTGGCACTATCATTACGTGTAGTCGAGTAATTATTAGACACAAAAAGCAGGTCCACCCTCCTACTCACCTAATAATATGGCAACGCAGAGCAGAATGGCCACAAAGGCTCCAGTGCTGAGGCCTGTGGAGGAGAGGAAAGCCTGCGCCTGGCAGACGTTGTAGCTGTTGCGCCCCCTGGTGCTCCTCTGGCACAGACACACCCTGAGGGAGAGCGTCACGGTGCTGCTCAGGGGAGGCTCGCCGCCGTCGGCCACCGCCACCACCAGGGTGAAGAACTCCTGGTGTCGGTCGCTGCTGAAGGCCTCCCGCCACTGCGACACGATGTTGGCTGTACTGTCTGAGCAACAGAAGGAGGGAGGGATAGAAAGGAGGGAGGATGAGAGCGGGCCAAAAGGACGGGCCAGAGAGGAAGGGGTGGTAGAATCGAGGCCCATCACCAATAAGGTGCAAAAATGGAGGAAAATACTTTGATTCAAAGTTGCGAGAAAAGAATTTGTCAAGTTAATAAAGAAAACGTGCCACTTTAAACTGTGTGTTCCCACTGCAGCAGACAGCGCCCACCACAGGCTGAAGGGTGAAATTCAAGCACATGAATCTGGGTCGTTCGCGTGAAAAGTAGATCGGAAAAAAAAGACTTGCTGAACATTTTTGGAAGTGGTTCTCATTTTTTGAAAGAAAAAAAAAAACCCAACAAAGATGAAAAACAAACTGCATGAAAAATGAACCCTGTTTCTTCTTGCAGCCGCTCAGATGTGAAGGCTTTAAAATGTTGTGATCTCAGAGAAAAAAAAACTGGTCTGACTGCTGCTTGAAAATGTTCTGAGTCATGAAATGCAGAAATCTCACTGATTATTCTCACTGTTGAATGCTGGGTGAAAAGACATTTTAGAGCGTCTCGGGAAAACTTCAATCAAGTAATATTATGGCTTTTGTCAAATCCTGATATACAACTGAAATGTGATTGGGGTTAACTAATGCTGAATTATCTAAATGAATGTCCTTTAAAAGAAATTAAAGCAACAGGAAGAACACAGTTTGATTGGTAGAAAACACTAATTTTACATTTTGGTGATTGAAATCGAAAGCTTTTCCTTTCCTCATGGAGAAAGCAGCACATTCTGCCCATCATCTGGTGAAAACAGTTTGATGAGTGGTGAAGCACAAGTGACACTGCAGACTGGGAGTGGATAGAAGTTGGTGCACGTGTCATCCTCTTCTCCATGTGCGAGGGTCGATCTTTTTGTCTTTCCGTGCACGACTTTGCTGCAAGTTTGATCCAAAGCGGGTTTTGACGGGTTTTACTTTTGTTGAAGGGCAACGAAATACAATCACACTTTGAAATAATCTGTAGCCTCAACTCTTTAGTTCGACGGTGTTGCTGCCATCTGCTGTTCAGTCTGGGACTTATCACCTTTGTGACCGACTCAAGGTCAGATCACCATCATACCAATTGGCAACAGAAGGTTGTTCTTCTTTTCAAACTGTCCTGAGACCGTTTGTGAGCCTGCCCTGACCAGAACTTTCGGTGGTCCCGGTTTGGCCCCGCATGCTTCATGTTTGACCCCCCAACATCCTGATGTGAAACTTTTCACATTTTTTCTGTGGCAAATGATGCACCGTGGCAGTGAATTTTGATAGTGATTTGTGAGAAAAACATTCCGTTAAAATACATAACTTTTCATGGAAAAACACGGGTCTGATCCATCACGTTTTCCCTGAAGGTAAAAGGTAAAAATGTGCTGTGCCTGTCAATCCCAGATGAACCTCAGAAGCCCCCGACCTTCCTCAGTGACTGCATGAAAGGGATGGACCATTCCAGCATGACAAAAAAAAAAAGGAGGGGGGGATTGATTCACTTTCAAAGCTTCGAGGTTCTCTGTTACTCTTTCTCTTGCTTGAATGGGCAGTTGTACCTCAAAATATTTTCAGGGCACCCCCCCCCCCCACACCTCCTGAATGGGACGTGTCACAGTCCCATTCAAGAGGCTGAACACAGCGAAGGCTGTTCGACCTGATGCCGTCTGTGGGAGCCCGCTGCGCTATTGTGCTTCGCGGAGGAGAGAGGTCCGTGCTTTGTTCGAGCATCCGTCCAACGAAATACAGGAAAAGAGTCCCAGACCTGATGCCCTCACTGTCAATAGGACCCCGCGAAGGGAGGAGAGTGAAGAGGACGCAGTAGAGTGTGAGCAAAGAAGCAGCCTCAATTGGACTGATCCATCCAGTATAAAGGCGTGAAAACACTGAAAACACAAAATCTTGAGGAATGCTTTGAGACTTTGAGCTCACCCCGAGGTGCATCTTGGGAAATGGCAGTGGACATAGCCCAACACTGAAAGCCGGAGCTGAACAGCAGATGGCAGCAACCCCGTGTCACGGCTCAGTGAAAGCCGCCAAGTGGCAAATTTCATTGTCTGTATTTTCAAAAAAAGCCGCTGAAAATCACAAGCTTTACTTTTGAAATTCAAACGCAGTTCCAAACATTAACTTCCGAAATGCTTTGCCTTCTACAAATACATATATATTTGTATCCTGTTTAAATGAAAGCATATTTGTGTGTGCGAGTATTTATGAACAGCGTAAGCGGAACAAAGAGGAAATATCTTTCCTGGTTGAACTCCCACATCCATTAACAACCCCCCCCCCCCCCATCAAACTCTCACTGCATCGAGCCTCGCCAACATCCACCCGTATTCTCCAATCTCCGCAGCAATCGTGTCTCATGAAAGCAGCCCTTCCTCCTCGTCCATCAAGCCCCGCGACGGGCAATCTCCCGAGTCTCCCGCTCTTGAACCCAACATTTGCGATTTCAAGACCTATTTCTCTTTTACGCTTCCCCTCTTTACATCCACCTCCAACCAGCTGTTGTGGGGCCTTTTCCCGCGATATTCAGGGGAGAGAGAGAGAGAGAGAGAAAAAAAAAATCGATCGTGAGTATCGTGACAGTGACAGTTTGCAAACAAACGGACGGCGGGCTCGAGAGGAACAGAAGCTAAACTGGCGGAGATGCGGCTGCTGAATATGCATGAGCGGTGTATCTTTCCAACGCACTGGAAATCCAAAGTGCCTGAGGGAGCCCCCAGCCACAATAAAGCACGTTAGCAGACTGAGGCGTGCTTGTATGCAGAATGTGCTTGTCAGCCCATGTGTGTGGATTTATGAACGCCAGGGCCTTAATGTAACGCGGAGAGCGCCCCCTCCTCTCCCCCTCCCCGCGGGGGGCCGCGCAGAAGGATATCTTCATTGACAAAGTGCGCTTCTTGTTGACACGCGCAGCGCCCCGGGTGGTGTGCGCACGTGCGCGGATGCAAATACGCGTTTGCACGCACGCGCATGCGGCGCTTTAAATAGCAGCTTCACCTGTGTGTCACGTCAGGCAGCAGGTTCAACAGAGTGTGAGAGTCGGTGACGTCGGAGCTGACAGACCTCAAGACGCCAGGCGAAAGGCGCACCCGTGACTGCGTGTCATCGTTGCTGAGGCCTTAGTAAGAAAAGGCCCCATTGGCTGTCCTAAATGTCGCTGGGAAGCGACTGAATGATGTCATCACCTCATTCACATCAGGTACACTTTGCCAATTGGGGGTCAGCACCACAGAAGGTCGCAGACTGAAGCAGGGGGAACCTCAGTACCTGAGTTGGTAAAGCAGGTCGTTCATTGACATGCACAAGGTCAACTGGTGACTCGTGTGTGTGCGTCCAACTCTTCCAAACTGTCCAAACTTTGAGGACACAGAGGGTTGAAGAATAACAAGTCCTGAAATCAGAAGTCATTTTTTCCAGTTCTTTTTGGGAATGGTAAAACACACACATACACACAAGTGTTGTGGAAGCGTTCCAAGGATTGCATCATGCTCCGGAGTGTACCGATGCGCGAGCCCACGGGTGGCCTGTGCAGAGCGGCCTGGCCGGGAGCACAACTCTCAAAGATTGGTCAGTGGTTTACAGGCGCTGATGAAACCCTGTGAAAAAGCAGCGTTCTGACCTCAGCTTTTCTTTTCTTTAAAAAAAAAAATAAAAAAAAATATCTTCCACAAGTTTCAGCTCATGTGTGGCTTAAGAAGTAAGACAGTCATTGATCCTGAGGTATTTGTTTGAAATTACGAGCATTCTCTCGTCGTGTGGCCGCTGTGGGAATGCACCGCGTGTCTTCCTCTGAAGTGGTGGGTGGCATCACTTTGGTTACATTTTAAAAGGGCTTTTTCAGCTCATTTTGTTCATCCTGGACAACAATAAACGCACAAGAAGGGAAAAACAGTCCAAATGGCTCTTCAAAGATTTTGTATTGATTTCATGAGGGCTCTTCTTCACCTGAACCACAGGCCATCTCTCTCTCTCTCTCTCTCTCTCTCTCTCTCTCTCTCTCTCTCTCTCTCTCTCTCTCCTCTGTCTCTGTCTCTGTCTTTCTCTCTCTCTCTCTCTCTCTCTCTCTCTGGTAGCTGGCTGTGCTCTGAGGTTCCTTTTCTCCTTTGATTTTTTGCACTTTACTCACCCTGATTTCACCTGGGCTTCAGCCACCATCTGCCTGACACAATGACGTTGCCTCACACGCCCCCATGTTAGTCCCCTGCTTTGTTTGAATAGAAACTGCCTTCAGGTCGGCGGCTCTGTGGACCTCAGTGTTCCCTCTTTCACTCCAACTCTTCCATAAAGAGTCTTTATTGGTCTTAATTGTTGCAAGTAAGACCTGTGGAAGTGTTTCATCAAACAGTCTAACACTGTGGGATCATTACTCACCGTGGTGAGTGTTGCTCAAGCCTCCAAAAAGGAGGCCTCACCTCCAAAGTTGGAAAAGTTTGGGATATTTCAGCGGTTTTAGTTGTTTATGTCATTTTTATTTATTGTATTTTTTTATCGTGGAAAAGCTGGTGAATGAAATAATATAACAGGCTTCAATTATTAAGTGCCATGCTGCAATTATTTCTTCTGCGATTTCCTGCGAATGCATCAGATGTGATTTGAGGCGCTGAAGGCTGAGAGGCTGTCAAAGCAGGCGTTACCGTGGCGACTGTTGGAGCTGAAGGGGGAGTTGCCTCTGATTGGTTGGGAAAAGTGAGGGTGGGTTTCATGCTGCTAACAGGTTGTTTGTCTCAGGCAGAGCCGTTGCAAGGACTGTGTGCACTGTGCAACCGCACAGCGCCTCGCGCCACTAGGGGGCCTCGCAAATTGAGTTATTTTTGTCCCCCCCCAAAGTTTGTTTCTATCGTGAGTTTTCTTTCTTCCTTTTTTTTAAATTAGTTTAAGCCAGTAAGACATTAGGAGTCTTAAAGAGGGCCGTCATAAGGGTGGTGCGACCAAAGATAAGCTGAAGGAAACTTCCAGCAGTGTTAGATGTTAACGTTGGTCGCCTTAAAGCGTGACCTCTCCTTTGTGAAAAAAACCCAACAGAAATACAGCAAAAAATCACATCGATTGCCACGGCTAAACGCGTCTCTCAGTCTGAACGCGTCTACCTCGACATCTGCCAAGGATGATTAAGGCTCTTTTCACCGTGATTCGATTCATTGTGTGGGAGTACTGTGTCCCACAATGCACTTCCCGCTCTGTGTTACATTCACCCACAGGCAACACTGGGAAGCAATTCAGGGCTCAGTGTCTTGCTCAAGGACACATGGACAGGGTGAGATGTGGGATTCAGACACAACTTTTGGGGTTAAAGTTCAACCCGCTTAACTGCCAAAGACATCGGCCGCCATAATAATACACCGTGATGAAGACATGTGCGATATGAGGACCCAGTTTGCTGGAGCAAGTCAGTCTTTATTTATAATAGAGGTCAAATACTGTCTTGTTATTGCACCTGCTTCACTGTTTGAAGTGTAAAGATGATCGCAGAAGTAGCCGAAAAACAGTAATCCAACCGAAGCTCAGAACGTAGAGACGTTACTCTGTGGGTCCAAATATCTTAATCTGTGATGAAGCATGCACGTAAAAAGCAGTCAGGACCACCGCCAGGCTCTGACAGCCACATCACAATGTTACCGACAGTCTTACGTCATTCAAACAAGCCTCCTGTGCATAAAATGCCCCCCCCCTCCCCTCCCCCAACTCCGCGCATCGCAGCAACACAGCCAGGCTCTTTGCACCGTGAAAGCACGCATAAACAACGACAACAGCTACTTTCCTGCAGCGTTTGTCTCACGGACTGTTGTCCTGCCTCCCTGTTTGAAACTTGTCACCGTGTCTCATTACCGAGATGGATGTCAGCTCTCCTCAGTCTTCGCCATGTCTCAGGTCAACTGCGGAAAACAACTGCAATAACAGCGGGGAGGGGAGGGAGACGGAGGAGGACCGAGAGGTTGGTAAATAAAACAAAGTTTGACAGAAGGGGGGGGGGGTGGAGGCGGCCAAAGCGTGGCGCGGGGGAGGGGTGGGGGGGTGAACAGGTTGAGAGCGTCATACGCACACACCTGACAGAAGCACCTCGACGAAGGAGAGATGAAATCAAAGGCTAAATGAGGAGAGGAAATAAACAGAGAGCCCAGGCAGCTTGGGTAACCTAGGCAACAGCACCACAGTTTTTTTTCTTTCTTGCAGACATTAAAGCAGATCTCAGTGGTTGGGGGGCTGGGGGTTGGGGGGGGTACCTGGTTAAGTGTAAGT
Organism: Malacoctenus gilli; assembly: GCA_032164315.1. Classification (NCBI taxonomy): domain Eukaryota; kingdom Metazoa; phylum Chordata; class Actinopteri; order Blenniiformes; family Labrisomidae; genus Malacoctenus; species Malacoctenus gilli. The sequence continues at coordinate 14,641,798 of JASSRZ010000042.1, forward strand.
AAAGGCAATTTCATTCGCAGGTGTCATGCCAGCAGAATAAATTTTTACTTCTTGAGACCACCTCAGTGACTCCCATACTGTGGATTAGGGCCTCTTGGGGGGCGCCAAGGGGGGCCCAAAGTTTTGCTCCCACCACCTAATAAAACACCTTCTAACGTTAAGAGGAGACTGACGAAACTGCCATTGCTTTCATTTTCACCGGCCGTGTGTCAGTGTTTGGCTTTGCTTTGATGCTTTGAGTGAAGCAGAGGTCATAGGAGGGGGTTCATAGTTTTTCCCACAAGCATTTTTAGTCATCTCCAGGAGCAAGGATTAGGAGCCATTTAGCCAAGTGATGGTCTCAACTCTCCTGCACATCCCACAAATGCAGCAGTATCGAAGTGAAGGTCAACGACAAAGGATTTACTGCCAAAAATACCCCTTGCGACTAAAATATGACACATTAGGACCATCATTCCACACCATCGTCCCTCTGTGAAGTTAAGAAGTTACATCGCTGGTGTCAAGCTGTCAGGTTCCCTTTCCTGCCTCAAGCTCTTGCCTGTGTGAGGATTTTGAACCAGCGACCCTCTGATGTTGCATCAAGAACTGCAGGGTCACCAATGCCAGAGCTGGCTCCCAAGTCTGCTTTAGATTCCTTGCAGTGCTTTGTTATTTGGGGGGGGGTTAGGCTCTGGTCAGGGGGTCTCAGACCCCAGGTTTGGAATCAAACAGATAGAGCAAAGCAATTACTGTTCTCCTGGGTGTTCCTCCATTCCAGACTCTACCCAAACCAGTGAAGTGCAAACAGACACTCAGCAAAACACATTAATATTCCTTTAGATGAGTCTGCTACAGACAGCACTGCACCGCTCCAGTTTAGCACTGCGCTCGGTGATGTAACACTTAATGCACCCTCAGCACTCGGGAACTCCACTCTGTCCTCTTTACATGGTGTGACACTTAGTGGACAAGTTGCTTTGGGCCCCTAAACTACCACTTTGCAAAAGCACCACTTAAAAAAGACCAAAGAAGTTCCACTGACAGACTTGTTACAGCCACACCATGCTGGGTTTCTTCAAAAGCACTATGAAAGCAGTGTTACTGAACTTTGGAGGGTTGTGACAATAGACCTGAATCACTGGGATTCAGTGATCATGCTCGCTATTTTCAAGTTAAACCATTTTACATTGCCTCCTTCAGGCGCTTCTTCTGTTCGGTTCCAATTGACTTCCCTTTCTGGTTTCTGCTACCAGATAGTTTCCTCCTCTGCCCCCTGAGACGGACCAGAAATGTGATGTCAACAGGTGACATCGGTGACTGAGCCATGGCAACGATTCCATCAGAATCTGACAAAAGCGAGCACACAGTCGCAGTGTTAAGGTTGTTTTATTCTCATGTTGTACAGAGGGAACTTTTGTACTTTTTGTGTCTTAGATGGGAACCACATTCCTAGTCAGCAGCTTTGTGTAATTCTCTGTGCTGACCAACAATGTGCTGTTGTAAAAGAGGAGATGACCTGTGTGCCCAGAGGTGCTCCCCCGTTTGCGCCTGTTTCTTTCTGAGAGCCACAGTTCCTCTTATCTACACACACACCTACACACCTACTTCCACACCCACACATTCACAACAGCCACTCTTATCCCTTGAAGACACACACACTCTTCCCCCACATTTAATGTTGACTGAGTCAACTGTCTCTGAAGTTCTTTGTAACTTGTTTACACCCATTCTGTAATAAAAAGAAGTGCGAGCAGTCAGATCGCTGCCATTTGGAGGACACTCGTCTGGTGAGCACTTGCAAGACCCAGCGATCTGATGCCCCTCGTACGAGTGAAATTCAACCGGTTGCCTCTGGTGTCTTTTCTGGGTTGTGAGCGATCGTTTCCTGAATTCAGTAAGAACTAACAGTAGATAGTTTCAACAGCAGTGCGCCATCACGAAGCTGCGCAGAGTTACCGAGAACCAGGCGTGCTGAAGCTCGACTGCTTCGACTGGTTGTCTTGCACAGTCTGCGCTGTGCTCGCGTCACATACAGCTGACCACCTCCTTGCTACAGCACTCCACCCACACTAAGGTGGCACATGACTTTTATTCATAACGACTGAAACCGAGTAGAGTTGGTGAAAAAGAAGCAATGACTGCGAAAACGATGAAAACATGGCTTATGGTCCCATAACGCATCCAAATCTCCAAAAATACAAGCACAACAAATCAAATCTGTCCCTTCTTCTCCCATACAAACAGAAAAATATATAAATCCAATAAAAACTGGAAGTGCTGAGCTTACAAGTCTTCTTCGAATATAGCGTTCACAAAGGCAAGCTGCAATGCTTGGATGCAACACGTATAAATATCCCTTTTTATTGCCACTTACCATCCCAAGGCCTTCGTTGGCTCACATAAAGAGACACATAAAAAAGCAACACAAAGGGCACTTTCCAACTCTGTAATCGAGGGAAAAATAATCATCATAAACCTCGTAACAGCGTGAAGCAACTCCCGGGTGATAAACGACAAAGGGTCACGTCGGGGGTGCCAAACGAGCGGCCAGTGAACCGAGTCCGGACGATTCTTTTAGCAGCGTAATAATTAAAATAAACTTCTGGTACGCTGACGATCTCAACGCTTTGGTCAAAGTAGGGCCCATAATGCAGTTGTGGGAAACAATACTGAGCAGCAGATGGCTGCAACAGCATCATACAGTGATTAGTTAAAGCTAAAGAAACAAACCTAAAGCTCGCTACGAAGTATCAAGTCTAAACTTGTCATCAGTATGAGGTAAATATCGCATGACCCTCCTGGTCTGGCTGACTTGGAATCTAACTTGGCTCGAGGGAAGTAGTGTGGAAACTGTAGCTCCAGAATAATTCCTGTTCGACGAGCAGCTCAATTGGAGGTCTACAAAATCCATGTCACTGGGACGAGGCTGCTCTCAGACCTGCCTCAGACGGTGGGGGAATGGCTGGTCTCGACCAGTCAATTTAAATGATCCTACATATCTGTGGGCGCGCGGCTTGTGTCAACTATAAAGCACAGAGCGATCCTGCCACTGGTTTTGATTGCAGTGGCAGGATGGAGGTTTTAATTGGCGCAGTGGTTGGAGGTTGGATGACGGCTACATCAGCAGAGGGGAATTCCCGCAGAAATGAGGAGCGCGGCAGAGGAGAGGCCTGGGAAATAAAGAAGTGGTGCGTTCCTGGAGGCAGGAAGGCGGCAAGTGAGAGGATGGAGCGCGTGCGCGCGAGAAACTTTTTTCACAACGCCCCAGCAGCGAGCTGTCAGTCTCTGCAAGGGGGGAGCGCCTGGCAGAGGTACAGTGTTATAGTGGCGCAGATGATGAAATCCAACAGTTCTCTGCGGTTTTATGCCGAGAAGCGTTCTCCTTCGACTGTTCCACAATAAGCCTCCGCGATCTTTCAGCGCACTGAACCTTCCCTCATATCTACTGTGGTTTATCAGGGTAGCGGCAGTTAGCCGCTAGTGTGTATTCGGTACAATACTAGCCTTACATTTGTGAAGTGTTAGAATAAAGCCGCCACATCATCCCAGATGTCACATGTGGATAGAAGTGAGAGATTGAAACAAAGCCAAGTTGGCTCGAAAGAATTTGTCCCTTCAGAATAAAAGTTGCATCGCCTCCAAAACAACAAATAACGTCTTGGCAAACTGCAAACACGGTGCGAATCCCAGGACAAGCATCAACAGATCCCCCTTCCCCCCCTTTTCCATCACTGGAGTGATGAAGTGAGTTAAACAATGGACATGTGTATATGATGATTGTACTTGCTCGAACCACTGGTCATGTTCGCTTCCCTGAGGAGAAGCTAACACATTTCAGGTAGAGATGCCTCCGTCTGGTGATGTTTTAAGACATGGTGTCAACACGATGGCTGAGGAGATGCGTTTTTTTCTTTCCTGCTGGATGTCCTGCGTGTTTTTGTCCTCAACCTGCCCGTGCCCTCGAGTTAACGTTCACCGTTTCTACCCCCCCCGGTCAGATTGTCAGTCTTGTTGTCTTCTACCAGTTTTCTGCCTAGCTGCCAACCTGCCAACCTGTCTACTTTTCTTCCCATCAGTCGAATTTTTTTTTTTTTGCTTCGACGGAGAGCTGGAGGGTTGACCTATTTCTACAGCCTCACGTGAAAGCCGGGACTGCCCTCGTTTCCCCAACCGAGAGATCGTCAAGGTTCTTCCCACAGATTTTGGATTGCAGCAGAAGATCACATTAGAAACCATAAAAAAAAAAGTTTGGTACCCTCTATTCATTCGATTTGACCTTAAATGAGAAAAGCTGAAGGTGAACTGAGCGCGATCCCGAAAGAAGGCGAGCGCCAAAAACAAAGGTTGTCTTAGAACGCAGAAAATTCAGGATGCTAAGCAACAGACTGATAGAAAACAACAGCTGAAATGTAAGATTTCGAGTCTGAATGGCAGAATGAGAAATAGAGACTGCTGAGAAAAAACTGGAGACACAGGGAACAGATGGGGAACATACACAGAATATAAAAACTCAAGGACAGACAGGGGCACAAAGGAGGCAGGGGAACTTGAAGAAACACAGAAGGAAACAACCAGAGTGACTGATTTGTCGTAAACGTGGAGGGTCATGCTTGAGATCCTAAAGCTCAGACTGGAATATCTGTACAAATAGTCAAGGTGCAGGACTGAATGCGCACGCCGAGCTGATTTCGGTTGTATTGTCAGCCAGGTGTCAAGACGTAAATAGGATTAAAGGTTCAAAGTTATTATTGAGATATGAAGAGGAGAGAAGAGCATAACTCGAGTGAGTCGCAACGAGAAATGAAACAGAAACGGTTGAAGGTCAGACTGGAGAGATCACGGAGACGATCCAACAATGACAATAAAACTGAGACGGCGTGTGTGTGTGTGTGTGCATGCGTGCATGCGTGCGCGTGTGATCTCTGTCTCCTGCTAATTGTCTGTACACCTCACATGAGACATCACAGCAAAAAGTCACATCCCAGCCAGGTACAATCACCTCTTTTGGGACGGTTCGCCTTCAAAATCTTGTTCAGCAAAACACTGAACCAAAGTTTTGATTTGGAATTTTTTGACCAATTCAAATGAACTTGCTGCATTGTTATGCTCATTTCCCAAGTTCAGGGTCATCTACTGTGTTTAGTGTTTACATCTCGTATTTGCTCTGTCCTTTATTTTCCAGTGCGTGATCTTAAGCAGAAGCTGGCTGACATCGACCAGCAGCGGACAGAGCGCTGGACTCAGTGGCAGCAGGCGCAGCAAGCAGAGAAGCGGGTTTCTCAGCAGAAAGCCAACGCTGCCTGTGCACAGGCCAAAGTCTGGTCCAGCACTCTGCGCCACATCGAAAAGAAGCGTGGGGGGCCTGAAGACCGATGTGGATGACAAAAAGGACCCGCTGAACAACTGCCATCAGGTGGAAGCCTCCCAGCTCCCGCTGGAGGTCGGCTCCCTTAAGAGGGCCATGAAGGACCAGCATTACGGGTCCACAGCCCTGCAACGGGAGCCGACCTCCAAGCAGGACCTCCTCCATGCGGCCGCCAAGGAGCAGGAGGAGAGGGATCAAGTCTGTATGGAGGAGTTGAGGCACCGCTGGGAGGCTCAACAGAGGAGGCTGGCAGCAGCTGTCAAAGGCCCAGGAAGGAGAACCAGGAGGAGCTGGTGCTCCTAAAGGAGGATGGAGCAGGTTGAGAAGGAGGAGAGAGCAAAGATGGCCAAAGAAGTCTGCCTCCCTTCCTCCTAACTTGATCCTGCCCTTGCCAGCCTCTGTCACTATTGCCTCTTTTCTTGTTATCATTAATTACATCATTTATAACAAAAAATGCCCGCCTTGTTTCTTTTGAGAGGAAATATTTAAGAGGAATGTTTTAACATACAAATGGAAGTATGTTGCACCTCATAACATAAGGGGGGGGGGGGTACCAAGGCTTTGCAGCCCTTGGTTGTTGAAATCATCTGATATTCATTACAAACCCAAACAGATTGGGACACTGTTTGTGTGTGTGTGTGTGTGTGTGTGTGTGTGTGTGTGTGTGTGTGTGTGTGTGTGTGTGTGTGTGTGCGTGCGTGTGTAGTCTCATTCACACACATGAACCTCAGGGGCTTGATGAGACACAGATGGATGCTCTGACACGATCAAAACAGTGAAAAGCATGAAGCAGCAAGACCCTGGACTTCAGAGAAGAAAGTGCTCACGAATCCTGATGAGAAAATAAATACTTAAACCCAAATAACCCAAAGGAACTTTACTAGGAACATGAAGGTATAATCAAAGATGTAACTAAATATATTGCGTTACCTCCATTGTCCTTGACAGTGAAATTTGTGTGCTTTTGATGATCCGAAGGAACGTAGAAGGAGAACTTTCCGTTCGCAAAGTTGTCCAGATCTGCTGCTTGGATGGTCTGAATCACCTGAAAACAAAGGAGACAAAACTGATATCAATAGGAGTTCGTGATCATGAACAGAAAGGAGAACTCGCCGAGTGCTTTCCATTTTGACAGTGAGTCACCTTTCAGTCCAAAGGTTGACGGTTTGATCCCTCATCTCGCCCTGAGCACGTGTCAAAGTTAATCGACCATTTCAGTTACAACAGGCGGAACCGTGACTTTTGCTGCCTTTTACCGACGTTATGGGAGCACTGAAATGAGGGTTCCTCACAAACAGCCAGCGTCCCATCAAAAGCAGCAACATAAGAGGATATCGGTGTTTTGTTTGCAACAATTACAGCGGCGGGATGCAATTCAAACAGTTGCATCAGGATCCTCCGTGCGGATGACGACATCGAAAGAATTTCAAGTGTCTCTCGGCATATTCGGACCCTCGGGCGTGCATCTGCCACTGTTCTCCGCGAGCTTCGCGCAAAAGATAAGAGGGGCGGCGAATGTGCCGCAACATCCAAACAGTTCATCTCATCGCTCCGCAATCAATTATGCAAATGTCAGAAAAACAAACCGAGGCCCCAATGCAGCAGAAAATCTGTCATGCCGGATGGATGTGCTGTCAATTTTTCTCATCATGCAAGGGGGGAGCGAGTGGGCGGACGGGTCTCGGGGAAGGAGAGAGGGAGGGAGGGAGGGAGTGATGGAGGGACAGGGTCTCATCTCTGACAGTGACAGCATGTGTTTTCTGGGTCCTGGAGTCAATGATTACATTCAAAGCAGCACCCGTAGAAAACACTTGTGCCTGGATTTGCATTAAAACCTGAGAGGTCTGTCGAGATAATGAGTGACAAGGGATAAAGGCGAAGCTCATGTGTGTGTCTGCGGGTGAGGAGGCATGTGAAGGCTGTCATGCAGCCGAAACAAGCGTCCCACTATCGCCCCCCCCGCCAGGGGGAGAGGGGGGGAACGAAGTGGGGCTGTGATTGGGGAGCACGGCGAGGCAGGTCCGCGTTTGGAGCTCGGCGCCGATCGTCCCCACCGCTATCTGGCCTCGCAGCGGAAGCGCCGCACTCTGAATAATTTATGGGTTCAAGAAGCTGCAAAGTCTGCAGCACAGCTGATAAATCCCCCACTGATGTGTGAGACACACAACAAAAAGCCCACAGATCACCACCAGAGTACGAGCGCGACCGCGTGTGTGAGCCAGTCGGCACGGGGGAGGAGGGATAAATGTGTTTGTGCGTTGACTGTGTCTCTGAGATGCAAACAGGACAACAAGGCCCCCCCCCCACGTTTGGTGAATCCAGCCGTTAAAAGGCAGACAAGCTGCTCCTCTCTCTGTTCGGATTCTTGGAAGTCTCAGAGTTGAGCTCACTTCAACCACTTCACCTTTGTTGGAAGGATTTTTGGTCGATTGGGACTCGATCAAAATAATTTGTATGGATGATTTTGTAATGAATTATTGAAATCAAATCACATTGTCATCACAGATGCAGGATTTGTTTGGGACATTTGGGACCCAAATTGGTTGGGTGTTTGCTGGGCGTTGCGTCACGAATGCAAATCATGTCCATGTCAATACAAGGACATTACAAATGTACATTTGGAAAGGAAAACCTTCTTTAATGCAAAAAAGAATGACGAGCAGAGGATCGGTTCGAATGTTTGTCCAGGTGGTGTTGCTGCACACAGCTGTCAAAAACAAGGCGGACGTGTTGCGCATGTGGGATGGCAATCCTGCAGAGAATTAGGTCTTATTTTTATTCCTATTTCCAAAAATATATTCATCATTGGTGCTTCGTTTTTGAGTACAATAACGCAGCTTACGCTGACTCAATTCTCATGTTTGTCCAAGTGGTGTTGGCGTATTCAGCTGTGCGTATGGCAGAAGTGCTTCGTATGCATGATGCAAATGGGTAATGAATGGTGTTTTGATAATGACAGAATATGTGGTATCGACTGTCTGAAGGACTAAATCAGCCTCCTTGAAACCACCGATCTTGACTGAACTCTCACGCCACATGGTGCACATGACTGGCAAGAACCCTGAAGCCGGGGAATCGGACCCCTGCAGAGACTCACCTGTCCATATTTGGTGCCTTCACACACCACGATGGCACTGTTGCTCCCAGAGATGGACGGAACGTTGTCGTTGACATCGAGGACCTGGACCGTGACCGGCACGTGGTTCACCATGCGAGGGTTATCTGGGAATGAGCACAAGCAACGCATTTTATCTCCTGCAGCATGGAGAGTTCTGTTCTGTATTCGGGTGGAACTCTGTTTTTGGTGGTGGTGGTTGGGTCACTCCCCATCTGAGGGAAAGGAGGGGAAGTAGAATACCACTTGAAGGTTTCGAGCCCCTGTCGGAGAACAGCACACACTCCCACTATCAAGCATGGTGGTGGCAGCATCACACTGCAGGGACTCTTTTCAGGAGAAGGCCCCAGTAGGCTCGATCTGTGATATTTAGTGTATCAAGTATCAATTACAGTGAACATCAATCCAAGAATTTCCAAAAAACCCCAAAACTGAACCAAATCAAACATTGTGTGTTGCTATATTCACTGAGAGAAGACTGAAGGAAAGTTTGAAATGTAGACAGGAAGTTTCTCAGTGCAGGTCTCGCAAAGGAAACTTGTTTAATATTCCCACCGTGTTCTTATCTCAATCATCTACCCCCCCCCCCCCCCTCCCGCAACCCGCCACCGCTCTCCTCTCTCCACCTCTGCGCTCTGCTCGGCCGGGCTCCTTTCAGCTCATCCCATTAGAAGGGGGGGGGGAACTTACAGAGTGTACCTGGGGAGCGGCTCTTCACGGCGAGAGAGGCACTTTGTGATGAGAGCGCGGGTCATCCCCGGGGGTGAAGGTCAGACACCACATCTGAAAAACATCCCTCCTGTCTAACCGCCTAATTCACCAGAGAGCTGAACTTTTGTTACCCCCGCTCGGCTGCAAACAGAATGAAGGGGGGGACCTCTGCCCCGCCGCTGTCCCTCGCCGAAACCACCTCCCGCACTGATATGAAGCCGCCGTGCTGATTTGATCCGAGAGGTCCAGTATGTAATTTATTTGGTTTGAAAGCTTGCACACTGTCCCGCGCCCTGCTTTCAGGTGCTTTAACGCAGTGTCTCAACCCGAAAGCCAAAATGAAACCTCTGGACACGCGATTTTCACTTTTGATATTTTGCTTCCACTGAACGATGAACTGAATGTTCGTCTATCAATCCCCTGAGTTTTAAACGCAGCTTTTTCCAGCTGGGAATCGCAGCGGGGCATGTACGGGGGCAGGTGGCGCTGCACTGGGTAAACAAAGATGGACACGCACACATTCAAACATCAACGTGTTCACAGGGATGATTTAGTGTTGCCTCTGTGTTTACGGGTTAGGAAAAGGGGTGCAGAAGCACACAAATGGCACTCAGAGCCAAAAAAATGGGTGGTGTCAAGCGTTTTGAGGGGCTGACTCACCGTGGATCTTCAAACATCTATAAAAGCGATCAAAAAGACGATCAGCCAATGAGAAATTCAACAAAGTTGGAAAAGAACAATCAGAGATTCTATCAGGTTGATTAGGTTATGGGATTCATTGGAAGCTAAGATAAACAGATGACATATAGATTGATATATTGAGCCTAATAAGCCGGTAACAAAGAGAAGGAGTGTCACTGGGAGGAGTCACAGCAGTTGGAACTGGCTCAGCTGATTGTGTTCCAAAAAGAACAACAACACAGGGCAACACACAGCTAACCCAACACATAGGGCATTTTAAAAGGCCAATAAAGGGTAGAAATGATCTGACAGTACTAACAAGATGCAGCAGAGGGAGTCGGCCGGGCTAACGGCCGTGAAGCGACCCTGAAGGATCCTCTGCCACGAGTTGGCCCCTGGAAATATCTGGGAGTACATTCATTATGGTGAAACGGCCTGTCAGAGCCACCCGCAATTATCCAGACACAAAGATTCTCCTGATCTTCTGATACGACACGCCCCCTTTGCTGCCATCAATCAACCAACGACGTTTCTCTCTCTCTCTCTCTCTCTCGCTGACGCCAATCAAATGGAAACTGGCCCCCTGCAGCTGCTGTCAGTCAATGTCACTGTGATACTATTCAGTCTGGTTGCCGAGGGAGAAAAAAAAAAGGGTTGGCGTGGCACATTTCTCCCTACTCCAACGTTTTGCATTGAGATGCTGATTCTGCCAGTTTTTTTGTCATCTGAATTGCTAAATTATATTTAATGTGCAGAAGTGAAAATGAATCACATGCACACAGCTCAGCAGGTGTGTGACAGTGAGAAAGGTTGTCGATCTCGCGCGCCAGTTGCTGCTCTGAGCCGCCTGAGGCCCATCAGTCATCAGGACGCTCTGACAGAGCCTGCTAACGAGCCTCGCTGGAATCAGGTGTGCTGAAGCCAGGACACACTGAAACCGCACTTGACCGAGGCTCTCGGGGACAGGTAATGTCCACCTCTGTCTGAGTGTCTCTTTAACCACTGCAACAGGTTTACTTCTTTCTTTTTGTTTTACTCTATTCTCTTCTGTTCTGTCCTGATGAAGTTGAACCTTCTGTTAAGTATCCGTTTTGGGGAAACAGCGCCCCCACGTGCCTTTTTAACCAGCGGTTGGTAACCTTTCCTTTAGTGACATGCCCTCTTGTGACTTATATCTTCACCTACGTACAACCTCACCAGCACAAAGTGCTTCATTGCTAAAAAGTCATTAATCGTTAGTTAAAGCATTAACTACACAGTCCTTGAATCTTGTATTTATGCAAGAATTCTTATTTTTTCCAGACTTTGCAAAGTACCACTTGGAATGTCTTGAAGTACCCCATGGGTACAAGTTCCAAAATTTAAGACCGAATGGTCAGGAGGTTAAATGTGCTTCACAAGAAGGTGGAGATTCATTGTTTTAGTCAGGCTTGGTACAAGTGGGACATATTAACACTGTTACCTGGTCCTGACCCACCTATCATCAGGACCTGTCTGTGTGGAGTTTGCATGTCCTCCCGATGTCTCTTTGGGTTTCTATGGGTTCTCTGGTTGTTCCTCAGCACATGCTCATGATCTGTTCCCCCAACCACCTCCTGGACTCTAACTTGATCTCCTCCATGCACCTGTTCCTCTTTCTTTCATGCGACCTTTTAAAACGTAGGTTCGTCAAGCCCGAAACCCGAGATGCCCCTTTTCCCTGCGAGGTGAGAGCACGGACCACGCCGCCACCGCTCAAAACTCCCGTCCCCAAAAAAAGCACCTCTTTTCATCGGTTTTGCTCCGGTTTGGAATGAAAGAGCTCTCAAAAATCTCCTCCTCGCCACGTTCGGACGCATGAAAGAGAGCAGTGAATGTGAGCGCTGGTATTCAGTCGGTGTCAGTGGTGGATCACACCTGCTCAGTGTTCAGGTTCAAAGCACGTACGGAGGAGGAAGAGTGGACTGATAGCTGGGGGATGTGCAGCTGAAGGGGGGGTAAGAAAAAAATAATGGTTTGTCGGTGTTGATGGATACAGAGGAGCCGCCGGAAGGCCGGTTGATCGCTTGCTGCTGTCTGCTGTCTGCTGTGAACTTACCAACCTCTGCAGCCATCACAGTGATGTTGTGCCACGCCGTCTCCTCCCGGTCCAGAACCTGAGTGGTCCGGATGATGCCGCTGTTGACCCCGATGGTGAAATAGAGGGGCCGCTCCTCCTCGTTTGCGATGAAGTACCTGTGATGTGGAGAGAGACACCCGAGAGCGTCCGCCTCACTGTTTGTGCTTACAAATGAGACCAGATCAAAATGAGGTGCACATAAAAAAAAAGAAATGCTGCACTCAGGTTCAATAAAACAAGACTGCGGACATCAAGGAAGGACGGCTGAAACCGGAAGAAAGACAGATCAGCCACTATATTCTTATTTCATGGATTCATTTAGGTTGACTTAAAAAATGCAATTCAATTATCATCTATTCACTCTTTGATTGGCACCAGGCTCGCCGCTTTTAAGATCGCATTATAAACATGAATGTTTCTACAAGGAGCTGGGCGGGGCCTCCAGGTAGTTCAGTTTCGCACTCAGACTCTTTCAATATGGAAACAGAGTCGCTGCTTGCCAGAGTCACTGCAGCCTCTACCGGGCAGCTCCACAGCACTTCCCGTCCTCGTCGGCTGACACACCGTAATGAGGATGTTGATTTTTTTTTTTTTCCATTTTCCGGCAGGACTTCCCACTCGCGCATCGCGCCAAAAGTCCTCAGAGCTCCTTTGCGGGCCCGCGTTGTTACCGAGCTGTGATTTGCCGGTCAACTGGCCTGACCTGAACCCCGCGGAGAATCTGTGGGCTGTTGTCGAGAGGAAGATGAGAGACGCCTGAGCCGGAATGAAGATGAGCCGAGGGCTGCTTAAAAAGCACCCGGAGCTTTTCTGCTCTATAAATTCCTGGACCACTCTCGTCAAATAATTCAACAGTTTGAGTTTTCCAGATTTTCGCAGCCGTAAGTCAGCTTGGTCAGAAATGGAATGGAAAAAGCTTGAAATACTTCAGTGTATGGGCTCTAAATCTGAAATATGTGAACCTTTTACTTATTACTTAGTGGAACTACAGAGAGCACTCGACCGTGCAGCTGTCCAGCACAGACACCCCCGCCCCCCCCCCTCCTCCTCTTCCCCAACTCTACTCGATGCAGCGCCCCCACCAGACGCGATCACAGGCAGTCAGCACCGACCTTTTCAGCGCGACAGTGTACGGCCTTTTGGTGCTCCTGATAACACACGAGCGTTGTCGTGGGGCTGAGACTGAAGTTTCACTTTTTTCCTCATGTTAGCGCTGCTGCAGTTACATCAAAGACGCGACCTCGCTGTCTGTCTGTGCAAGTGCCGCTCCTCCACACTTTGCTCCTCCACCTCCCAGCGGCACGAGCCAAACAAACAAGCAAACAGGCTCGAGTAGTCAGACAGACACAGATGGCAGCAGCAGCAGCAGCAGCAGCAGCAGCAGCAGCAGCAGCAGCAGTAGCACACATGCACGCACACGCACGGAATAGAACAGCAGCAAAAGGGGAGCGGCGACTGGCCGTGTTTTCAGACTGAGAGTGGAACACGGCGAGCAGTATGATCTGTGTAAGGGGACTGTAAGGTACGGTGCGTGTTAAAATTTTAATGCCAGGGAAAAACACAGAGCCACAGAATCAAGTTTCAGGAAAGAAATCTTCCAGCTGCTGCTTTCGACAGAGCCGGAGCTCCAGTCCGGAGGGGCAGAGGCTATTGGTTGGTCTTCTCAGTCTGCCCGACAATGTTCAAGCCGATAGTATGAGTTAAAATAAGATTTTAATGTTTCTGGATATTCACAACTTTAATACATTATTTTTTCCTTTTGCAAACAGCCATTTGTCACTTGTAGCCTTTTGGAAAACCTTCGGGTGATCTTATCCTTTTCTCCTGTAAGGATAGTCCCTGTTTGCTGTCCCAATAATCCTGAGAAAAACAATGAATGATCATTATGATGAATGTCAAATCTGTGCGATTGGGGTGGGGGGATAAATGGCACTGCGCATGCATGATTCATTTGCAGTATGTGCTTTGAGTGGTGTGGATCTCCTGCCTCCTCTGACTGCAGCTGGGAGTGTGCGCTCTCGTGTTGTTTGTCCAAATGGTGTTGCCATAGTGGATGCACACGTGTGCTATGTGTGGGTACTACGTGTGGGTACTGTCAATGAACACAACTGTATATGCTTCTTTGTCCAACAAGACTATGTCAATAGACTGGTTCACCAAGAGGACTCAGAAAGTGTCCAACTTGGCCACACAGCCGCGAGCCAATTTAGAGAGTAATGATTGGTTGGTGGAGGCACCTGGAGGAAGGATTGGTTCACCACCACACAGTAGCAGGACGGATTTAGCGTGCATGACAAGGACAATGTCCCACTTGTAAAAACAGTGAGCGATGGTTCTAAGGCAGAATGCTAATCAATAGTTTGTCATTATTTATTTCACTGCACGAGACATAATGGTACAGTGGGCGGGAGGTAGAGCCATGAGATGACCCCCCCCCCCCCCCCCACCAGCACCAGTTCCTACCAGTTCAAACACCCGCCTCCTCCCTCACCTGATGGCGCTGTTTGTGCTGTCGGGGTCCACGGCGGTCACCGTGCCGACCTGCGTGCCGGCAGGGGAGTTCTCGTACACATCCATAATGTAGTAGTCCATCGAGAAGACGGGAGGCTCGTCCACGTCCCCCACGATGACCCGCAGCGACGTGGCGTCCTTGAAAGGCCCCAGGTGGGAGAAGCGGTGGTCCGGGTGCGTGTTGGAGGCTTCGATGCTGAGTGTGTGAACTTTTCTCTTTTCGTAGTTCAGGGACTGTCGGGGTGGGGGGGTGGGGGGGAAATAAATGCAGCATTATCCCTCTGAGGTCGCATTTCAAAGCAAAACCCTCATCGCTCCTTATCGCGGTCCTTTCATATTAAAAGCATTTCCAGCAATGAATGATAAGTGCTCCCTTTGATATATTTTTTCCCCTGCAAAATCGGCCCCCGTGCACAGGTTATCACATCATGCCGACAACAGGAAGACAAACTGGGGGCGGAAACGTTTAAAAAGAGCAATTACTGACGACCGATTCGTCTTTGTTTTTCAAGTTGGAGCGCCCCGAGCGCAGCTACAAAGACCCTCCCAGACCCTTTGAGCTTGTGTTTTCTGAAAAATACATCACGCTACAGCACACACCCGCTGAGCGTCGACTCTGTTGTCACAGTTCAAAAAGGCTGCGGAGGCAAATCAGACCGTCGGCCGTCTCCGGGGATTTCAACTTGACTGAGCGGCGTGGCGCCGGTCAAGCATGCTGGATGTGATCCCATTTCCTGTCCGGCACACTTCACCGCGGTGTTTCTGAGCAGAGCGGGGAGGATCCCGGACCTGTCACCTCGCACTTTGTTATTCAGGTGCATGCGAGCGAAGCGCGACAGTTGTTCCCGAAAAACAACGGTTTGTTCGCTGTTGTTTTTTGACGAAAGGAATGGCGACCGCGTGTTTAATCTCGCAATGCTGGGCGGAAGTAAGCGAAGAGTTGTAGCTGGTGCCCCCTATTTTTCAAGTCTGATGCTGCATCTGTACACAAGGGGGGTTCAAGGGGAATGAGTGAAATCCATGATGCCATATTAAACTTGAAGATGCAGCATCCTATCTGGGAGTCAATGTCTGCTCCACTCAGAGTGGGATTTACTCCTGTACCCCCACAACACTCTATATATTAACAAGCTCGACGAACATCACATATGATGTCCCAGAACATTCGATTTTTTTGAGTATAGGTCATTTTGTAGTGGGAAATTCCAAGCCTTATTGGTATCTATTGTCACAGCACATGTGATGACTCCCTTTATTCGAACCTCTGTGTAGGTTTCTGTTTTGTAACGTCACATTAGTCAAAGAAATCTCCAGCATCTACGATTCCCCATCAACAAGAAAAACACGAACCTCCCATTTTCATTAAGACTCATTGGAGTGTAGTTTGAGGGTGAGATTAGAGCTAACTGCATGCGTTTCACCACCTCACTTGAAGTGTGACACACTGACTCGCTGCCCTGTCGTGGTCGGTGCAGTGCTCTGATCTCAGGGGTCGCACCTGCTTGAGGGAGATGACTCCCTCCCTGCGGTTGGCGTCCGTGGCGATGGCGAAGATGGCCGCCGCCTCCGCGTTGGTGATGCTGTAGGTCATCTCGGCGTTCGGGCCCTCGTCCTCGTCGCTGGCTCGGATGCGGCCCACCACCTTCCCCACTGGGGCCAGCTCCGGCACGTACAGCTGGTAGCTCTCTGCAACCCAAACGCGACGCCAGATACACCGTTCACACAAGCAGCTTGACGGCTCGCCGCATTATGACGCCGGTCCTTTGGTACCCATTTTTTCCCACTCGTTGTGTAACTGTAGAGAGAGCGCAGGTGCCAATCACTGTGAGAGTGACTGTGCCTGGCAAAGAACACTGCACAGTCACACATGCACAGTCGGTCGGCGGTGCAAGTTGTTCCACCAACATCAGGACTCTGTTACCGACACTCCTCTCTTGTTTTCCCTCTCAGTGCTTCCCTCTCCCCGCTGGTTTTCACGCACCCTCTCCACATCCCTTTTGTGCTGATCAGCGCTCCCCCGTCTCATTAACTCCCCCGCTCGTGCAGCGCGTCCGTTTTCGCCCGCTCGTCTCGTCATCGCCGTCAGGCGCCCCGGCCTTTTGTTTTTTTCTGTCTTTTCTTCTCAGCAAGTTTATCACATTTTCGACCCCCACCTCCGATCCCCTTCCTCATCACCCGGTGACTTTGCCTGTTCCCACTGTCTCTGCGGCTCGTTAAAGAGGTTTTTCCACTTCAACTCATTCACAGCAACTTTCAGGATGAACACGTGTTTTGGGGGCTGGATGACTTCTCCTTTTCAGTTCCATTTAAACAGTCGGTGACCTCACAAAGGTACAGGTACTCATTCAAAGATATGAATGAGCATATTTCATGCAATGAAGTAGCAGTGGGTGGGCTTGCTTTCAGCTTCCTTTGTGAATTTGATCTCAGAGCAAATTTAAATGTTAAATATATTGCCAACTGTAAATATGACAAAATTTAGGATTTTTTAATAGTTTTAGTTTCAATATAGTTTTGTTTTTATTTTATTTGAGCATTTCTGAGAATGCTAAATTTCCAGTTCAGTTTATTTTTAATAAATGCAAAAGCTGATGACTGAAATCAGTGTAACAAGCTTGGAAAGTCCTGCTGCTATTTAGATGCGACTAGTTCGAAAAGCTGTGACTTTCGACTCCCGTGAACGCATCAGAAGGTATGAGGTGGGCTGCCAATGGCTCGGGGATGTCAATCATGTTACCAAGGCGACTGGCGGAGATGGAGGAAGAGTGCCTCTGATCGGTTTGGAAAGTAAAGGCGGGTTTTACACTTCTCGAAGGAAGAGTGGTCTCTGGTAAACACTGAGCACGCAACTCGTTTTCTCACACTGTTCTCACAGGCATTTTCTCTGTAATTTGAGTACGTTTAGGTTAAATTTCGTAAACACACAATACAGTTTTAATTTGTCTTTGTATGCAACCAAGCAGAGGAATATTTTCCTGCTTCTAACACGTCAACTTTTAAGATGCTCAAAAGTCACCTGCTCCTTCAGACATCCCACCCACCTACAGGTATAGTGTGACTCGCTCTACTTGTTTACGATGGTATTGTGAAGGTGCATCAGTGTTTTCCCACTCCTTATTAATCACCGGCTCAAATGCACGTGTTGTTTATACTCGTTTGTGTCAGGGCCGCTGGAGATAAACAAGCTTTTTCGCCATGCGTCGGGCCGAACGTGCGGCGATTCACGCAGCCTTGCCGTTTGTGATCTTACGCTCGCTGGCATGTTTACTGGCCTCATTAGCATAGCGCCATCGTTACATTAGCCTGAAGCTGTAATTGTAAAACATCAGGTGTCTGTTTGGGCGCTCATGTGCGTGTTTCGGTTATTAATCACTGTGTGGGTGCCCGCGCTGTTCATCAGCGGGACCGGAGTCACAACAACCACAAGCACTCCGAGCCCCTTAGACTCTGTGATACAACCAGGAGCTCTGAATGGCTCGTGTGATTATCATTACACTGCCGATTACTGCAAGAACTTTAGATATCTGTAGATTGAGGTCGTGACTACGTACATATTCACAATATTTGTGGTTTTAAGTAACACATTTTGAAGATTAGGTCGAATAAACACCTAGGCTCCTATTGTGTATCGGTCAGGCCGAGTGATCTGTGCCACGCTGTGTTTTCAGCGAGAAGATGAAAAGGAAAACTAGGTTACTAGATAAGTTAAAGTTAGCTACCCTTGACAGCTGGAGAGAGTTAGTTGGTGGACGTGTAATGAGTAAGAACGTCCTGGAACATTGTGTTGCTCTAAATAAATGTTTGTTTTTCGCAATTTTTTTTCTTCAGATGTGATTTATGAACCCATCTGCACGGCTCTAACGCACGGAACTAATGAAGTATTGCTGCTCCAGTATGTGCATCCAAAGCCTAAAGAAATGTGGTGGCCACGGCCGAGGCCTCGTCATGCCAGATGTCTCCAAAGATGGAGAGTTAGCGAGCCAGAAGAAGGAGCAGGCACGAGATCGGGAGGAGCTCCATCAGCCAGGAGGAGAGCGAGGTAGGAGTCGTTGCTCGCTGAGAAAGCCAACTGAAATATGCGTCGGCTGCCCCCCAGGTCGCCTCCCTGAAGAGGGGTTCAAGGACCTTGGGAAGGATCCAAAGTATGCTGGAAGAAGGAAGGGTTCCAATGCATTTTGTTACTTCTGGTTGTGAATTTTGTTCCTCCTAACTGAGGTGAAAATCTGATATTTTCCTACCTGATTCTCAAGTCTACAACAGTCTAGCGAAGGATCAGTTAGTGGTAATCCAGCAGAGATCTAACAAGCTTTGATTTTCTTCTTTTCCAACGAGGACAGTGGAAAATTCCCTGCATGTATCAAGCTTGCGCAGCCCCTCCAAATTTAGTTAGAAATGAATCTACCCAGGTTATGTTCCTCTTAGAGTCACCACATCAACCTCTTATCAGGATTTACCTCCCAGTGCTCGGTGGATTAGCATGAATTAGAATACAGTGTGCACATGGAAAAGCACTTAAATACTGCCGTCAAAGTTGCAGCAAAAACACTTTCTTCTGTGTTTGAAGCAGAAGTCGAGGTTGTCCGGCAGAATGCATCTGCGACTCCGAGAGACCGAAGCAAAATCGGACGTGAGCACAGCAGCAGAATAAATTTGAAGGAAAAGCCGAAGCATGAAGGTGAGGCCACACTTGTCAACTCGCTAACCTGCCGCTGTCAGGAACAAGCGCGGCGCCCTGGAGGGATCACTTACTCTGCTGAAACTTTGGGGGGTTGTCATTGACGTCACTCAGGGTGATGTTAACCGTAGTCGATCCTGACAGTCCCCCGACCGAGCCCGCCATGTCTTTGGCCTGGATCACCACGGCGTAGTGGTCCCTGTTCTCGCGGTCCATGTTGGACACGGCCGTACGGATGATGCCTGGGGGGGCGGGAAAAAAAACAGTGGCTGAGCTCATGAGGGAGAACGGGAAAATCGCACTCTGACAGTTCAGTCTGTGTCCACAGGTGATAGTGCATCCGCCTCGTCTTTAGACTGAGTTGCTCACCAATGCCATGTACTGTATGTATGTCTCCATGCAGTCACGCTGTACGTAAGGCAAGAGTTAAATTAAGCTGCTATTTCCAGCTCCTTTCAAGAATTGCATTTCTGCATTGAATCCGTTTCTCATTCATAGTCACACAAGCCTACGTAGGTGATCGCACGTGACTGTTCGCTTTTAGCATTAGCATTATCTCAATCTGTTGTCTCCACTGAAGAGCAGCTTTGTTGCTGTTTCAGTAAGCTCCTGATTCTTGAGCAAGTAGAGCAAACCAGCAATCCTCTCTAGCCTCTGGACCACCACTGCCCTCAGCTAAACTATCGACCTCGGACTAGACAAAGCTTTACTCCTGTCTGGGGGCTTGCCAACCCCCCCCCCCCCCCCTTCGTCCCCTCTCTGACCGGGTAATATTACTTTTCATCAAGTGTACTCGTGGAAACACGCTGCTCAGTGCACTATAACGTGACACATACACAAAGACCAGCACATGCGCCTGTGTGCCCGCTGGCTGTTGTGTGATCCTCTCAGTGCCACGACTCTCTTAATACAGGACGAAACATTAGGACGTACTGTACATTTGATTAAAAACAAAAGAAAAGAAAACAAAAATGATAACTGGTGACAAAACCAGTGAACCAAAACACAATGGAGCATTATCCTGAGGAAACGACCCCCCCCCCTCCCAACCACCACCCCCTCCCGTCGACCGACGCCGCTGTGTTCGGGATAATTGAGGAGGAAAAATGACGAGGTCGCGCTCCTTAGTCAGCACTCCGGCGGAAGCACGGGGCGTGACAGCATGCATGTATTACATCTGCAGAGGCAGCAGTGACTGGCTGCAATATAAAAAATGATAATATGATTTGGCCACAGGGAATGGAAGCTCATGTTTATAGTCACTATTCCCCATCGACACCAGTTTTACACACACGACGATTCTTCAGGCAACACACGCACACATACACACACACATACACACACACACACACACACACACGCGCACACACACACACACACACACACACACACACACACACACACACACACACA
>JASSRZ010000042.1:14670299-14681734 GCA_032164315.1 Malacoctenus gilli
CACACACACACACACACACACACACACACACACACACACACACACACACACACACACACACACACAAGCACACGCACGCACGCACGTCTCCCACATGAGGAGTAGACAGTGTTTAGCCTGGAGGCTCTGCTCCACTGCATTACTCGCTTCACAGGCTTACAAAGCACAGAGCCATCTGGCCTTATCAGCCCCTTTAGACTGAGCGCAGAGACGCGGCACAGCCTGGACAGGGCAGGCAGCACAAATTATGCACCTGTATTACAGAGAGTGACCGGGTGAGAGACATATATAGAGCAGCATAGAGAGACGGAGTGGATGATGGGAAGGGGGGTGGGGGGGGGGGGCAATGGCGGGGTGGCAGAGGAGTGAGATCGAGGACAAAAGAAAGCAAGGAGCATTTGAAAATGAGTAGAGGGGACTGGGCCAGGCTGGGGTGGGGGGGGGTGGGGGGGGGGGTAGGGGCGGAGGGTCGGGGGCTGGAGGGGGGGACTGGAGGAATCTCTGCCTCGGCGCCTCAGCGAGGGAGGCGCAGATTAACTGTCGAGAGCCGGAACCAAAATTGAAACAATTTCAGAATATTGGAATTAGATTCCCTCCACTGTGCCCGTGTGTGTGTGCCAATATTGACTGGAAGGAGCGTTTGGGAATACGGAATCCCAGTTTAATCCCCTTTGAAAGTCAGAAAACAAAGATGCCTCCCGTCAGCAAAAAGGGCAGAAAAACCTTTTAAGATGTGATTGTGAAATACTGAAATGAGAACCGATCGAGTAGCGTGGCAGGACTCTATTGTGAATATATTTGCCCGACAAGGTTACTCTGTAAACAGAGCTTTTAACAGGAGAGGGCAGATGATGGGAGAGATATTTTCCTGGGCTGAAGCTCGGAGAGACAGACAGAGATCAAAGGAAGAGACACGACAGGCTAAGCTCACCTCACTTTTTTAGGGCCTTACAAATGTTTCCTGTGTTTGAAGTCCCAGGGAAATATCCTCGTTCGCTTTTGGAATCATAAAAATACATTGGCTTTCCTAAAAGCACACCCCTGACCTGCTGAATGGGCTACTCCAAGGAAACTACAGTAAAACACAAGGGAAACCATGCTTGAGACTGCTACGACACTTCTGTTCTGTGATGTCTGTGATGTCCGGTGGTTATGGGGGTCTGAGCCTTTGCTTGCATGGAGTTTCGAGAGAAGAAATGGGGAAACTGATCGGTGGCTTTGTTCTGAAGGTTTGTGCATATGCGTGTTGGTGGGAGTTGGGAGGTAACATTTGCGCGGCCCCTGAACGAAACGTTTGTCTCACCGTTGACGCCAACTCACGCAAACAAGAAGTGATACGAGCCTTGCGGCACTGGAGTATGGAAGACAATGCGCATCGATCTTGTGTCATTCTGTAGTATTGTGTGAAGCTCGTAACACAACACAACACAACATAACGCAACACAGCATGAAATAACATAACATAACACAACACAGCATAATACAACACAACATAAAGCAACATCACATTATACAGCATAACATAATACAACACAACACGATACAACATACAACACCCATTATAACACCACAAACAACACAACGCAACACAACATAACGTAACATAACACAACATAATGCAACACAACATCACATAATACAACATAACATAATACAACATAACAAAACACAATATAGCATAACATAAAATGACACAACATAACACAACACCACAATTAAACCACACAATACAACATTACACACAAAGACATAACATGACGTAACATAACATAACGCAACAAAACATAACATGAAACAACAAAACATAATACAACATACCACAACACAATATATCATAACATAACATAACACAACTCACACAACACACACAAGTGGCAATATCCAGCGTCTTCGTAGTTCTCAGGTCCAATGTGACTCGTTTTTAAATATTCATCAATGACAAACAGTCTTTTCATTTATTCAACAGTCTGAACGCACTACAGATGGTTCCTTAACTGTGCTCTTTGCATCAGTAACCTATGACAAATGCTTCACAATGTGAGGTCACTGATGTTCTCTTTGCTCCTGCTCATTAGTCAATGATACGAACAGGTAGCGACAGTTTTGTGGCCCGTGAATATTCAATGGCATTATTATAAATTTTGTCAGGCAAGTGGTTCAGACCCGACTCCAACAGAGCCCCCCCCCCCACCACCACCACCACCACCAACAGTCCCACTGGCAGGGGGAGACAACAGCCTGAGCCTTTACAATACGAGTGAAAATGAAGACAAAAACAGCCGGACTGGCCCCAGCTTTGTGCTCCACAAAAAGCAGTACTACGACCATAAGTTTAAGAGTGACCCGGCCGCCCGATGTTGTCCTACGAGTCAGGACTTTTTGATGTGGTTTAAACATCATTTTGGGTCGATCACATTTTCCTCGCATGCTGCGGGATGTAGAGCGTGGGAGTGATGGGTTGGGAGGCTGGAGGAGGCCGCAGTGGTCAGTCAGACCGAGCACTTTGATCCTCCGAGCTGTTCTATGCACAAAGCACCTGAGCCCGTGGCTACATGTGCTACACAGGGGAGAGCCGTGTTCAACGGAGCTGTAGCGACACACTTCACTCACACACACACACACACACACACACACACACACACACACACACACACACACACACACACACACACACACACAAATACAAGCTATGGACCAGTTTATGGTACAGTAACTATCAGTGTGATGACACGGTGCTCAGTACACACTGAAGTAGTAGAATGTCAAGTAGCTAAACTTGAGGCCATCTTTGACTCAGATTCAAAAGAGTGTCAACAGATTAGGGTTTGTGGAGGAGTTTGCTGCACGTCATTCAAGAGTGTTGATGGAAAAAGGTTAAAAAAAAAAGTCTATGTGTTGCTCACAGATCAGGATTGTGCAAACGCTGGAGAGGTTATCAGGCCTTGTGTCGAAGGTATGTGCTCTCTGAATGCTTGCCGTCTTCACACTGTGTTAAAATGATAGTTTGTGAAAGTATTAACAGGCTTTAAGTAAGTGCTCACAGACAAGAGCTTTCCAAAGGGCTCCAAACAGGCAGTAGCTCAGATGGCAGGGCAGGTGGAGGAAGAAACCAGGAAGGGTTGGTGGTTCGAAGCACACTCCCTCCTGACATGCAGCTGTGTCCTTAGGCAAGGCAAGGTGAGCGGTGGTCTCAGGGGGCTGTCGGCGGCCCAGGGCAGCTTTGATTACGCTGTGGTTACATGGAGGTGTGAGGGGGAATAAATCATGATGTTCTGCAAACCGTTTCAGTGTCAAGCAAAGCGCCATACATTGTATCGTCATTATCGTGACTGATGGCTTTCAGGTGGTAACTGTTGTTAAAGTGTGACCAGACAGTGGTTTATCCAGGGGTGTTGAGTAGCAAAGGCTTTCACAGAGAATGGTTTGTGAATGTGTTACCAGCCAATGGATTTCACAAGCGATTGCAGTTATTGGCTTTCGAAAGTGTTTGCAGAGGAGGGTTTCTTCTTTTTTTCCGACTGTCGTGGGACCGTAGCTTACAGAAGTGTAGAGAGATAAGAGTTTTCAGAGGTGCCCATAAGCCGCTGCATGCAGTGATTACACCCTCAAACTGTTTTATTGCAGCGGTGCCCGAGTGGCCAGAGGTTGGGACCATTCCGAACGGCAGGCCAGGCTTGTCCTTTGCATACGAGTACTCCTTCCTCTGTCCCATGCTGGCTGATTGTATTTCGAGCCAATATAGTGTTTGTCCGAGGGCGCGTCAAGAGTCGATTGAGGATTTTGGAACAAGACGGTTGTACTTTTTGTACTAAATGTAGAAAGAAATCAAGAATTACATGAGAAGAGGCAAAACAAGGAGAGGTTTTCAGCTGAGAGGATCGTCCCTCTTCCTGCTCCTCCAGTCCACACACACACACACATACACACACGCACACACACACACACACACACACACACGCACACACATGCACACACTCGCAGGGCTGTTTGTCAGTCTGAATGTTTGGCTTTTATCCTGTGATTTTCTCCACTTCACAGAGTCCAAGGTTAGCCACCCCCCTCCTCTCTCTCTCTCTCTCTCTCTCTCTCTCTCTCTCTCTCTCTCTCTCTCTTTCTCTCTCTCCTGATAATTCATGTGCTCATGCAAGCATGAAGGCACAGAGCTGGCACCTCCTTTTTAAATCCACCGGAGAGCAGCGCAGAAAGGAAATTACGATATAATATCAGCGCGGAGCTGATAAGAGCGTGGAAGCCTGGGCGTCTGCCGCTGCTTGTGACAACAATATTCATGGGGTGTTTTCATTCTCTTTCAAACAGATAGGAACAATCGTGCCGTTCACCTGTTGTGACGGCGCATTTTTGCCGGATTAGATATGCACATGACAAGCACCTCTCTGTGTCAGGACTTCCGTTCCCTTATCACAAAGTAGGCCAAGCAGGGTAGCGATAAGAGAGGATGGTTATTTAGGTAAAAATATAAAAAGTCGGACTAAACAAGGAATTTCAGTTTAGTCAAATTATTCTCGTGTTCATGTGTAATTGGACCTTGTTTTATGGATGGATGATCCAGCTGGAACACTCAGTAAGGCGACTGAACGCACCTGACTAAAAATGCATTGAAAACACGATCACCACTAAGGAGTTCTGATCAGCTGCTTATCGTAGGTCGGCTGAGGTCCCTTTCGCACGCTTTCCTTGCTTCAACCGCTGGACCGGCTAAAGCTGCTTAGCTCTGCTGGCCGAGCCCACGAAGTAGGTAAAGGTCACTGACCGATTTCTTGAGATGGAGCAAAGTCGAAAAAAAATTTATATTTTCTTTTCTTATGACGCACATCAAAACTGAGATTCCCCAGGCAGCCGCCACTGTACCAGCGTTGGTACAACGCAAACCACAGAAACGTTTGTACGCTGTGTATGATGGAACGTGATGAAGCCAAAACTGTGACCAATAAACCAAAAAGTCCCTGAAATAGTTTTGAAAGTAAAAAAAAAACCAAAATCTCTTTTCCTCTTTGTTCGGTTCGGTCGTCCCTTCCTCTCACAGTTTCTGCTTTCATTTGTGTTATCGAGTCTTCCCTCACTTCTCCTCCTCTCCCCGCGTCTTCCTTCCTCCCTCGCTAACCGATGTCAAGTGAATTCAAGCCAAGACGCAGTGTTTGGCTCCCACCTGCCTACACCACTGAATTCATCTGTCAGCCGAGTCAGATGCTCCGCAACATGTTAAACAAGCCTTTGGCATTCATCTGCTCGCCTCCGAGACACACTGGCAGCCGAGCGCATGGCCAGGAGCCTGGAATTAATGTTTTGTGTCTGCATGCGAAGCAGCAGCCGTCATGCTAATCATATCCAGAATATTGATAACGTTGAGGAGAAGGTGGGAGCCCTGCGGGGGCGATTTAGGTTCTAAAGTCCTGTCTTTGAAGAGACAATGGCGTACAAAAGTAGAGCATCTCATATTTATTGATGAAAAGACCAGACTCCTACTCTTGCAGCGTGTGTGGTTACTACGGGTCAGACAGGATGAAGCGTTGGGGCAGTGCTTCCCAACCTAGCCCTAACAATGGCCATTGATCCCCTCTGACCTCTGATTTAGAGCCACGTGAACGAAAAACCTTTCAAAATAAAAGTGCTGGTCAGTTGCCAGCTATTTTCGAGGCTCGGGGTCACAAACGTGCGGCTCACTTGCCAAAACTGGGCCTCCAGAGGGCCCAGCGCAGCTTGTTTGATGACCTTGAAAACTCCCACTTCCTTTCTGTTTGCCTTCTAAATTTGTATTAGTTTGACTAGCAGCTATGATACAAAACTGGCACCAAGAACTGAACAGCTGTTGGCACCAAGAACTCAGTGAGAGTTCTTTAAAGGGCAGTAAAGCTATATCTTCTTCATCTCGTTCGGCGTCGATTCGTTTAACCCTTCCTGTGGCTGCTTAACCTTGGCTAACTACACCAGAGCAGTGGGCTGCCACATCTGTGGATGCTCAGGGAGCAGTTGGGGGGGGGGGGGGGGCTACGGCACCTCGCTCAAACGCCCACAGTGGCAGCGACGTGGCCGGTAGTAAACTTTACCCACGGGGATTCAACCTGGCACTGGTGGTCTAGGTCAGAAAGTCCACTTCACAGACCACGAGCCCCCCCTCGAGCTGGGCGAAGAGACATTAGCATCCGTGAGTGCGAGCTGCTGCGGCCTGATGGAAATGGAACAAAAAAAATTCTCTCAGCTCTGGCAGCAAGTCAGGAAAGAGTATTTTTTGCTGTGATAGATTCCCATAGATTCCCATACAAAGTTATTTGATTTTTGTTCTGACGAAAAACAAGCGCTTTGGTCTCCAAATGAATTCTGGGCTCAGCCTACCAAATGAAGCAAGTGTACCCAACACACAAGTGCTATCTCTCTTTCTCGAGTACAAACATGTGAGAGGACATCAAAGCAAAAGACCGACATCCCAAACCAGGAACAATATTTTCGGCTTCTTGCGGCCCGGTTGCCGCCGTCTCAGTTCCGCGGAGTGGGGGGCCAATGAAACTCCTCCTTCACCAAACTGATTTCACGTTGGAGATTCCATGTGCCGTCGTGGCTGACCTTGTCTGGTGGGAGTCTCTGCGGACCACCCCGACGAGGACATTAACTCTGGCCGACTTCGCCCGAGGACTGCTAATGGATCCTCTCTCTAAATCACTCAGAAGAGACCGAACCCCCTAAATCCCTCCAGGTGGGACGTAATTCTCGTCTGGCACAGAGACGGGAGAGCAGGAGGGGGGGGGCGGGGGGGGGGGGAGCAGAGGGAGGCCAAGGGGAATGACGGGTTAGAAGAAGAGAGAACAGGAAGGTAGCGGTGGTGGGGGATGGGGGGTTGTGCGCTGGAGGTGTCCTCATTTCGTTATCTAACCTCCTACGATACGAAACATGCAGCTCAAGATAGTTTGACACTGTGGGAGATAAAAAAAAAATACCGCAAGTGTTTTATTTCTGGCTACACATCTGCTGCTGTTTCTTCTTTTTCTTCCTGGAGTTGGATGTTAAATTATGGAGAGCTATTTTTTTCTTTCCCCCCTTTTTTATGCTGCATTTATTATCATCACTGACTGACATCAAGGAGGGTGTCATCTGATTGTAAAAAAAACACATTTTGCTGCTTCCCGCCCCCCCGTGACCATCACCAGCCGTCCTCTTGTTGGCTGTAATTCAGAGGCTCTGCACAAGCAGGGCAGTGGAACACTGTAGTGAAAGGGAGGGAAGGGGGCTCAGACAGGGGGGAGGGGGTCAGGGGAGAAAGCAAGAAACAAAAATAAGTGGAGTAGTTTGGTGGTCAAGGAGTGCTAATTGTCCAGGAGGAGGTGAAGGTAACAGAAGCAGGAGTGGAGGCCATGATGAGGCTTAGGATGGACACTCAGGAGGTGCACTGACTCACTTTTTTATTTGCTCATGCTTTTCAAGACATCTAATTGCAGGTTGTCTTAAAACAGAATCACTCTAAAAGTTTTACAATTTTAGGATTTTATCGGCTTTTCGTTGTGATTTTAACTGCCTTCTATGTAAAGCACTTTGAATTGGCTTGTGTACGAACTGTGCTATATAAATAAACTTGACTTGACTTGACATCACCTGGCCACTGAGCATACACCGGAATCAAACAGAGGGGTGGGAGCCCATTTACTGGGAGGTTCATTAAACTGTAACTGGGTGAAGGTGAATGAGACCCATCAACGCCCCCCCCCTCCAGAGCACGGACCTGGTCATTGGCTGTCAGGTTGACCAGAAGGCCGTTGTGGGCCACAGGAAGCACAGCACGACCCAAGCAACCAATCATCTATCTGGTGCACCAAGCCCAACCCATAAGGACAGAGGATAGAGGCGTGCCTGTTCCCCAGCATCAAGATAGGAGCAGAGGAGGGCTATGCCCCCCCGCCGCCCCGTAACTACGCCCCAACAATCATATCCAGAACCAAACACAAGCATTTTTCACTTTCCTATTTTTCATGTCATTTACTCCAGTTGGCGCGAACCACAGTGCGTTTCTTTGAGTGCATAAGCTCCACTGACAAGGCCAAGTGTCACGTTTCCATGACGACAGTGTGAGACAACAAGGGGGGACACGTTTGAGTGGCTACAGGCCAGGAAACAACAAAGCACAGGTGCCTAGAACCCCCCAAAAGCATTTAGCCAGTTACGACAGTAGACCGCCACCAGAGACTTTTGAGACCACCTCATCAGGACAATCTCGAGTTTGTGGGAGTGGTGAGTCGAGGTGAAACGGTCTCGAATAGTGGGTCTGAATGGCGAGACTCATTCCTGAGGGCCCGGATTAACAGTGACTGCATGATATTTACCTCCATCAACAAGGTGAAACAGCTCCAACATTGTGGACAGCAGAGCCGCCAGCAGCCACGCCATCATTTCCATGTTCTCCATCCTCACGTCGAGTCTGAACAACTGACGCGATGCGAGTTCCTGGCCGGCCGGCTGGCCGGCTGCGATGATCCCACCTACGTGCAGGTGGCACTCAATTGTAATGAAAAGCTGCCAAAACTGAGCTGAGGTGAGAAGTGCTGGATTTGTGGGACGGGAACGCGACAGAAAAGGAAACAGAACTCGAGCCGGCGAAACAGGCATATTTTTCAGGTAACACATCAAAAGAGCAATGAAGCAGAAAATGAAATCAATTTTTCATGACAAAGTACAAAAAAAAGACAAAGACTGTTCAAGCTTTTGCTGTGATGTTAAAGCCTGAATTCTTCACACAGCAATCATGGACCTCAGTTTTTTTGATTTCAATTCCTATAACGAAGGCCTTGGATTAAGTTTATTTTTCAGGTCTAAAACCAACATAATTTAGCACTCCTCACGTTAGACTGCAGGTTATTTATCAGGATCTTTTGAGACGCACAGAAAGAGAGAAGTGCAGCATCCTCTCAGACCATGATCAACGTGTCCTTGTGTCTCGCCAAACATCCTCTCGGTCTTGTGATTCTGTTGCGGTTAAATCAGGCGTCTCTAAAGTCTGACCGCTTCTCTCTGCGCTTTGCAAGCACATCCTGTTTCTCCCCCTTACAGCCCACTCAGTGGCGGATTTATCTGCCCCAACGAAACACTCAGTTCTGGTTCGCCACGACTGCTTCGGGCACAACGCGCCTCAACGTGCCGCAACGACCGGCAGGTGCCAATATTTTAATTGCCTCTGCGAGGTAAATCACTTCACTTCACAAAACACAGACACAAGAGTCTCCGTCCAAACACTGAAACGCATGTTTGTCATTCTTGCTCCTCTGCAAAGACAAAAAAGTAACGGAAAGCTTCACTGTCGCTCTTATTCAAGAGGAGGAGCTTCAACCTGAGAATTGCTGTCGAGAGACTGAGGCTGTCCACTGACCACATCCCCGGTAGCTCAGCAAATTACCCGAATCACCTGCGCAGCACTTTGAAACGCAGCGAGGGGAGCCGCCGCTGATGTAGAGCGCGCACAGCGAATATTGACAACGCTCGTCGGCTCTCGGTTATTTACTCTGCGTTGTGTGAAAGCTGCAGCCGAGCATCTTGATCCTCCTTGAAGAACCGAAGAAACACGCTGGCAGGAAAAAAGGCAGCGCAACTCTCGGCGCGCCGCACCCAAAGGAATATCACAGCTACATTCAGTGGTTTCAGATTTTATTTTTGCTTTATTAGTTCGTATCGCGTTTTGTCTTTGTTAGTTTTCATAGCAGATTTTATTTTTTGGGTTTTTGAAAATGCTGAATTGGTTTAGTTTTTCAAAGTTTCAGTTTAGTTTCAGCCTTAGTTTTAGTTTTTCTTTAATGTTTTAATGTTTTTTAATTTTTTCAAGTGAAAAATAGTCCAAATATTCATTGCAGCATTAAAAAAAGAAAACAAACGAAGAAGCATGCCACTTTCTCCCAATGCCATTCTATCAGTGGACACCTTGTGACCATGTGGCATCACGAAACCATCCGTCCGTCCACCTCCAATGGGCCAAAATATAAATCTTTATGCTACTCAATCTTGGCAAAATGTAAATTCCAATTACCATGAATGCATCGGGTGTTATGATGTGAGTCGCTAAAGGCTGAGAGGCTGTCAATAAAAGTGTTGCAGTGGTGACTGTTGGAGATGGAGGAGAGATGCGTCTGATTGGTTGGATACGTAAAAAGGCGGGTTTTTACGCTACTGGCTGTGTTGTTGGTTTTGCGTAAACGCTGTACGCGCAGCAAACCTTGTTTATTGAGAAGGGTGGAAGCGGAAAGTTTTTGCCGGTAATTTTAGTTACTTTGATTTAGTTTTGTAGACACACAACACAGTTTGAGTGACTTTCCGTCACTCCATTATTCATCATGGTGAAACATTTCGACTTGACAATCTCGTAGTTTTTTCCCGATTACCTGATTAAACCTGAACCAAACTCGTCATGTAAATCAATGCTGGATCACATCGACACCAAATTTGCATGATTGAAAAAAAAATCAACACCAGCTGCACCTAAAAAATGCAAGTGCCACTATTTTGTCAAAGATTCTCGTGAGCTGGTCGCAGAAAACACACACGTCATCCGCCGTGCGTTCGAGGGGGTACGCGGCGAGTGCTGCAGCGAATATCAATGGAACGCCGAAGGAGCTCAAAATAACCGGATTCCCCTCAGCCGCGGTCGAAAGCAGTCTGGGTGAACACGCGCACGCAAAGGCGTGAGAGGAGTTTGTGTACCGAAGCCTCTATTTCCGTCTCCAGTTAATTCCTCTCACGCTGAATGGAAGGCGCTTTGAAAAGCAATCCCACTGAAGACACTTTGATATTCTCTGCGCAGCGTCTCCACCAGGCCGTCTCTCTTGCCTCTTTAGTGGGCCCGGCAACATATCTAGGGGAAGCTTTTGTTTGGGAGAAGCAGAGGGACGTGGGTGTGGGGATGTGGGACGGGGAGCGTTTTCTTCACACAAAGCCTATTCTCTGCATCCTGCGCGCTCTGACATGCTGTCAACAGCGGCAGCCACTGCGGCTCCAAAGCGCCCGATGCCGCGCCGCGCACCCCCTGCCACTAAGTGAAATTTAAAGCCCTGCCATTGATAAGCTTATGAACGCCAGGGAGATTTCATCTTTAATTAAAGCCCACTATGCTTCCTCTTCCTCCTATGTTTCATTGTGCGAGTTGTAAAAAAAAAAAAAAGCCAAAACACTGCGCTGTGTCTGGTGGGGCTCCGGAACAGTGAGAGCAGAGTTTATTAGAAGAGGGGGAGAAGGGGGGTGGGGGGGTGAGGAGGAGGTTCCCGACACGAAGGAAAACAGCAGCTTCTCACTTCAGAAATCTAATTAGGTCCAAACTGAATAGAAATGTCACTTTCTCAAGGTTTACACTAAATTCTTAGTCGGGCTTATCTGCTCACACACACACACAAACACACACACACACACACACACACACACACACACACACACACACACACACACACACACAC
>JASSRZ010000042.1:14700213-14705213 GCA_032164315.1 Malacoctenus gilli
CGCGAATGCAAGATGTAACGCAGGTCCCCGAGTTCGGAAGGAGCCGCATGCAGCCTACAGAAACGGGGCCAAAAAGAGCTACTGTATTTCGTGTATCTGTATCTTTGCACGAGCGCACACACACACACGCAGCAGCATGCTCTTGGATCTAAAGCCACTAAGCATGGCCTCGGGCACCGGAGTAGTGGAGGCTGTCGGCCAGTTTTTTTCCACAAAAACAGATTAGATGTTCGCTCAAGTCAGCACATACTGGTCTAGTTGGTCACTCGCCAGCCGAGTTGAAAAACACTTCATCCAAGGATCCTGGCACCCGGGGTGGGAGGGGAGTTATAGCTATGAGTCACTGGGCCGGTCAGTTCCTTGCCGCACGGCAAATTAAAAATACATCAGTCGGACGGAGCGGGCACGGGACACCAGGCCTGCAGCGCCAGTTTTAAGCCCAGGAGTTCTGCTGTTGAAAACATCACATTTCAACCCATCTGTGCCACATTGAATCTACAACACACAAAACCATCATTGGTTGTTTTGTCATTCAGCTCATAAAGATTCAGGTGGACTTCTAAAGTTTCAAATCTCCTGGATTCCCCTCTTTTTCTCTCTCCCCACTACGTCGTAGAGCAGCGCTGAATGAACTGGCACAAACGGATGTCCTTGTGAGCGATGGAGCCCATTTGCAGCAAAATGTTTCATCAAATTAAGACTTTCAATAGTTCCTGTGTTTGACAGAAAAGCGAGCTCGAGTTCCTTTCATGCTGCCAGTTGCGGAACATGCTCGTCACATCGAAAGGTGAAGACTCAGACAATAAAGAGTCGCCACAAAAGGACGAGGAGCAGAAAGAAAGTGGGTGATCTAATTAGTAGGAAGCCGATAAGCATCGAGGGGGGCTGCAGATGCAATGACGCTTACATTTTGTGGGGCAGCGGTGCTCAGATTCAGTTCTGGAGGTGTCTGGCGTACTCTGAGTTTCAGACATCTACAGAGCTGGTCTAAATGAGGGTGATGTCATCCAGCTGTGCTAACAAGTCATCATTGGATTCAAGTGTGTTAGGGTAGGGCCAGAGGAAGCCGGCCCCTTCTAGACACACCCGGGGACAAAGTCTACAAACGTTTCAACTTGAACAGGAAGTGTGACCATTCTTTCTTAAATCTTTACAAGTATTAGGTGTAATACCAATTTATTTTATGTTTGCGGTTCACTATTGCAGTACGGACTGACAGAGAGTTGAAACAATGAGGTGGACTCGGGAAGTGGCCATTTGTTTGACACCCACATTGTAAGAGTGAGTCTTGATGTAACTTGGTTGAAGGTTGGAGTTTCAAACAGAAAAACGCTGAGATTTAATGGAATCAGCCATAAAATTACAACCGCCTGCCCGAGTCGCAGTGCTCTGCACCCAGACAAAACACAGTGGAGCAAAACCAATGGTGCAGAGACTGACTGTTGTTCAAAACAAATGCAAGGAGAAGTTTTTCTTTCGAGTTCGGAAAATTCCTTCCTGGAGTTTTTCTTTGAAAGGTTCAACTCCGACAACCTCGGGGCAGGCAAAGCTTTGGGCTCCCCTTTGTGATCCACCCTGGTCTGGAAGTGAGAGCAATCGATCGGCCTTCATTTTAAACCTGCAGTCGTCACAATGGCCACACAAGCGGTCTCACACTCGTATTTTTCTCCCTCGAACATTTAGTTGTGTTTTTACAAAGTGGAATTTACTCACAGCTCCCGATCAAGGCCGTTATGCTCGTTTGAACATAACCCAACGTTATTTGTTTTGGTCACTGTCCCTCCCATGCAATAATCCCAGGCACAGAAGCCTGCAGAGGGTTCAATCAGGAGATGTTACAGAAAAGCCTGTAATCAACTGACTGTCCCAGTTGACAGGGTTATACCTTAGTAAACAGCCTCGATTACAAAATTGCTGGTAGCCATGCTCGCGAACGGCATCTAATCGCTTTTTCTCTTCCCGACAACCCGGCAGCTGCGGAGCCTGCGAACAAACTCCCCTCGTATCTTTTGGCTGCACCGACTTCAAATTACAGCACACAACTTGATGGAGAGGCCAATTCTGCAGCGCTGCCGCAGCCATTGGGTGGGATTGCTCCCAGTTAGGCGGGCTGCTACGGAGCCAGGGAATGGATTTGAGAGAGCGAGAGAGAGAGAGAGAGAGAGAGAGAGAGTGTCATATCTTGTACTATCTCTGCTCTATCCACATCCAGGGACATTGCGGCACTTTGAGGAGTCCAGAGTCCAACTTGTGTGGGCGAGCCAATAGTTAGTTTCTGACACCACAATGTGCAACGATGAACGATGGAAAGAGGTCGAAGGTTACAATTAAAGGTTGGGGTCCTCAGTTGCTTTCTTCTCTTCCTTTTGTCTTTTATCACCTCAGGAAATGGAAGGTTATTCGTGCGTTTGGGTTGGTTGTCCGAGTCTGAGTTACTGTGCTGTTAATTTGGGTCTTCCAAAATCTTCCACTGCGGTAACCGAACTGGTTTTTGGTTTCTTAAAAGGGAATAAAATGCAGCTGAGTTGGAGGTTAAAGGGTTAATTTGAGGTAAGCTTAACTTACACCCATCTTCAGTATTCAGAGAATTGGTTGATATAAACCTTTGAGACATAATTTACTCTGATTGTCGAGAGGAGCTCCGTTAATGGAGGATGCTTAACTCCCAACTCTTACAGCTATTTTTTCTTTTTAATTCAAAGGGCAGAAATAATGAAGCCCATCCACAAACACTGCTGGAGAGTGTGGGGTTCAACGACGTGGCTGAGACTGCACGAGTGCGACGTGCGGTGGTGCACATTTCAAACACCGTTGTCACTTTACGTCCATAAGCTGTGTGCTTGTGAGCAGTGGGGCCACAAAGCAACGCGGGGTCGACGATTAAACACCAAAACATGGCTCTCAGTAACGAGTGGCTTCGTTGGCACTTCAGGCAGCAAAGGCCCAATAAGGAGTGGGGACTTGTCGTGGGGGGGGGGGGGGTCACCACCGACTGATGGAAGAAGAAAAGGCCTGATATCAGGAAAAAAAAGAAGGAAATAGAGGACATGAGGGATGGCTGCCACGTCCAGGACCTGCAGGATACTGTCCGACTGACCACACATGAGATGCCACCAACAAGAGTCTGCTATGGTGGTGGAAAGCATAAGAAATGAGGGAGGAAGTCCTCCACACTAAAGGTACCCAGCGGTACTCCAAGATACAAGCTGATGATCTGGTAAAAAGGACAGAGAACAGCTTTATTTAAAAGCTACATCAAACCACTCTCAATGTTTTCTTAACGGATCAGTGAATGATTAATGGATTCACTCAACCTGTCATTCACATGCCACTGCTCACAGCTGTCTACGGTGTTCATACATCAGCTCCTGGGGGCGATGAGTGTCTTGCCCGAAGGCGCTTAAGCTCGACACTGGGGATCAAACCACCAACCTTTGAGGTCAGGTTAGTTTGCACTGTTTTACCACAGCCTTTGTTTTGTTGTTGTGAGGAGTGACTTCTGCGCTTGCGAGCAAAGAACAAGTGAGGTAAACAATCCAAAGCAAACAAAAACATCAGGAAAAAAACCCTGAAAAAGGAGCTAAAAACTGATGAAAGTGAAGACACACGCCAAGAACTCTGATTGATCCCACAGCAGGTGCTTTATAGACTCAGGAGGAGACTACAAAAGACAACTAAAGTTCTGTGTGACACACAGAGAGTTCACACAATAGTGTCCTCTCATTCAACATTCCCCCGAAACTTTTAATCGCTGGGAATTTAATCTCCCGGGCAAGAGGGTGATTGGTGACCTGGGTGGTCTGCGTTTCCACCAAATCAAAAGATCTCCTCCAGTCGCACTGATGAGGTGTCGGAGCGAGTGGGAAAACAAGCTCTGCCACACTGACGCTTCAGTCTGCTTGGAGCCACTGACGCAGTTCCTTCAGCTTCTTTGCCTCCAAATTTTCTTGCCTTTTGAGTTTGTGTAAACGCTGACTTGCATTCAACCTGCCAGCTTGTCGCTGCTCTCTGTTCCCGGGGGTTGGCGACTCAGAGCCCGGCTGAGTTTAACTCGCAAAGAATCAGAGCTCGAACTAAGTGACGCATGAGTTCTTCTTTCTTTACTCTGAAACAAATCTACCCTAATCGAAAACTTGTTGCCCCGGTAACGAAGGTAAACCCTCCTTTATTGGGGGTTTCGAGAGTGCAATAACCCGACTGTTAACTTCTTTTAAGTCAGCTAATGGGGGTGCATGCTCCACCCCCCCCCCTCCTCAATGGGGGACACATCAGAGGTGCACAGGCGATCACAGATCACGTATCAACTGAGCAGCACTCGGTGTGAGGTGGGAGAATGACAGCCGCATTGATCTGAAACGACTGTTTGGCATCATTTTACACCCCGGGGGAGAGGAGGAGTGGGGAGGGGGGGGGGTGTCTGTCCGAAGCCTCGGCTTCTGACAATTTCACAGCTGAATGAGAAAAGGAGCTGTTGTTATCATTATATATGAACACAGATAACATCCTCGGGCGGTGCACTCCAAAGGTCAACATTTATCCGCCCATTTAGATCGGCTGCCAGCCTCTGGCGCCCGGCTCAGTGGGTGAGGATTTAGAGCCGCAATCACGCAGAAAGTGGAGCCCCCCCAACTCAATATTACAGCTCAAAGGCTGAGAAGAAAGGAGGGGGTCTCTCTGTACCGGCTACTGTTGCTATGAAATCAATATATTTCAATAAACGAATGGGAAACAGAATAACTTGGAAGCAGTGTCATCCTGGACAGAATATTTGGACCAGGTGGTCGAATGAAGCCACCTGTCCATCACCTTCTGACATGGCAGGGAGTTGACCAATCAGGACGCTGCATCCTTCCCACAAAGGAGCACAAACTAAACCTGAATTCAGGTTTAACGTACAACACCCTACTCTTTTTTGTGATTTAGGAACAGTGGTTGTCATTTTGTTTGTTTTTTTTTGTTTTTCTTTGGTTGAGCTCCCACAAAATTGCCTGTAAGACACT
>JASSRZ010000042.1:14710213-14718863 GCA_032164315.1 Malacoctenus gilli
AAATGCTGAACTACAGTCAGAGGTTGACGCTGCAAAGTCAACCCAATCACACTCAAAGGTGACCATCCATGCTGGGCTCAGAGAGATGACCTTTGAAAATAAAGGCTGAGTTAAAATAAACAATTAAATTTCAACCAGTTTTCACCCCATGTGTAAATTAGAATTTGAAAGTCACGAAAGTAGTTCCAGTTTGAGTTACAACCTCCAAGTTGAAGCAGCAGCAGCAGCAGCAGTTTAGAGTGCAGCTAATGGGCCAACGCAGGGACACTTTTCTTGATGCAGTTTGCACTTTACTAAACTGTCCATCTTTTTTTTCATGCTCGTTTACGTGGTCCAACGCTCACGCAGCTAAATGGAGCCTAAAAATAAACGTGGGATACAAAATCAAGTCTTTTTGATTTAGTTATTTTTTTTTCCTTAGTTCCTTTTTCTACACTTTTATCTCAGCACTTCAGGAGATCATAATTAGTGTCTTCGCTCATTTCTTCCGCCGTCTATTTTTGGCTGCGTGCGCGTTGTCGGGACCGTCACCAGCTCGCTTGCCCCAGCTACAAGTCTCTCACGCTGTCATCAGCCAACGGGACGTTCTGTCTGGTTGATGGCAGCGTTTCAAACATGTGTGATTAATTGTGATGACCTCTCAAGAAAGCATTAACTAAACAAATGGTTTTTTTAATGCCCGACAGCTCAACCTTCAATCCACACCGACCAAGACAAGCAGAGGCGTGATTGACCATAAACCCCGATCCTTCTATTTAACACTCAGTCGTCCGATTGATTCCTACAGGCACAACAGAGCGAAAGTAACCACAAAAGGAGACACTGCTTCCGCTTGTTATTCAGGGTCCATCTGTAAAGCAGGACCGGTCGGACCAGCGGGGAGAAAAACAAGAGTCTTTGTTCCTCAGCTCGAGACCCCAGAGCACCACACAGCCTTGTTAGGAGGGTTTATTGCTTAGCGGGCTGACAAATTGACAATCAACCTCTGCTTTGCACGTAGCGGAGCGGTAAACTACTCTACTGAGATAAGTTTGCTTTACTTCAACAGGAGGAGGGGCTGCACATCAAGGGCCTGGCGTCTTTGTTTTGCCCGTGGCTTCGGTGGCGTGCCTTCCTCGCCAGGGGGGGTTCGAGGACCTCCTTCTACTCCTCCCCCCTTCATGTTCATATCAATGACCAACAGCCAGATTGGACCTGAAACGCTCGATTTTCTCACACCACAAAAATGTTGACAACCCAAAACAGTCAAAGGGATGAAGTAGGATTTGGAGATCTGCTGTTTCTGTGCAGACTCATGTGGGTGAAACGCCGTCACCTCCCAGAACACAGGATTTTCTGCAGCAGCCTTTATCATGCATATTTTTCACAGCTGCTGCCGCTCCCTCCTCGATCCCTCGCATCGAGTGTAGCTGCCTTCCGTTGTTCAGTTGGAGGTCTCGTGTCTAGATTTACATGGACCAAAGATAAATGGTGGCATGCCAGTTCGATCAGTCATACGTGCGCTTCTACATGATCAATTGTGGCACTTTTTGAGTTAAAACTGGTGGTCGGACCGGGGGGAGGCGGTTTAACCCTGGCTCTGAGATGCTCTGCAATTTGATGACACAACACAGCATCTCCAGACACTGGTGTTCCCAAACACATTGAAACTATTGAAAGACGACGCGACCGCAACTGTTGTTACGCGACAGTTGCCACTCTTGCACCAACTAAGCAGAAACAGCAAGCATGGAGTTCACACACGCCAAGTGAAGCCGCGTTTCGACCTCTGTGTTTTCACAGTTG
Source organism: Malacoctenus gilli (assembly GCA_032164315.1). NCBI lineage: Eukaryota > Metazoa > Chordata > Actinopteri > Blenniiformes > Labrisomidae > Malacoctenus > Malacoctenus gilli. Next base: position 14,711,999 of record JASSRZ010000042.1, read on the forward strand.
CAACAAGTTTTGAAGCAGCCTCCCCCATTACACAGGGGAGATAAAACCACCGTTCTTCACATCTGAGTGACTGAGACACTTTTTAAATGTTAATAAGATTCCCAATAAACTCCATTAACCCTTTAAGGCACTGCGCTTCCATTTGATAGAGGAAACTAGGAGTAACTATGATGACTCCAACTTGAACAATTTATAGCACTTCAGGAATTTGCTCATAATAACTCAATAATTTGCTCATAGTAACTCAATAATATTGGTGCAAGTGCCCCACCAATGAGACACAGGATGAAGGAAGAGGCCCCCTGACCCAATAAGATAAGAAGTCCAAACAAGGGGAAGTCAGGACCCTTTCGCGGCTGAGCCAAGGTCATGTTTGTTGTCCCAGAGCTCTGTACCTTCACATTCAGTTCTGATTGTAAGATTGCTCTTTCTTTGGTAAATCTGACATCCTCTTTGTAACCAATTAATGACTCCATTAATCAGATCAACAAACCTGCCAGAATTCTCAGTGCAAGGTCAAAAAGAAGGCAGAATTGCATGATTTCAAAATGCATCCATGTTAATTTTTTTTCATTTTTAGCTCACTTTGAAAATAACACTCTCTTGGTGATATTGGGGAAATCTTAATAAAAAGATAAAACTATTTTTTTTCTTTATTTTTTTGTATTTATTGGTTTACTTTTTCAATCAATTTCATGAAAAATAAATAGTATAAAAATAAATTAAAAAGAATTAATGAAAAAATTTCCATTGAAATAAGCTAAAGCAATTAATACAAATTAAAGAAAAGGGAATTTTTGAAGTGAAAAAGAATGGACAGAAATAAACAAAAGAAGGGGAAACATAGGTGAAGATAGGTCACGTACGGCCGATTGGTTGCTTTTTTGTGCTGCTTGGGTGGTGAGCAAAACAAAAAGGGAAAGCATCAAAGCTTGAGTGTGACACTGAAACAATGCCGGGATTGTTTGTGTCAACTCGATTCCAGTGTGGAAAGCCAAAAATCTGAGCCGCTCTGCGGGAACGGAAACCCTTCAGGTCCTCCGCATGAGAATCTCCGCAAAAACCAAAACAACCAAGCTGTTTGTGGAAAGTTGAGCATCAATGTAAAGCTGTAACTAGGCCACATGCTCAGATTCAAAGCTGAAGAAAACTCCTCAGTTCTTCCTCTGTCTGAAGCAGCCAGATCGTGCACATCAAGACACTTTGTACACTCACTGGCTTTTTATTAGGAAAACAGGCGGATTTTTTATTAATTTAGCCCATTTATCACCATTTCAAAGTAACATTTTAGTAAAAAAAACTTTGCAAATCTTTTTTGTGAGAAAAAGTGAGTGTAGTTAGGCTTTTGGATCCAATTTTAACCATGCAAAGCATTTTAGCCATGGTTCCAAACCTTTTATCCATTGAGTTACATCAAATTTCCTGTAATCGCTTTTCCATCAGTATCTACTGGGCTTCACTTAGCATGGCTCGACTTGGCTTTGTCTCTACTGCAGCTGCATCCCGCCTCAGCACGTGTGAAATCGTCAGTGACGCAGCATTCTATAGGCTGCTTGTGCGCACAAACACGGACACAAACGCACATACTGCACCAGTGGAGGACACCAAGGTGTTTCTCACAGTCGCTGCACAATTTTGCTTTTGTCACAGAGGTGCTGTCACCACCACTCTAGTGTCATCACTCACCAGCCAATCATTGCAATCCAATCCAATCATCTGCAGGCGTCCTGTTTTTTGCACGAGTTGGCCTGCTTGGAACCTCAGCAGCGTGGGTTCATCAAGCGAGGTATCTGGTAACAGATACTGTACGTGACAGAAAACTTTTTGAGACCAGGTGCAGTCTGGCACAAGCAGGTACTAATGGAAAAAAGGGCCATGAGAAAGCACCCAGAACACCCGTCCCCTCTGATTTTTAAAAAAATATTACAGACCCTGACGGCTGAAGGTCGAGGTCCCAATGAACAAGGCGACATTGAAACCTTTTTGCTTATTTTGCTAATGCACGGTTCAAAGGGGTTATACTCAGTGTGTCAATTAAGTGACGGGATGTGGTTGGCACCACATCAAACGAGCTATAATTACTTTGCCATATCCCTTTCGCTTTAAGTGCGCAGGCAATTAAAAAAAAAAAGGCTCTTCCTCTATGGAGCAAACAAACAGAATCAGGAACTGCTGCCTCAAGATAGCATTGTGCCAACAATGCACTGATCCTCACCTCGATTTAAGGCCGCTACACCCACATTAAGGTGATAGCTATTCAAATGGGATAGACACCAGAGGGGGGAAATAACGGCTTCTGTGGGTATTGCTTTGCATTGACTGTGAGATAGAGGGTGAGATATTCAAAGAGCTGCTGTCAGCTTGCCTGTCTATCACGCAGGTATTGAGGGCACTCACTGTCAGCGCGGGGGGGGTCACATGGTGAACGAAAGACGACAGTGGTCATGAGACTAACGGAGAGCCCCTCTGAAACGGCTACCTCGTCCCCACCAATCATTACAGTGTCAGCTTACTTTGGAATGAGAACCGAAGGGTCAGATAAAACAAATTGAGTCATATATTGATTTTTTGTCGCCTCTTTCAAAGCTTGGAAACGTCTTTGATTGTCAGTGTTGTCCAACTTACAAGAGTGCAACTTTATCACTTCCCACCTCAAAGAAAAGTACTTTCGCAGCTGCAAAGGACCACGGTGAGGAGTACAATGGTACTCAGCCTTTATCCCCTGATGCCCCATCTTCAATTTGACCTTCCTCAGAAAAAGCCAGTGGCCCCCACCTCCAGCTTTGAAAACATTAGAAACCAAACACTGGCAAGAAACACTCTCTCCGACCAACACACAAGTGGTGTGGGGGTTGGAAAAATGGAGGATCTGAATCTTTGAATGACTTAACCGTCCTTCTCTGGCCAGTCAGTGGCCTACATTCCCTACATTCTGTCAAGGACACCAATTACACTCAGACCAGAAGAATACTGGCCATAAAAAGTAGCTGATAGCAGGTCCCATCACCTCATGGGCAACTCTTGGAGCTGAATGGAGTCGAGCCAAGGAGCTCAAAGTGGGTGCTCATGGGACTCGCCTCAGACCAGACAGAGGCCCTGGGTCCCTTTTCTGCAGTCTCCATGATGGTCTTGGAACTGAGGTTAAGGCTGCATGTCTTCATAGAACAGCCAAATGTTTGTTGGTAGGTTGTCCAATTCAAATCCATGCACTTGTGTATGAACATCAATACGCATGTATCGAAAAAGGCATTTATCTTTGTATTCATGTGTTTTTATTGCAGGCCACTCTTTGTAAATCACCTTTCTTCTTTCTTGCCAGATGGGAAAACAAACAACTGAAGAAAAAAAAACAAGAATAAAAAAAACCCCTCCTCCCTATAAGACTGTCAGTGTACAAAAAGGTGTGCATATCTCCCTGAATCCCGCCCACTGAGCAGCTGTGGGTGCTCAGCAAGCAGCCTGCAACACACTGATAGTGGATCTTTGCAACTAAAATCCAAGATATGCTCACAAGAACAGGGCTGAATTGCAGCAATCAAATCCCCACTGCAGAGCATTTCTGCGAGTCGAGGTAAAAAAAAAAGAAAGAAAGAAAGAAAAAAAGCAGTGACTCATCAGTAAATGTTGGTACACAACAACAGCTGTAACAAACGAGGAGAGGAATCTTTGAGCTCGATGATCGGTGATTGATTCCACAGTACGAGGCTCACTCTCGCTAACTGGATTACCAGTCCCTTTCAATTTCGCCAGACACGCCGCTATTATATCACCAACCGAACGAACAAACTGTGGGCAGTCTAAAAGCCAGCGCGTTGGCAACTTCATTACACTTGGTTGAATGGAGGCCCCACGTTGCCTTGCCAGCGAATGCAGCAGCTGTGAAAAAGGGCTGACATTCGCAATGATAAGCCGCTCTATCTTAGCGCCACACATGTTTTATGGCGTTTCATATTCATTTCCACAGCCACGCCGCGGAAAGCAAGGCAGCGTTCCTTCCCTCACATCTGCACAGAAAGAGACTTCCCCAGGTCGGTTGTACTGGAAAATAGGCTTAGGCGTGTTTTTTGGGGGGTTTTGTTGTAGTTTTTCTCGATTGTTCCACAGAAGTTGCACTGTTCCCATTTTGATCCCCCAAGAATATTACACGTATGCCTGGAATGTTCCACTTTAACCTGCACCTTCGTGGCAATTTGTATTCATTGTGTTCTGGATGTCATATATTAAAAAAAAAAAATCAATAGATGAAATAAGTATAATAAATTCTGAATGACACAGTCTGCGCCCACAAACATGGGTTTTCCTGCGTTACCGGTGAGACCGATAAAGTTGCAGAATGAAATGGGCGTGCGTGTGAAGGAGCTGAAGGAGTGTATCTCAGCTTGCGTGTGAGTAATGATGTCTGCGTGCATCATATCTGTGAGTGGAGATCGCGCTTTGGGGGTATGTGGCTGGTTTGCTGTGTTCATCTGCGTGTGCGTGAGCATATGAGCTTGAGTGTAATGATGCCTGTGTGTAATGTGATCCCTACTTATCGGTCTGAGTGTCAACACAGTTTGTGTGTATGAATAGTTTCAGCTCTTGTGTGTGTGCCGAGCTGTTTTTTAAGTGTATGTAGTGAGGCCGGAGAGTTCACAGGTCGGTGTGCTCAAGAACATAATAGCGAGTGCGTGTGTGTGTATTGCTCACAATGTGCTTCTTTGTGTCTGCGCATAACAGATGGGTCTTTAGATGTATGGATGTGGGACATATGCGATCTGCTTTTGTGTGTTTGTGTGCAACGTGTCGTGTGTGTCTACGTTGGGTTTTTTTCAGATTTGTGTGTGCCCACAAGGACCTGTGAATGTATTTGGCTGTCCAAGTGCACACATGCAAATGTGTTTACGCAATTCTCATCACGCACACGCAAATCTCTTTGGGCACAGAAAAAAAATCCACACGCATCCCTCCTTCAAAAGCACATTTTTCTGTGGTTTAACAAACAAATACAACTATTTATCTGCTTTTCAGTAACTTTAGATGTATCACTGCCAATGATTAGCTAATAAATCCGTTCTTACCTTCCCAACGTACTGAGATTCAGGCCCAATATGTTCCTCCAGGACAAAGAACTGATTCCAGATCCAGCTTTTCTTGGGTCGGTGGTTCAAATCCTTGTCCGTGTCCGACGACTTGGTCTGGTTCTTTTGTCCTCGCACGGTCCTGGAGTTGGAGGTGTGGGAGTCGGGCTTGGAATTTGTTTGTGAAGACGGTCGGGATTTGGAACGGGCCCGAGGACTGGATAGTGAAGCCGGATTCTCATCATAAGAGGTCCTCGAGTGAAAACTCCCCGAGGAGTTCAGCCTTTGATTGAGGCCTGATTGTGGGGCTAATTTAGATTTAAGGGCGGAGTCAGAACTGCTCTTTGGCCCAGACTCAGTTTTAGAGTTGATCTCTGCCTTGGACTTGGCCTGAGACTCAGCCCTTGCTTTTGTATTGGTCTTGGGGTTGACATTTGATGCTTGCCTGTAATTGTTCACAATATTTCTCGCTCCTTGAGTGAAATTTGAAAAGTAAGCCAACCCTTGCCTTGTTTTTAAAATCTGCCTGGGCGCATGCTGTGATCTCATCCTCGTGTTTGAGTTTAAAGCGGCCGGGAAAATTCCTCTTGGGAAGTTTGTATTTGGTCCAAGGTCCTCTGTGAAGAAGGACTCAGTTTGTTGCCTGGGCTTGAGCAGAGTTTTGCTCCGGGGATTCTGGCTGGAGCTGGTGAGTTGGCGTGCTTCGAGCGGGGACATGAGTTTTTCCGGGCTGGCGCTCGGGGCTGAGGTTGGATCGGGCAGCGACTGGAGCCTGGAGTCTGTGTAGGGGCTGGGCTCGGGGTTAGCATGAGGGCTCGCATTCACCCGGGCCCCGCGACAACTCTGGGAGACAACACATAGGAAGACCACCAGAGGACAAAGACGGGAACCTGCAGCCGGCCCGGCTGAAACTCTCATTGTAAAGTGAAGATTGGTCCAGGATCGTCTTCGCCTCTCACCTCCACTGACTCATCCCACCGTGGACACCCACGAACATGCCCACAAAGACTCGCACACACAGTACGCGGTACTTTCCACTGTGCAGCAAAGTCCAGGGTGTCCACATGGTGCACTTCAAAGAAACTTTTAGTACAGTTTCCTCAGTAATATAAAAACCAATCCCATGATGTCCATACTGTCTCACAGCTGGGGACTGCTGGGATCACTTGAAGAAATTCAGCCCAGAAATTAGCAAGCAAAGGGGAACCAATCCGTGGATTTTTAGGAGAGTCCATAGCAAACTTGGTCTTTCGAAACAGCCACCGGGATGAGTCACTGAAGCCCTTTTCTCACCGTGGAGAAACTCGACAGCCAGTGGTTGGTTTAGTCAGGAAGTTAAAAATCTGAAAGACAGAAGATAGAAATAAGAGTTGCATTGTGACTGGGAAAAAAAATTGATTCAATAATCGGGACCTTTGCAGTTAAATAATTGTTATTAATCACATATCACCTCAAACTGAAGGATGGCTAAATGAATGAATGGACAGATAGATGTTAACAGATTTTGTACATTTTGAATATTTGGGGGAAAAAAACAGTTGTGCATTTCCGAAAAAGTTAAATGGTTTGTGAAATATTGTTGACAAGCTGCTGAATACTTGAATTGCTTCTGTTGACATTTTGATCTTTTCCACGCTTACCGCCAAAAGTTTTCTAAACCCCCAAATTTCCGTCCCCCTGGCAAAGCCATGCGGTCTCATCTGTTCCATTCATTGCATTCGTCTCATGCTGCAATGCTGAGCCACTTTTGCAACTTTGTTGCCTGACGGTACCTGGTGTGTTCGTATTATAAATTCCAAAAATAACTT
>JASSRZ010000042.1:14723715-14737496 GCA_032164315.1 Malacoctenus gilli
GAAGGAGTAAGGAAACCAGAGAGCAGGGCTGTGGATGGTCACCAAAAGTCGAAGGCAGACATTACAGGGGTTGCTTCACTCCTTTTCCTCTTTATTTTCTCTCATCTAGAGTGATGAGGAGCTCGTGTATCAGTGTTCCTTTCGCCCCTGCCATTAATGTCATCGCAGGGGCCTGTCAAAACCTTGATGGGAATATCTCTAAACGGCTGCGGCCCGTGAAAGGTTTAACAAGCTTATTTGCATTCAGACGAAGTGCGGACACATCTAGCGCGTGACGTTGCCTCCTCTTCCCTCAGTTCAGTTGGCAGGCGCGGCTTCGCCGATCTGACGGAGTGACAGACGGAGAGGCTGGCGCGGGCACGTGGCGCAGGAGCCCCGCCGCCGAATCGTTACATCTGACTCGGGAGTCCTCGGCGCCGTTGTTTGTCTGGATCGAGCCGCAAATGGCACGGAGCCAGCCCGTAGACAAGCAGAACGATGTATGTTTGTTATGCTTGTGTTTCAGTCGGAGACACGTGACTCTGCCATAATTGTCCTCATTTGCTCGACATTGTGTACTTGCGTGGCTTCAGGATAAAGGAATGACACACACTGTGTGTTTTATGCTCAGTCAGACGACGGCTGCCTTCTCAGGAGTCTTTTTTTTTCCGTTCGCTTAAAAACAAACAAAGTCTCCATTTTTCCCTGCGACATCCATTTAAAATGAAAATGACTGCGTTTGTCGGCGGTTCATTGTTGTCGTCCCCCTGTGTTGTCTTTCTGTTCCGTCTTCTAAATGAGATCTGTCAGCCGCAGTTTGGCGTCATCGAGCTCGTCGGGTTTGATCTGTTACTTTTCATTCTGATGATCCTGTTTTATTTGCCGCCGCTTTGGTAGATGTTGCTTTCGCAGGGTTCGGCACAAAGTTACGGGATTATTCCCTGACAAGGTAATCGACAGGGGAACGAGTCGATTCACGCTGACTACCAACTCCCCCCCCGCCCGTATATATTTGAATGCAGGGAAGAGGAGGCTCTCCAGGCCAACAAGAGCTCACATCGTGAGAGAAAAACTACAAGCGGTGTCACTTTCACACCAACATTTGATCTAATATGTTTGATGTCATCAGGAGGAGGCATCACTTCCACCTGGATGCGGAGCCTGAGTTAGGAAACCGCTTACTATTGGCTTAATCACACGTAAGCTTTTAGCTCCATTGCTAACGAGCTGCAGGCAGCACTTTGAAGGTGGTTCAAACTGTCCGACGGTTTTCTTCTCTTAAATGTCTTTAGACGTTGGCATGTTGTTTTGCACTGAGGGATTTAAATTGCAAGATTGTGCTGTTTAAACGGCGATTATTTCACCTGAGCTGTACCAGCTGCCCTCTAAGTAGGTTTTTTTCTCCCTTTTTTAAATCACACGCTGCTCACTGCCAAATCTTCCCAGACAGCAACTGCAGCACAATCCTCCCCGCGTGGGCGTCAGACTTCAGTGTCTGCCGTCTTCCGCCCTCAGTGTACACTACGTTCGCCGCCACCGTCGATCAAAGACCCCAGAGGTCCGATCCCAGCTTCAGATATGTTCAAGCAGCACGGGGGCTTCCAAGCTCCTGCCTCAATCCTTTCATATGGCCGAGGATCACAAGTCTGGAGGAGAACCCCTTGTAAGGAAGGCTTAACCATTCACAACTCCCTATCACCAACTCAGGGGTTGGGGGGAGGCAGGGGGCTAATAAAGGAGACGAAGAAGAGAGCAGGAGCCCCACCGAGAGAGAAGAGAGAGGCCAGCTAATGAGCGAGCAGAGTGGAAGTCAGGCAGGGATGAGGATGAAGAGAGGAAGAGAAGAGTACGATAGTAAAAACAACAGAAACAAACAGCTAAGAAGACTATTTTAGCTTGTGGGACACTTCATTACCAATGGGTTCATGCGGCATTTGTGTTTGTATTGAAGTGTTTTCACAGTGACAGCTCCAGTTGGTATTGAAAATAAAAATTGGCAATAAAAATTCAAATTTTCAAACAAAACAGATAAAACTGCTGTCAAATTATGAGCAATGACAACTAGTATTGGTATGAAAAAAGTTTGTTGAAAGTGAAAAAAGCTGCACTAAAAATTTAAACCCATATTTTAAGAAAATATTGGCTCTCAGTCCAATCATTTATTTGCTCTCACAGCATTTTTATACATTGACACCATTTCTTTCTGCGTTGTCAGTTTCCTTTTAATGGGGTGATTTTCAGTTTCAACTCTGTTTTTTGCACTGACAGGTGGGTTTGAAGGGGCGGGGCTGTGACCTGCGCAGAAAGAAATGATGTCAATGTGTAAAAATGCTGTCAGCACAAATAAATGTTAGAATTGAAAGTTCATTCTTAATAAACGTAGTCATAGTCACTTTTCTGTTTAATTTGGAATTTTGACTTTTCAAAGCCAAATAGTATTTTCAACACGAGCTGGAGCTGTCACTGTTATAAGTATACTCTTACAATGTATGATGCCCTTTTGACATCACAAGATGTCAAAAGGATGTTATGTGCATGGACGAGGGTTGCAAAACTCTGGGAATTTTCAAAGTTGGAAACTTTCCATGGGAATTCACAGGAATTTAAAGGAATTAACGGGAATTTATGGGAATAAAACATACATTTTCAACAGGGAACTTAAATATAGTTGGAAAAAATATATTGTAGCACAATCTTGGCTAAAACAACCACATTTAATGCAAGTACACTCCTCAATCAGATGCAGGCAGCACTGCTTACTGCAGGGCTATTGAGGCCACGCCCCCTGAATGCACTGCACACAGATGATTGCTTAAACCCTGGAGGCCACACTTTTGAGCCCAAAGCACAAGACTATTGAAGCCACACAGCTGAGCCTGCGGATTTGGTCAAGTAGGTGTTTTTTTTTTTCAATGTATAGTATTATGGGATAAATATATTTGATCTAAAATGGTTAATATTTATGAAAAAATGAGCTAGCTAGCTGGTAAAAATGTATTAGCTAAATGTATGAGCTAGCTCATATATTTTTACCAGATAGCTAGCTAGCTAACTAGTTAGTTAGGTGCTAAATGTAAGCTATTTTACATTTCATTGACCATTGAAGAGGCTAGCTTATTGTAGCTACCTCAAATGTGATGCTCCTCAGTCGTATGGTAGTACTCTTTAGATTACCACAAATACTTAAAGGAGCCCTATTATGCTATTTCGACATTTTTCAGCTATTCACAGTGTAATAGTGTTGAAAGCTCATTCAGACAAGTGAGCAGCGCCCCCTCTTTTCACATAAACTCATCACAAAAATATTTACATTTATGTGTTTGTATATGATACAGTTTGTTTAAAATATCCCCAATTTCCAGTTAATTCCCATAAATTCCCGATAATTCCCATAAATTCCCATAATTCCCATGGAAAGTTTTCAATTTGGAAAATTTCCAAAATTCCCAAGCTTAACTTCCCATGGAAAGTTTCTGGAAAGTTTCCGTAAATTTACCGGGAATTTTCCACCCCTCTGCAACCCTAGCATGGACACAACCACGGATGCATACGCAGACTCAAAATTTGCATGGAGGAAGCCACATCTATTTTTCCACAGAAATAAGCACTTTTATTTTGTGAATCTTTGTGTGTCAATCTGTTTCTGCATTAGATTGCCTAAACTGAAATCAAGAAAATTGTTTTTCATTAAATGCCCAAAATGATGATTATGTGTTATGATGAAAAGCTATTGACGAGGACCAGTGAGACAATTTTTTACAAGAAAACATTTACATTTTTTTTTTTTTTTAGACATTTCTAATCAACATGTCTAAAGGGAAAACCGGAGTACCCGGAGAAACCCTACAATCAGCTTAGTGCCGCTGATCAGATGCTTATGAAGCCGTCGGCAGTCCCAGTCCCTTTCGCTTAGAAGGGAGTGGGCCCGGTGTGCTGTAAGGAGCAGAAGGGCTTGACCAGAGGGTAAGCATAGTTCCACAGGCAGTGGCGGGTGCTATTCAGGCAGCCCGCAGCCACACCAATGGCTGCCACAGGGATCGCGACACTTGCAGCTATGCCCACCTTCACGATGGCGCCCCAGAAGCCGCTGGTCTGATCTTCCTCCTCCTCCTCTGTGTCCTGCTCCTGCTGACCTTTGGCAGCGAGAACCTCCTCGGGGAGGCTCTCACTGTGTCGCGGGCTGCCGGTGTCTCTGGACTCTTCAATCTGATTTTGAAGAGTGCAGAGCTCCACCTTCACCCCCTCTACTTTGGCAAGGAGGAACTCCATGTAACCCTGTGCAGCCATAGCCTTGGTCTCCTGCTTTTGCTGAACCTCTTCCAAGTGGCTGCTCAAGGCCTCTAAGTTGCTTTCCAACTTAGCGATCTTGTCCAGGGAGGCTAAGTGTTGCGCCATGTAGAACTTCGTCTTGGCCTTCTCCTCATTGAGCTCCAACTCCAGACACTGGGCCCGGTTTTGGGTCTGTTCGTGTGATGTTTGCACATCAGCCGAAACAGCCCCCTGGCCCTGCATCATGGGTGGGATCTCCTCGAGAGCGTCTTCCCACTGCTCTTCATGTGTCTGGGATGGGCCGACGGGTGTCGGCTCGGACCCTGAAGCGTGAGGCCCCGACAGGTTGTCCTCGCGCTCCAGACACGGGAACTGCAGCTGGCCGACGGCCTGTGGAGCAAGGCCAAGCTGATTCTGGGGTTCCTCGGAGGGCTTCGACAAGCGATCAATCACCTGCTGGCTTGACGCCGCCAAGCACTCCAGGCGAGACACATCAGCCATGAGCTTTCTCTTCTGCTCCACCAAAGTGTTGATTTCCTGCTCGGCCTCTTTGAGTTTGACCCCCAGCTGTGTGCTGAAGTCCCTCCAGCAGGACTTCATTTTTTTATTTTCCTCCTCCAAGCCTAGACAATGGTTCTCATAATGAAGAGCCCTTTGCTTTTCACCGATAAGCTCCATTTCTAAGGCATCACATTTGAGCTGGAGCATCAGCAGCTCCTGCTTCTCAGGTTTGGGCGCCGTATTCCTCTCCGTGGTCACTTGCGAGGGGAATGCGTCCTGCTGCCTGAGGGCCGGCTGCTGTTGGTGGTCAACGGCCCTGGAGAGTCCCCCGACACTCGGCTCCAGAGGAGTTGCAGGCTGAGGGGCTGGAATTTGCGAGAGTTTGGTGGGCTGCTGCGTTTCGAGCAGCACCTCCCTCAGTCTCTCAAACTCCTGCTCTTTGCCCGCCAACTGGTCCTCCAGGTGGACAACCCGTGCAACGAAACTTGTGCGTTGCTCGTTGGCAGCTGCTGCCTCCCTCTGCTGCTCCGCCACCAACTTCTGGGTGGTGAACAGCAGTGACTCCCAGTTGGAGTAACAAGCCTCGAGGTTGTCCTGGGAAGCTCGCAGGTTTGCCTTATAGTTGTCCATTCTGGTGGTCTCTTTGGACAGCTTCAACCTGAGGTTGTGAATCTTCCGTTGAAGCTTCGCCGGCTCATGGTGCCGTTTCCCCTCAGACGTGTGGAACCTGAAGGTGTCCTGATGGGGAGTGTTGCCGTCGGAGGCTGCGTCGGTCCGTGCCCTGACTGGGTGCATCAGCAAGCTGTGGTAGTTCTCGATCAGCTGCTGCAGCTTCTGAATCAGTTCCTCCACCGTCTGTGCCTTTGGACTCACCGCAGAGTGACCTTTGTTTATTTGCCGCGCAGGTAGACTCTGAACGTCACCCACTTGGTAATAAACGCCCTGCAGCCTTGTCTTCAAAGCTTCAATCGCCTCCTGTGTTTTGGAGGCCGATTGTTCGAGCGATGCCACCGTGGAGGAAAGAGCAGTGTTTTCCTCATTCAGGGCTGCGATCTGGGACCGCAGCTCCTTGTTCAGTTCTTCAAAGTTTGATTTGAAGGAATTATAATATGCAGTCACTTCAAACAGCTCGCACTGTGAATCCACATACTGCTCTTTGAAGGACTCCTTCATGTCCATCACTTTTTTCAGCTCCAGCTCCAGTTCCTGGAGCTGCTGGAGCTGCTGGAGCTTCCTTTCATGGACAGTTTCCGCTGGCTCCCTTATGTAGCTTTTGTGTTCCATGAGAGCTGGATACATCTGTCTTCCTGAACTATTCAAGAGCATCGTATTGCAAGAACTCTCTTCACAAGGCAGCTACTTGTATCATCTTCATAATAGGAGTACTGCTGCAGGGTGAGAGTCACATGTGACAAGTGATGACATCACAGCAGCTCGCTTTTGGAAGAGCGAGCTGCTGTGATGTCATCACTTGCTTCCGCTCCGATACCTGAACTGGCTTGCTACTTCACAGCAGTGGCAACTGCCACAAACCAAGAGGGTAACTTGACAACTTCTTCCAAGAAATAATTATTTAATGTAATCAAGTACTCATTTTTACCAACTTCGACGAGTTCAAAGGGCTTGTTTGTTTGTTTGTTTGTTTCAAATTCTGAAACTATTTAGTAAATGGTGAACATTCAAAATGTCATGAAGAAGAAAAGTGCATAGAGCAATGTACACACATACACAGATCCACAAATTTGCAAAAAGCAATCCACATAATTGTTTTACCAAACAACTTGTTTTTGTTTGCATTGGCTTTTAGTTTGTGTTTCCCCCTTTTTTTTAAAGACTGAGACAAATGAGACACATTGTGTTTAAATCTAACATCTCCTCCGGATCATTCAGTTTACGTGTACCGTTTCAGCCAATCACGTACGCTGAAACCCGCGAAACCCGTGTCACTGGCTGGTTTGCGTCGATCATACACAACCGGCCCGCCTCCCGGAACTCCGCTGGGACAATCAATGGCTTCAGTTTTATCACGAAACGACTCGGAAATTCATGTTTTTGTAGCCAGAACGTCCCAATTCATGACTGTGAGGTGACGTCGAGGCAGCCGTTTGTCTGTGAGGAGGTAATTATTCGCCGTTTTGTTTTGTTGATCTGCCGATACAGTAACTTTTAACAAGCTAAATTGCGAAGCTAACCTGAGAGCTAACTGTGTTTAGCTTAGCAGAAGCGGGTTTACGTGACTGATCGCTTGACTCGGTCAACGCCGGCGCCAATCAGCCGGTCACGGCTTTGCGTGGGTTTTGTGGTACATGATTGGCTGAAAAGACCGAAAAAAACATGTTTTAAAAAAACATAAACGTGTACATGCTTGCAAAGACATGCCGAGCGTCTCAAAAATTTTTTGCTAGATAAGCGCAGCAATATTCACACACAAACACAGCAAGATTTCCAAATAAATAGTGGCTCCTTGCATGGAAATGGTACAACAGTTCCATGGATCACTTTGCACACTCATAGAAACGTGTGTTTGTGCATGTTTGGATCTCTGTGCATGTGTGGATATCTCTGTGCTGGCTGTCTTTGACTAAATTTGATTTTGATTTTTCCCCCTCATATTCAAACTGAGAAACTATTAAACCGACTTTGCTTGCTGTCATTTTTTGTAATCATTATTGTTATTGTTTTTAGGGCAACCTCAAACGTGTGTCAGTGAAGTTTGTTTTCCAATTTGACATACTGTATTCTCACATTGGGTCCAAAACCACACAAAAAGTCAAATCCAAGGAGGGAAAAGCACATTTTTTAACTGTGAAAATCACAAAAATGCACTTGTCAAAACTTAAAATGCAAATAATGATTGTATCTCACAAAATGTATATATATGAATGGCATAGACGACAGTTATAGACTTGTCTTCTCAGTTCAGTGCAGGCATTTTATCTGGAGGTTTTTTTTGGTGGGGGGGGCATCTATTTAAATCTATTTACAGAAGAAGTCTGGGTCGCATAAAACAAGCCACAAGTGCATAATTAATTATTTGTTCTACTCACGAGAACAATCTCTGTGTGACAGGTAAAGGGGAAGCGGTCTACTCTCCTGCTCTGGGGGACGCCTGTGGGGTCGGTGCGCCACAGCTGACACAGCAGCGCCAAGACCAAGTCTTTGTCAGGAGGATGTAAGCGTCTGTTGCTGCTGTGTCGAGGAAGCGCAGCAGCACGGCCTTGTACCAGCGGGAGGTTTTGTTCGGTGATCTCGTCAGAGAAATCGAGCCCACCCGTGTTCTTATCGCGAGCGAGGACTGGTGTGGGAAACGAGGTGTCCTTCACGGCACAGCGTCCATCTCTGTCCCTTACCTTTCTGTGGATTGCTTCTTCTGACACTGCTGGATGGATGGTGGATCACGCCGACATCATGTCCATCAGCTTGACAGAAGCCAGCTTTCCCTCACAGATCTATCCCACCAATCCTCACTCTTTGTGAGCGCATTTGGCCTTCCTCTGGGACACCCCCTCTTCTCTTCTCTCTGTAGGTCCCACAGGCTCCAAACTTCCTGCTGGCCAGGCCGACGAACACTCAAGGACTCGAATAAAACCTGTCCATGTCAATGTGGTGTCCGGTGCCAAGACAGGACGGCTGCACAGGTTTCATGACTACATCATAGGACAGGCCATGGTCACGAGTCATCACACTTTTCCCTGAGTATATGTCAGAATTCACTGTGTAAACAGTCGCAGAGGAGTGAAGGAATGGTTCCTGGAATTGCGGTGAATTAAGGTGAGGTTTTCCGCAATAACAATTCCTGTTTTGTTAACATCTCATTATCGCGGTTAATTACTAGGACATGTAATTACAGCCTCATTCAAGTCTCGCGAGCCACTGTTTTTCATGTGAATACGTAGCTTGTGACACGCATCGGAATGTAAGCAAGGTGGAAAGTGAAGACAGCACGCAGGGCATTTACCAGCCCGCTGAAAGGACGAAGGGGGAGGACAGTTATCCTGTCGGTGAATAAATTTGCTGTGAAAGTCGGTAAAACTTCAGCTATTAGCCGTGTTAGCAGCTGCGTTGCTAAGTGGTCTCCAAAGGAAATATTAATCATAGCGAGTTAAAAAAGTGAGTCGATATTGACAGCGAGTCATGTTGTCCGTTCAGTTCAGTCCTGGGAAATAAAAATCATACATTCGGGCCTACTGTAGTCAAAGTCTGAGTTCAATCTTGCAGACAAATAAGCTTTGATCCTGTAATTGTACTTTGGTTCCAATAAAATCTCTTTCTGTGCCAGTTGCTTGCTCTTTTAATATGAAAATTTCATTTTGCCAAGATTTTGCCTTCAAATGTTTTGGTATAACAAAAGAGTGTCAGAATTTCATGAAATTATATCAACATATGTGTTTTGTTTTTTGTTAACATTTTTGCTGCAATTATGAATACCGCAATTATATTGTGAACCGTGATATTTTGGTTACTATAATTGAGGTATCAAATTTCCCTTGACTTGTACAGCTTGACTCTCCTGTTTTCCGCTGCTTCTTCACGCTCAAGAATAAGCTGCACCGCTTGCTCTATATTCAGCAATCGCTTCATCTACTCGCAGACAGTATAAAAAACAACCTCATGAGACAGCAGACTCACTACACATTGAATATATATTAAAAGTTGTGCTAATTCACTAAAGACTCTTGAATCTCCAACTCACAATCACTTTTTCCATCTCCTTCTTTTACCGCTGTTACTCCCACAACCTTCCCCTTTTTTCCCCAGCAACCAAACACTGGCTCCTGCCGTATGAATTGTTGATGGCACAATGTGGTGGGCTTTTTTAACCGATTGATGTGAACGTGGTTCTTTTTTAAAGGGTTTTTTTTTTTTTTAACTTGTCAGCACTTTCGCCCGCCTGCAGAAGCACCCGCACATTCCTGCGCCGTGTTTACGGTTTCTTCCTGCGGCAAACGTGCCGAACAAGTCGGGAGACTTCACAGAAAAACAACTTTTCTCACAACTTTAGTTTCTTTTGACCGATTAATTTAAAGACTGGTAGAATATTTGAAGTCCACACTTTCGACAGAAGTTGGAATGATGCTTCAGTGATGTTGCATTTAGCCACTTCAGCTCCTCCAATTCGAAGTGCGAGAAAGACAAATCTGTGCATCCGTCAGGCTCAGAGGAATATTCACGAGGAGTTGGCAGCACTGCAACGCCTGATGTGTAAGGTGATCCATTGCCATAGCAACCGTGAATAAATCAGTCCGAGGTCCCTCCCAGCGTCGGATCACATGTCCCTCGTATCTGCTCCCATCTGGGAGTTGAAGACGGTGAAGTGTGCATTTTTTTTGTGGTCTTCATTTACAGAGCTGATTAAGAGCTTTGCTGTGGAAGCCGCTATGCCTGGGAGGTTGAAAAACCACTGGGATCACACCATTTAATGAGCCTGGAGATCATGCTGGGTTCACTAAATACAGTCCCATTAGAGTCCCCCCTCCACAGTGTCTGAAATGCCACAGCCTGCGCCGCTGCCGTCGTCTTCCTCAACAAATTGTTATTTGTAGAAGAAATGGAAAGCAAGACTCAGTAGAGGGTAATTGGCGAGTGGCAGGTCTGTGCTGTTGCCATTTATGCCGTTTGCTGCGCTCTCGTCCGAGGCGGCGGGAAGGATTTGCAATTTCCGCGAGAAACACAATAAATAGCAGGTAATGTTCAGAGTTCACTCTGCAATTATGCGGAGACATTTAAGTGCGCAGCGAACGCGCTGTCACATCTATCGAGACGCCTTCCGGTAGGCGTCTGAGGCACAGAGCAACTCAGAGGAAGCAGGAGTATGTTTTTGTTCTAAGGTCATCGGGGAAGTCTGCGCTGGGCGTGTCCTCTGAGACTCTGAAAAAGGAAGTAGGGGAGCCCTCCAGGACTGGAGGCGGACAACATGCAAACTCTCGAACCACTGACCTCCAGGGCGCTAACCACCGCTTCACCGCGCGCAGTTGATGGCTGCTCACGGAAACAATTTGCAGGCAAAAGCCTGATTGATCGAATGCCATTGTGGTGTTAATGTCTTTCAGAGACTCGCCGCTTTCAAAACGCGTCCTGAGACAACATGCGCCTTGGTATCGGAGTGAGTGAAACATCAAATATTGACTGGTGCGCTATCAATTTTTTATTGCATGTTTTTAAGCTGGGAGGAAAATCAATTTCAAAGACAGAGTCAATACACTGGGAGAGAGTTAGCTACCTTTTATATATAAAGCCCCCCAAACTAATAGAACCGAGTAATTAAAAAGCAGAGAGACGAAATTTTTTGCCGAGAGAATGAGTGACTCACGACTGCCCCCTAAGGCAAAAGTACTGCCACTGCACAACATACTGTACTTTGGAAGAACAGGGGAGTGCATTAGGCTCACTGTCATTCCCCTGCACTGTCTCGTTCCCTCTTCCTCCCTCAGGCGTCATCGTCTTTGTCGTTTCTCCGTTTGCCGTTCTTCCGCTGCACGCTGGCCCAAATTCCTTTAGTCTACCTTCTCCTCCTCATCCCAGAACACGCTCCCCCACTCCCTCCTACGGGATAACAGCGCTCTGAATTACGCCGTCACTTCTATTCCTCGCCGTCTCCCAGCTCCCTCCGCCCGCAAATCTCAGCTGAATTTAATTAATCATCTTACCTTTGCGTTTGCTCAAGGGCTCAAAAAAGTAAGCCATGTGCAAACTGAGAGGGTGGATAAATACAAAGGGAGAGATTTGACAAAAGTAGAGCAGAGGTAGTGAATAGGGGAGGCGGCTTGGCAGCTGCAGGGTTTGCGGGGCGTGTGTGTGTGTGTGTGTGTGTGTGTGTGTGTGTGTGTGTGTGTGTGTGTGTGTGTGTGTGCGCACGCGCACACAAGCATCAGTGCTAATGGCCTTCGGCCGCCCAGCGGACCCAGGGAGTTGGCGGGTCCTTATTCAAACAGCCACAAAACAGCTGCAAGGCAGCGGAGACAGAATTGGAGAAGAAGACCCCCTGTTGATAATGGACAGATTTATGGGCCCCTCAGCTGGGGCTTTCTCTCCTGTCCACTGCAGACGTGATCAATGACAGGGCGAGGGAAAACAAAGGCAGCTGCTGTAACCAGATGATCAAACGTTGTTGGCTGCGAGGCCTCCTTCATCAGACTGAAGCCCCGGCCACAGCTCCAGCTGCAGCTGCTGCTGCATGAGATCTCAAAGGCACTGTCGCCAAACTAATCTTCACTACTGTCACGTACAAAAGTAAGTACATCCTGAAGAAACTGATCACCGTCTTTGCAATGCCTGAAGCCTCACTCACACTCGCTCACTCCTGGTTCTATGTTCGAGGTGGGCATTCGTGGTCCTTTTGGGCCACTCTCCAGCCTGGCTTCAACGTGTCCCAGCTTCAGCACACTTGGCCGTGGTGAACGGCTTGTAAGCAGGCTTTCAGCAGAGCTTCGCGATGACAGTAATGAGATTCAGGTGTGTCGAAGCAGAAACACACTGAAAAACACGCAGGACTGCAGCCCTCCAGCCCTCCAGGACCAGGAATGCCCACCTTTACTTGATATGCTGCTACCATTAGTCTTTTGTACACAACCTCGTACAAGATGTTATTGACTCTGTAAAGTATTTGTCGCATTGAGAACAAAACAAAAGTGCCAAAACTCAACTCAACTTTTAGGTGGTGAAATTTTGAAACATTTTTTGTGTTGCATGTTTCTTTCTTTTTATATGACATAGGTTTCAAAGAAACGTGTTGTTCAATAACTGGGACTGAAGTGAGCATATCCGTATAGGTACTGGTATCAAATTTTGAACCGTAGCCAGCTCTAATGGTGCCCTTAAGAGGTTGTGTTGGCTTCTGCTTGCCACCAGATAGCACTGTTCTTAGACATTGAGGCATAGACTACATATCAGAATAAAATCAGCCAAAGAAAATAAGCCAAGGGCTTTCATAGTTGTGTGACAGTAACAAAAATAAAAGCATGAATACACCTTGGTTTTGCTTCTTTGTCCAAGAGCTTCCAAGGTTCACAAGTTCCATCAACCCTTGAATAAAATCAACTGGGAAATACATGATCAATTTGCAGTGTAAAAACCCAAAGGTTGCACATCAATCCCTCCCACCATGAGTGCTGGTGATTGGAGCAATCATCGCACAGGCATCATTTACTCTCCAGATCAAATGAACCCAGGTGGGAAGTGACGCCACCCCTTGCCGGAGCCGAAAGCTATCCATTGTCAGCCGAGATCGGTGCCCGATAGAGTGAAGGTCATTCCCACTGTCTCAGGCAATCTGTTACGGCGTGGCAATCAACAAAATCTATTTCCCATCACAGAAGCTGTGGGGGGAGAAGATGGATTCGATGTATGTCGACGGATATTGATTTGGCAATTTCCGAGGGACAAATAAAACGCTCCCACAACTGTTTAACTGTTTGTGGCTGCCTCCGAGTCACGCCCGCGCCCTGGGACGAGTCCCGCGCGCCCTCCCCGGACAAATCTCGGCGGACGGCCCCTCTCCTTTTCAGATAAATGGCCGCGTCTGAAGGCAATGAGCTGGAATAACAGCGCGAGAAGGGTGGAGGACATATCTTTTCGAGAATTACAGTTCAAATTCGAGCGAGAAGCTTCATCAAGCTGGCTGCCAACACATCGTCTACTTCCTGCCCTCTTCCTCATCCCAAATTAGAGCCGAACCCACAAGTTTCTGCCCGCAAGTTTGCATTTCTATCTGCGAGACCATCACAGCACATACAGCACAAATCCACATATACGACATTTGGGATGCAGGCTGCTCTGTTTAGCACCTTTTCCCGTGGAGGCATGTGTTGCCATGTCTGTTGCCATGGGTGCAGAATATCTATGCAGGACTTTACCCGGAAAAAGATGCTCTGCAACTACATAACAGCCACGAATGATAAAACAACGATGAGATCATTTACTCAGCACTGTATCACCTCTTCTTTTCAGAAACAGTGAGAGACTTTGGGTGTGAGGTCACCTTGCCTGACACTGGCCTTCAGCTGGTCACCAGGTCGGGTGTTCATTCTTTCTCT
>JASSRZ010000042.1:14737596-14748931 GCA_032164315.1 Malacoctenus gilli
GAGACTTTGGGTGTGAGGTCACCTTGCCTGACACTGGCCTTCAGCTGGTCACCAGGTCGGGTGTTCATTCTTTCTCTATCTTTTTTCTGAGCGAGTTTTGGCCACAGGCAGGTCCCAGCCGAGTTGGGACTCGTTTTACGATGAAGCGATGCTGGCGGAAGAATTTCAGATTGGTGTTGCACACGTGACGAGCAAGACCCTTGCTGGAAAAGAGGGCAGCAAACGCAGGAATGCCACAAAACAAACAAAACGAAATTAACTCTGTTGTCATACGGCGTCTTGCCCTGCACAGTACAGCCTTTTCTTTTAACTCCTGTGCTTTGCTTGGTGATCAAATTAAACTGTTGTTTTTTTAATTCAGATTACGACTGATTCCTTTAAACAACGCCGTAGAAGTGGTCAGATAAGCACCAGGACTCTTAATGTGAAGTCCTGCTTCAAAATACAGAATGCTATGAAACAACATCCTGCTGAAATAAAGGAGGAAAAAGACGGCACAATCAGACGACAAATCAACATCGACTGCCGGAAAGTTTTTTACCCGCTCCATTTGTTGTTGTTACTGTTAAATATATTGAAATACAATTTTTTTTCTCCTTCTTGCAAATATTCTGCTGGAAACTCTTCAAAAGTCAGGCAATTATAGGACGTGAGTGAGCAGACTTGGACTTTACCCAAGCGCGGCGGTTGCGTTCCCTTCCTCAGGGAAGTCAGCAAATATCCGTCTGACGGGCTGTATTTGGATGCGCGTCGCAGTCTGGCCAATCAAACAGCCGCGGGTTCTCTCGTGTTTCCATATTTACACTGGACCTTTTACAAGGGGCCATTAGTGAGTGTGTAAGTAAGCTGTGTCAAACTGCCAAAGGAAAACACTGATTTAAGTGAGCATTTTGGTATATTTCAACGCAGGATTTAGGATTTCAGAGGAAATTGAAGTAACTGAGTACCTATACATCCAGGGTCCACCGACATAAGATGGCATCCTCACGGGTCAAAGATCTTTTGGTGTTTAAGGTTTTTGTGATCCTGCTGTTGCAGAGTCTTTGTTGGGCCAGGATCATGGTGTTCGAAAGTACTCGGGGGATTTTATTTTGAAATCAAACCATCAGTTAAAGATATCTTTTTTTTTATTAACTTACACAAATTAAAGTACATGTAAACATATAGTACCTCAGGCACTTTGAGGGGGCTACCAGGTTTACTCTTCACACGAGTGGCTGGACGTCCTGCCTTCTAGCTAACCAGCCCACAAGTTTAACCTCACACCAATAACGTTCTAAGAAGTCCTTATGTCATTCTAGCCAGTGCCTGTCACAGTAAAAAAAACATGTCTAGAAACATGAGCTAATCCCCCACGTGGTCCCCTAAAGTTCGGCTGGTCTCTCAGCTCTCCTCAGGCAGAGTCGGGGGTCGTCGGTCAAGGATGCTCGCGAGGGTTTTGAATGGTTGCCCCCAGTCGCCCAGTGAGCTGAACTCCCCCGAATCGTCAATGACAAACGTCTCCTCGATGGAGCTGAGGGAGCCCGCCACCGAGCCGTCGCCCTCGTAAGCGTAAGTGGCCAGCGAGTCGTAAGGTGGTGCCGCGTAGCCCTGCTGGCTCTCCTCCAGCCGGTGCTCGATGAACTCCCTGATTTTCTCGGCGTCGCCCTCGGACAGTTTGCCGTTGGCGGGGGGCGGGGCCTTGTTGCCCATGGCCGCGAGCATGCTCGCCATCTGCAGGTGGAGGTCCGGCGACCTGGCATCGTCGCGGCGGGCACTGAGGTGCAGCAGGACTCCGTCGCCGTAGCCCTTCTTCTCCTTCTGCGAGGTGCTGCTGTGGGAGCTGGTGCGCTGCGAGTGCGTGTGGCGCAGGGTGCCCATGTCGAAGGCGCGGGTGTCGGCCTCACCGCCCCCCTCGTCGTCATAGTGGATGACGTTATCGCGGATGTCCTCTTTGGATGTCATCAGGGTGTCTTTCTCTTTGTGGCGCCTCTGACCCATATACAGTGCTGACATAACTGCAAGGCACAAAGACAATGAAGAGACAAATTAGTAACTATACAATCACACACTGATAAACGATCAGAACCCCTGAAGACGCTCAATATTTCTCCCTCTTCCCTCCTCTCATATTTAGGCTTTACTCATCATTCACAGCCGTTGCAGATGGGAATATAAAGCAAGTGTTTTGTGACTTTTCTGCAAAAACCTAATCAACTCATCTCGTACCAAAACAGTCGCTCTCAAGACTGAGTGGGAGCCTTTCTGTTACCTAAAACAGACCAGAAAAATATGGGACTCGTCTGCAGTCGGGGGCTTAGTCATAGCGCATCGTCACATATCCACATTTCCTATTTTTTCATATCAGATAAGCATTGACTCCCTAACGTGGGGGGGCTTTAGAGTTTACACGGGATACAGAGGATTCACCTGCGTCATGTTTCTTGTGGACCACCACAATAAGGCACTTTCTGGATTGTATAAAAGAAGTGGGGAACTGCTCAGAGCTTTTATTCTGAAGGCTTCTGTTCGTGTGTGTAATTGGGCGGTCTGTAACATCGAAAGATAAATGTAATGCAGAAGAAACTTGATTATTAGTTATTTGGGGAAAGAAGGAGAAAAAGTTTTTTTGTTTTGTTTGTTGTTTAAATATACAGTGCAAAGGAAGGTGGAGGGCCCCATTGGAGCTCAAAGCTGAGAGCGGGAAGATGCGTATCAGATGACCCGAGACTGAGTGACGGACCACCTGTGCCACATCCTCCATTGTTGTTTCTATCTCTCGTACATTTGCGATCCATTTGTGATGGGGGCTCCTTCTGTGGTGTGACGCTGCAGGCACGGAGAGACTTCACCCCGGTCCATGCCAAGAAGGCTCCGGACTTTCAAACCCCCCGTTGTGTCTCGTCTAAGTGTGTCAGAGTCCAAACAGTGTTCTGCAGAGCACATTAAGGCCTGCTCTTGTTCGAACTGTGCTGTCAGAGTGTCTGAGGATCACAGTTTCGGTTGGTTTTCATCCCGGTCCCTTGAGTGTGGATGTTTCATAAGCGTCTATAAATCTTTTATGTTTATTATGTATCATAGATGCTCAAAGCTCCAACTTTCTTCGCAGGCTTACAATTTCTCACAATATGTCTACAAATAGTCTTTTACAGGGCGACCGACTCGCTTCATCTTTACTGCATGATGGCTCAGTGTCTCCAGGATATTCCAATGCTGGTATTAACCTCGACTCTATTCGACTTCACTATTTTTTTTGTTAATTTTCAATCACAAGTGTCTTTTAACCTCATGATGCATGTTGTCATCTAACAAGTTTTGTGACTTCCTTTGTCATTTACAACTAGAAACCGTGCTTCATTGCAGAATTTGAGCACAGACATGTGTCCAGGCTGAAGACGGGACTCGACCTTACCCAACACCACCCGACACCACCCGACTCGACTGGTCTATGAGTGTTTGTCCCTCAACCAGCACGAATGTTCGTGTGAATTACAAGGATCTGTTGTGATTTGGTGGGTGTTCACAAATACGCTCCAGCCATTCATACAGAAAAGCCCACGATTAGCTCATTGATTGTGAGCTTGAGCAACAGAACTCAACCAAAATCGAAAGCTGCTTCCCCAAACTGGCACCAACGCGCATGTGAAATATCGAAAGGATCGGCTGCAGTTTGTTGAGCGTTCACTAGAAAATCTTTCTGCATGATGTCGCCCACAAATATTAGCCGTGGACACGCTGCCCGGGGCGATACGAGGCACCTTTAAGGTCGCTCGGAGATGGAGCCAGGTGGAGACAGGCTGGTTAGTCTGGGGCCTGTCAGCCAGTCCGTCACACAGCTGAGATTCCTGCAGGTAACTGGCTGTCTCTTCTGAAGCATCAACCTGGTGCTTAGACTGTGATCGTTTCACCGCATCCACAAGCTCTCCCCCGACCCAGCTTCCGTTCTCAGTGTCTGACAACATGAATAACCCCTGTGCCACCATGCCACCCGCGCTATTGTCCTCACTTTGTAAAAATCTGTGTAATTAGAATAATTCCCAGTCGCTGAGGAACAAGGCTCCTTTACATACGCCCGCCTCTGAGTGTGCGTGGGGGGGGTGGGTGACACGGTGTTGTTTCCGACCTGCTTCATTTCTCCACCTTTTAATTTGCGCACTCCATCATCGTCTCTTCCCATTCTGATAACAGGCAAATTTGTCCATCCGTCCGCTGCGCGACCCCGCCTCCCGCCATGCAATCGATACGGGGAGGAAAACAGAAGCGGCTGCTTTCCCACCGGGCGATCGATGAGCGGGCAACGCCCCCTTTGGGCCCCCCCCTTCAGCAGCCGCCACTTCTACGGCTGCACTGCAGCTTCATTGGCTGCAAACAGACGACCCCCCCCCACCCTCGTCACAACTAAAGATAGCTGCATTGTGCCAGGCGCACCTCACCTACTTGTTTTGTCGTCTTGCTTTACAAGGCGGCTTGTTTTTTTTGACATGAATAATTTCTGCCTGTCTTCTGTCTATTATAAGCAGTAGAGCCCACAGTGGAGTCCTCAGGGAGAAAAAGACACAACAAAGTTTTTTGTGTGTGTGTGTGTGTGTATGGTGCAGAAGTTCAGGACTCTCAGTCCCGAAATCACAAAGTGAGACGCCGTCAGATCTTGACCTCATTCAGTCGAACAACATGCATAAATGAGTGAACTCGCTGAGAGCGAACACTTGAACGCTCACCAAAGTTATCGCAAGCTGATGATGGTGCATTTCATGTCGTGAAGTTGGAGGGGGAAGGGGGGTGTAATCGTTTCACGAAAGGTTACGCTCAGCCGCAGGCAGCGCACGGCGCTCCTAAATTGCACCTCAATGAAAAGAAGTCAACTGCGGCACAGCGGAACAACCGGGGGACATCGGGGCGATTACGACCCTCGGTCATAATGAGGACCTTTTCCATTAAGTCTTTCTGTACAACCCCCCCCCCCCACACACACACACACACACTTGATGAGGGTGCTGTTTAACCTCATCACAAGGTGGCCAGTTCTCAATTGTCCTAGATGAGATGCTGGTCTCGCACACTACATGAAGAATTGGTTTCTTTGTGTTCTTCCTTTTAGCAGCAATTTTGGGGGTGGGGGGTTCCCACAAAGCCATTTGACGTCAATGAGTGAGTGGATGGAATCCTGGGCTTGATTTTTATGGACATTATGCTGTGCTAGCCTTGTCATTTGAAGCCACTTCCTGCTCTGCCGCGAGTCATTATCGCATGACTACTGGAAAGGTTCTTGGATAGGTTCTTGCGATGCATTGTGGTCCGACCAGCCTACAATAAACAAGATAGCACCCTCTTATGCCAAATATATGAAGTCACAAAATTAGGAGGTGGAAATAAATGGAATAAACCACCCTGAAGAAAATACAACTTGAATCGAGACTCTCTCACGCTGGAAGCCTCGAGCTGCTTCAGATTTGGATTGGAACCAATATCCTTCCTGTCTGGATGCGTCATGTGCACGTATCACAAGGGGGTGTGAATTGTCAGACGTGTCGCAGCACGGGGGAAATCTACAGTCTGATGAAATCCAGCAGAATCAGCGGCAGCAGTCGGAGGGATGAAGCCGCACCGGTATGGGAAGGACAACGTGAGAGGGGAAGCGGGGGTTTGAGCTGGGTGGACCACCGCAGCCTGACTTGCTGCGATGCCGCCTTCTGACGACACAAACATGCAATGTGAAATACTCTTCAGCCAAAGAAAGAGAATTACACGATAAAATTGCACGATGAAAGAGAACTAATTCAGCAACCACCAACTAACAACACGGAGGTTGCAACTGACAACTCTGATTCAGAGAAAGCAAAAGTGAAACAGGTTGTTTTGACACGTCTTTCAATCCAAATATAGCCCAAATTTGAAAATAAAGCACACTGGAGTGTTTAGATTTGAACAGAACATCTGGAGTTCCCACGCAGCGCTCCACATGTGATTGCTGGGACATTAAGCCCTCTGGTTATGCTGACAACTAAAAAACCCTCAGAATTCTTCTTGAAAACAATGTTCAGAGACACAGGTCATCTCTGCATTATCGAACACAGGTTTAGTCTTAATTATATAAACAATAAACAGCAGGGGGGAAACAACAATGTGGCTGTCTTTGGAGCCAACAGAAACACTCTTCCTGAAATCTTAGCAACTCAGATTAAGATGAGCATCTTGAGCAAAGACCGCCAAACACTGACGGAGACTGATTTACTCACTGGGTACACTGAGGATTGTATCCGAGTGCATGGCAATACTTTGATTTCACCCCTTGCAAAGAGATTCACACGCATGAAAGCATTTGTGCCCACATTCATTGCTAAGATGCAGCTGTTGGTGCTGAGAGGCACAAACCAACCAGTTTGATTATCTCTCAAGGAATGTTTCTGATTCAGTCTCTCAGCCCTTCCTCATTTGTTCTGTTGTAACTGTTTCTCACAGCATGACTCCCATACTCAGTTTGTTCTTTCTGGCCAATCGCGGATCTTCCCACAGTCCTGGTCGGATGTCTTTGATAACGTCCTCCATCGACACTTCAGCAAATAAGCACACTTCAGTTCCCCAAAGTCCAGATGTTGAGCAATGTGCAGAGAAACTGAATTTCAGGGATAAAAGTCAGGATTGGTATCGGACAGCAAGAAAAGTTGGGAACAAAAGTGCGGTGACCTTTCGAGCCTTTTTAAGCCCGTACGCGGCCGTGGATTCCTGGAGGCGACCTCTGCAGTCTGGGACAGATTCTTGACAGAAACCTAAACGTGAGGTAATCGGCTTTTACAGCCGACTACCTACCTCAGGAGTCCTTCGTCTTTTTAATCCCTGCACAAATCAGGATTCGCAGATTCTCCCCCGTGCACGTTTGCTCAAATTTGTCCTGTTTTGCGTTGTCGCTTCTCCCTGATTATGTCCTGAGGACTATTCATATGGAATCAGACAATCAGCAGTGGATCGAAGGGTTTACCAGGCCAAAAAAACAAGCTCCGGCTTGACCTCGCAAGAACAGCAGAGCCTCGACTTAGTCTCGGGGCCTCTCTGTAATCTCGATCTTATCTCGGTCTCCCCGACAGGACGGCATGTTTTGGTTTTTTTTCTCCCCTCTCTCTGACCTACTTCTGCCTTGAATCTCAGGCCTAAAGGTAGGAAGAGCTGGCGGCAAGTTAATAAAACAATAGGGGATGCCAAGGCGAAGAGCAGTCCCCCCGAGAAGACACAAAAGCTTTCTGAAATCTCCTCCATTGTTCCGTTATTTACCAGCCCACACGGTGGCAATTTTCCATTGTTTTCTCTTCAAAGAGAGCCTTTTATCCTGGCAACACAACACTCCTGTTACTTTTTTATATATATATTTGGACAAGCTGTTTTGTGCATGGAAGACTGCGTAAAGTGTGTGGCTTAATTCATCGTGAGCGTGACAGGATTCCCCCCTCAAACCACCATTGTTCCCCTCCGTCTGTCTCTTGCAGGGAGGAATAAAAAAAGCTGGATTGGCGACACAGATGCCCCTCAAAGCAGGAGTGTGCGAGGATGTCAGGTGAGGCATGAGAACTTGATAGAAAAAAATAGTTTGTTTTCAAGCTGAAAACATGATGTTTCTCAGCGCACCCGAATCTCCTTCAATTCCAGTTTGGACGTATAAAAGGAACAAGTTTCGGTGCAAAATGTGGCCTAGAAAATGTTGTATGTCACCAAACCGAATCACGTCTTCGTCTCACGTCACAGTGAACGCGCAGCGACACGCATGTTTGCCAGTGCTGAGGACGTTAGTCCTCAGACAAGCAGCGCTGCCGACCAGGACTCGATTAACTTCAGTGGTTGCCGATAGAAAACCGCTCCCACAAACGAGTCGGCTCACTTTGTATTTCAGCCTCATCGTGTGTGGAATCGTCGGCTACTCTGGTGGCTGTCTTGTGCGCGCACTCACACACACAGACACACACACGCGCGCTCACACACACACACACACGCGCGCGCGCGCACACACACACACACACACACACACACACACACACACACACACACACACACACACACACACACTACAGCAACAGAAGACCCTGAGGCGATGTTTTGGTTGCTGCTGGACCCACAGCCACGTCGGAGACACGTAACCGACCCCGCAGCATGCAGGCTGCTTGTTCTGCAGCGAGCTCCTCCACCGTTCTTGCCCGCGGCCACTCAGAACTGCAGCCGAGCGCGTCCTGAAGAGCGAGTCTGTTAACAGATACTGGACCTGATGTACACACTCTGAAACCAGGTGGGGTCAGGCCGAGTGAGGCTGAGCGGGTACCGAAAGAAAAAGTGATGAAGCATAGACAGAGGAGGCGCATATGTGAAAAGAAGACGATGTCCTCGGTTCCACATGCACGGCACTCCAAGCGGGATGCATTGTGAGCGTTCACGAGTCCACAACCCCAGAAAAGTGTCTGGTTCACTGATCATAAGCGTGCGGTGCTCTGAGTCTGACAATTTGACATGAAACTCGGCGGTTCTTCTGTGCAAGAAGAACATTAGCTTGTGCACGATTCCTTCACTTTCTCCACGACAACACGTGTGAGAAACGTCCCCGTCAGGCAAGAGGGAAAGTGCATGTTACATGTTGGCAGCTATTAGCCCCCCACTCCCTCTTCCGCCTCCACCTCCTCCTTCTCCTCCTCCACTCGCCTCCTTTTATAGCCCCTTTTTTCACTTATTCCCCTGCTTTGCAGAGGACACCAACAAAGGAGGCTCAGTGCCCTCAGGAGGCTGCTATTCTTCCTTGACATGCCATCAGAGCACAGAGGAGCGTACCTTCATGCATCTGTCATTAATAGGCCGAATCAGTGGAGATGGCGGAGAACAAGCGTGGCTTTCACACTGCTCTCAATTCATCTGTAATGGAACCACACGCACACACCCGAGCCTCCGAAGGGAGGTATGTGCCTGCGTGCGCTCGACGGGGGAGCGTGCGCACGTGACCCCCCACCCCCCCGCCTGTTCTCACTGTGACTGGACAGGTGGTTATGTAACTCCTGCTTTGTATGTAGGGCTGACGTGAAATGAGAGGACAGGAGGAGGGGTGAAAAAAAAATCCAAATAAAATGAAGAGTATGAGGGACCGGTAAACACCCATAGCACCATCTTGTCATAATTAGGCTTGCCATGTATTTATAGCGCCCTCTGGTGTGCATTTTAACAAAAAGCCTCATTTTATTCCCAGCAGCTTGAAAGACCAAGACGTTACAAACATCATGTCGTTAGGAATAAAGTCATTCGTGTTGCTTTTGACACCGCCACCTATTCGCGCAGCAAAATGAGACGAAATGAAACATTTGTGTCAGTCCAGGTCAACACAGTCCTCTGACATCCCACCATTTTGGTGTTGCGACATCATCACTAGTGTTTGTTCCCCTCACATGTGAAGGTAAAGATACAACAATGCAGAGAACAAGGTTTTTGTCCTTCTGCTTCTTTTCTTGTCGCGTCCTTTTGATTTTTCTTTCATTTCCTTTCTTCTTTCTCTCATCAGTACTTTTAAACTCTAAAATATATGGATTGTTTCTATCACACCACTAACTTCGTCAGTAGTTATGATAATCATCCTCAGCATACAAGCACAACACCTTACATCAGTGTCTTACCGTATGAAACATTATTGCGCCATTTGCACCGTTGTATATTTGTTGTTGTGCAAGCAGATTTAAATGAAATCCGGTAACGCTTTAGGTCCAGAGACCCTGCTGCTCTGCTCATCAGCGTGACACTCGGGCTTCGCTGCGAACGCGGTGGGACCGTGTGGTGACACGCCGCACGAACAAAGCCGGTCATGCAGCCGTGTACCTGGGAGAGTGCAGCGGCAACGGCGCACACTGAGGCTGCCAGCTGTCCCACATTGAAACTGAAGCATCGCGCATTTTAGTCTGAACTTACACGCTAAGCACCACACACACACACACACACACACACACACACACACACACACACACACACACACACACACACGTCTTCCTTCAACAATAATGACTCTACATCTGTTAGAACTTCCAAAGCACATGCAACAATGTTTGTTTTTCTTAAGAGATAATAAGCTTTCCTCAGCAGACGGCACCAATACATCACATGAAAGTTAAGTTACAGGTACAAAAGATGAGTTAATAGTTAGACTCTTTGTTGTCAGTGGAAGGAACTCATTGTATGATGTCACTAGTCTGACTCAGTTCAGATCGAGTTTTGCTGCACCTTTCCCTGAACTCCTTTGACACACAGGCTTGAAATTGTTTGTAGGTGTGAATATATTGGCGCAATTGTGTGGATCACAGCCCAAACTTAGCAGTTGTGTGAGAGCACAACAATCTGGTTAGGAATCCAACAGCAGTTCTGCAGATCATGATGTGTAAGAGTACGGCGAACTCACCGATCAGCAAAGCCACGCAGAGCAGAATGGCCATCAGAGCTCCAGTGCTCAGGCCCACTGGCAGGAAAATGGCCTCCGCTGAGCAGGTGAGCAGCGAGCCCGCCGTCCCACAGGAACACACTCGGATGGTGAGGGTAGTGGTGCTGCTCTGGGCCGGGTAGCCGCTGTCCTCCACCACAACCGGGAGCACGTAGGCGTCCTGCAGCCGCCGCTGGAAGCCCGAGCGCCGAGTCACTATACCAGCAGTGTTATCTGGGAAGCAACACAGGGTGACGTTACGCCTCGGGAAAGAAGCCAGTCTTTAGTGATAAACTGGGGTCACCTCAACCGATCACTTTGAGGGGTCACCTACCCAAACCTTCTGATATTGAAGGAATTGATGTGAAGGTGCAGTTTGGAAAAAAAAGCTGCTGTGAGACCAAGAACTGAAGACATCTGAGACCAGAAGGACCTTCCGGTCCACTCGGATCACGATAGGACACCACTGCGCTGTGTCATGCCTATTAGGGGAACCCCGTAAGTGATAAAACCTAGCAATATCTAAACTTATTTCAGGACACTCGTACTCAAATGTCACATTTGATTATTTAATGTCATGATTGTCATCACTTTCACAGTAATCTCAGCAGCTCTGGTTATGACTTTAAGAAGAACAAATTATTCATTGACCAGAACTCATATATCATCAACAAAACGCATATGCCTGAATTCATAAATTAGCAAGAGAATGTTTCTTACAAACCTGAGTGTGTGTGTGTGTGTGCATGTGTGTGTGTGTGTGTGTGTGTGTTTGTGCACGTCAGAAAAGATCCATTCTTTCCACGCTGGATTCAGATGCAGCCTGACAGATAAGAGACCATTAAGGTGCCTTGTTTCTGCTACACACACACACACACACACACACACACACACACACACACACACACACACACACACACACACACACACACA
>JASSRZ010000042.1:14755354-14767442 GCA_032164315.1 Malacoctenus gilli
ATAAAGTTTATGTGGGTCGATCACTTAGGTGTACACCCGTGATCTCCATCTCTCCACAGTAAGAGCACTCCAACCAGGCTGACTGCAAATAGGTCAACAAGCCCATCCCTGACCGTTTATAAGAATTGGAAAAATAAGCCAGTAAATAAATTGTGTCCTTTTGCCATTTACTGATGCTCATGTGTGTGCTCGGTGCACTCATGCACACTGGCTGTGGCTTGAAGATAAGATGGTTGTTGTTGGACTAATAAAAAAAAAAAAAAAAAAAAAATACGAACATGACACACTTGTAGTGTCTCCTGAAAGTAAAAGTGTCACTCTAGAAAATTGAGCAAAGTGCCATGAATCAAAGAATAGTTCTGTCTGATTATGAGCCTGGAGAGGCGTTGTGTGAATGACTGCAGGAAAAATGGAGTCTGATTTTTGCGGCGACGTCTTTATCATTATTGTCAGTTACCATCAGTGCACTAATCAGTGACTCCTCTTTCCCCGCCTTTTTTTCCACCTGCAGGACTCCAAATTGCCTGTTAGACAAGGCTGTGCATAGGTTCTTTTCTTTCGATTTCTATTCAGGATTTGGAAGCACTGGCAAGCGATAAGGATGCTCTCCTCAAAGCTCACCTGTCATGATTTAATTTTTTTTTGCTTTTCTTCTCCAATTTCCCTTGACACATAAAAACCATGATTATCTTGGCAAATGTTTTCTCCGGAATCAGCCAATTGAGTAAGCGCTTGAATTGCTTGAATTAATGACTGTGTATCCCCACAAGTGCTCACAAAAGCAAGATCGTTACCATAATTTGCCTTTTGTGGTCACAAAGGTATGAGCTCAACATTGTTTATTACGGTCGTCTTCATAAATAAGAGTCAGATATTAAGCATCGGATACGGCTTGGGCTCAGTTGGCAGAGCGGTCGTCTTCCTAACTACAGACGGCTGCTTGGGCCCTCATCTTGTCCAGTCTCACTGCAATTTACTGTATTTTCCACACTATAAGGCGCACTGGATTACAAGGCGCACCTTCAATGAATGGCGTATATTAAAACTTTGTTCATATATAAGGCGCACCGCATTTTAAGGCGCATAGGATAGACGCTACAGTAGAGGCTGGGGTTACTTTATGTATCCATTAGAAGGAGCTGCGCTAAAGGGAATGTCAACAAAACAGTCAGATAGGTCAGTCAAACTTTATTAATAGACTACAAACCAGCGTTCTGACAACTCCGTTCACTCCCAAAACGAATAAACAGTCTTCTTTACTTGGCGCAGGTCATCTTTTTGGTTCCTCCACTTCCGCACCTTTGATTCGTTAATGTTAAATTCTCTAGCTGCTGCTCTATCACCGTGTTCTACTGTGTGAATGATCGCCTTGAGTTTAAACTGCTCACTCCCCGGCTGGCCGCGACAGCGGCGACGGCGAGGCGGCGGCGAGGAGCCGGCGCCGCTGCTGCCGCCGGCATTGCTGCAGAGGAGCTACCCGCTCTCTGTTGTCGCCGCCGCCGTGCTCACGCTGGTGCTGCTCGGTCGCCACCGCCTCGCGCAGTCAAATTTCCCAGCATGAACCACGCGCTTGAAGTTGGCAGCTGCTTACTGTAGTTGCGAGACCTGTTGTGGCTCAATATTGGTCCATATATAAGGCGCACCGGACTATAAGGCGCACTGTCAGCTTTTGAGAAAATTGGAGGTTTTTAGGTGCGCCTTATAGTGCGGAAAATACGGTACTGTTTTGTGTCAAACTGCTCACAGGTGTCTCAAACCATTAAAAATCTCTTCTAGAGTCATTCTTTGTAATCCCAGTTTCCTATCTTGAGACTGTTTTCTTGGATTTACAGTGAGAAGGATGGTCAACCTGCATTTAAAATGAAACATCAGTTCACAACTAAACCCCCACTCAACTTGTGTTGAATGCTAAACTTACAGGCTGGGGAGAGTCAGCGGTGGCTGTAGTCAGACAGAATCTCTTGAGGATTCCCAAACAATGTCACATGACATATATATCTTGCTATCTGTTGACAAATGTTTATTTCCATTGCAAGGGGGCAAGACGGACAACTTTGGTAGCAAGTGAGTCTCTTTGCAGTCATACCATGGATGCAGTGAACACCTCACGCTGGGACCTAAACAGGCGAAGTTTTTGCCTTGTTTGGATTCAGCGTGCCGAGTGTCACGTGACCATGAAACATGAGTCCTCGTGATGTCAGATGTCTCCAAGGCCGGAGCCAGTGACCTCCATAACAAAATTCTGGTCTTGGAAATTCACTCTACACCCTCATCATAATGCATCCCAGTGTGATTCATCTTCAACGTGGAGGCAGAAATGGCAAAAGTATCATCACGACCAAGTATCAAGGCCATTGTGACATGAGGCTAGTGATATAATTATCGGGCAATTGTTTGGCTGTGCAAATCGTGACCCCTGAAAGTGTCACATCAAATATAAATATATTTATATCGTTTTTTTCTCACTAAGAATACATTATATAGGACCCAGATGCATGTTTTAAAAGGACAATAAATCCAGTGAGAAGTGAACCATCATGGGGAGAAGGAAGGGAGGGTGGAGGGGGAAGGTTGAAGACAGAGAAAGAGAGCGAAAGAGAGAGAGAGAGGGGGGAGAAACAGGTGCAAATCCCAGAAAACCCAGAAGTCATCAATCTTCCACTGAGGTGGAACCAGGCGGGCAGCCCCCCCCCACGTTACCCCCCATCCCCACCCCTCTTTGCTGCCGCACAGCAACTGTCCACAGCGCCAACGTGTAACCCGGCTCACTCATTCCCATCCAACGCTGGGCACTTCCTCCACAGCAGCAAAAGCAATTTTAAAGGATATATAGATAAAATTTGATTTATTTATGGATTCACGGTCTGCCTGTTATGCATTCATTGTGTTGTAGCCTTGTTTTTAAATTGATTCTCAGGCCCCCCCTCGCTTCCCAGCCTCGACAGTTTGCCACAAAGGAAGGCACAGATGCACTTCCAGAACATACGCTTGCATTCAAGCTCTTTAATATTACCGCTTACCATCCATGTGCAAATTGAAGGCCTGCGTTTTGGGTTAAATTGTCACTTTTCACTGAGTTGCACAGAAACCAAGAGTCGCATCGGTGACTCATGTTCCCGTGGCTGCCTGAAGGTAATCACAAACATTACCCAGCCGAGACCATGTAAACAAAGCTAATGAAATGCCTTGTGTCTTGAATAATGCACATAACTTTGATACTGAAGGAATTACTGTCCAACAAGCCAACATTGGCTAGCTGCCATTACTGCTATTTTGATTACGTGGATCAACTACAAGAAAGGTAGATTTTCTTGTGAACGCTCCGCAGTCCTTAACTGATCGATTTTACATTTTACAAGGAAAAAAGCACGGGTTTTGAGTATGAAAACTGTCGATTTTCATTGAGTCCTCTCAATTAATGAGCTACTGAGGTACCTTTCCGCATGAATGGCTAGAGTGAGCGCACATAAGACCACTGCCAGCATTTTGGACCGAGCGACAGAACCAATGAACACAGGAGACAACCAGAGCTCCGCTGATGAGCACCTGTTGTAAGAAGCGTGGCACGGAGTGTTGGCGACCTTAAAGGCCAGTGACCAGTTGCAATCAAGTCTGGTGAAGGCCGACCACGTTGGCAGCGTTCACCAGCGTTCATCAGTTGGGGAATGTCACTGCGCTATGCTGCGCTCGACCTTGTTCTAGTTTCTCTCATGTAATTGTGGGACGTGTCCAAGGAAAAAGGTGACAGTGAGCATCTCGGTCTGCCCATTTTACACGCATAAAGCCGAGTGCAGCCCCTCTCTCAGCCTACTGCAAGTTTTCGGTAAGTACGACAACAGGTCACACGGCTCGCTTCACTGGAGCGTGGGAGGAAATTGCGGCGTGAGCCTGTGATAAGCGTCTTTCTGACAAAGATGATCAGTGAGTTTTCAGTGAGTGTGAAATGTTTGTGACGCCCCACATTGGTGGTTTCAAAGCTAAGGCTGCGGGGCCAAAAGGGACCTACCAGAGGGTCTGAGCCCAGCCCACGTGGTGACCTTCAATGGTAGTGAAAGTAACAACAACAGATGGCTGCGTTGCCAATGGTGATGCATCAGTGGAAGTGAGCTATTTCTTTGACAAAACAGTAGCATGACCATCTTGTCTTAATGACACCTTTAAAGTAAAAAAAAATCTTTGTCTTAAAAATAAAGACAAAAAATAACTATGGATGAGTTAAAATTACATACGCAGTATTTATATTTCACTAACAGTCATTCAGCTGTCGAAGGAAGATGTTGGTGGGTGTTGTAGCCCTTAGGGAGCTTTTAGTTTGGACCAGATGTGGTAGTTAGCTGGCTTGAGAACAGACTTCTACAATCCATGCCCCCCCCCCAGTTGTCTTGATCTTTTTGAGCTCCTGCTGCAGGTTTGTGTGTGTGGGCACATCAGCCAGCATTTGGCTTGGCTGAGATCTCCTGGCAGATCAGAGAGCAGAGCCAGGGGTCCGGTCACTCTCAGAGGCAATTTAGGGGCTCCAGGGAGAAGTCGGCTGGAGCCACTGTGTTGTAACGGGGAATAACAGAAGAACAGGGTGACGGGACCTGTGCACTCCGCGGCTTTAAGGCAGCATTTTCTAAGATTAGACCTCCGTGTCGAGCTTCATGTTCCCCCCCGAGAGGCGGACCGTGTGGTTACCGGGGCCATAGCAGAAGCTGGAGTTAACTAGCAGACTCCTGAGATATCAACAATGATAGGTTCGTCTTCTGACATTTGCTCCCCCGATTCCAACGCATGAGGTAAAACTGCTGCAAGTAGAATCTATCCATCGTTGTGAAATTTGAATATTACATTTACAGCATGACTGTGTTTTCTAGCTCCTGATGCATTGTCACATCGAAACAAGTTATTAAAAAAATGTGAAGTCATATTTTTTCAAATGTGCACTTCAAGTTATAGTTCGGTTCATATCCCTTTTCTTGACATATCCGATTTGTATTTTTAAAACATTTTGACATTTAATGATGTTTATTCAAACTAATACATTTGATTTCCCAATGAACTGGAACACATTTTTCTCATAAAATGTAATGAAATATATACAAGTAGTTGTAGTATGTAATCAATCTAGCAAGCATATATAATAGATTTAGGAATAAACAATACATTTGTATTGGCTGCTAGATGACAGTAATCTCAAAAACTCCACTGATAAATTATGTTTTTTTCTGTGGTGTTCTTTTAAGTTGTTCTTTCCTTTGCGTAACCTGTTGTAATACGTTGCAATATTTTGAAGGAAAAGTTAAACCAATTGCACCTGCAAATGTCACTAAACAACTGAAGTGAAAACCAATATGTGCACACAGAGCCGATCAAACCTGATGTACTCTATCAAATCAGTCATTTTAATTCAGTCATTCCTATCGGGCACAGAAAAACAAAGATGCCCTTGGAAGTTCAGAGGAGCCACAGAGGTACTTTGGTTGCATGTTTGGGTAGTTGGCGGTGGATTCATGTTTGAATCCTCACATCGGATTTCCTTCCTGGTCAGTGCACTGTGACCCCCCTCGCAAGAATTCACACGACCCTGAGGTAGCAGTAACATCAACGGGAGTCTGAACCCAGGACCCACCACTTCAATATGATTCGCTCACGACGGTGCTTCAAATACGCTCGTGCGAAATCGTGCGGCATGTCCCATGCATGTGGCAAGCCTCGGTGGGCGCCAGTGATGGACGGACTTTGCGGTTGTTTTCTACTGTCAGATTTGCTTCCAGTTCTTTGAGAAGCCAAGTCAACAGACCCACCATAGGCAGTGTGGACAGGAGTCAAAAGAAATATAATGACTTGCTGATGCATTGGCTTGAGGAAGCACTGATGCAAAAGTGCCACAGTGCAACTTTAATAACTGCATAAGCGATGGGGTCGCGAGTTTATTCTGCGGTTTCGCTTCCAGCAGAGTAGCTGAGTAGCCAGCTGACCAACTTGGGGCTGCAGTTCGTTGCTTTTTTACATCATTCCACGTTATCCTGCGGGCCGTTTGGACATTCTGGCAGACTGGATTTGGCCCCTGCGCCTTGTGTTTGTCCCCCTTTTAGCTACATTTTGCAAACAGTAGAAAATGCACAGTTTCTACGTAAATAAAAAAGAAAAGAAACCCCCAACACGATTTTGCTGTTTAAATTTCAGTTTGTGTATTGGTTGAGCCATGTACTCATATCTGTTGGAATTTATAAATGGAATTTATAAATGCCAATTTGAGAATCAAATATATAATTTTATACTATATATATATATATATATATATATATATATATATATGCAAAGAAATTGGAGCAAACATTTTTTATTTAGTGATAAATTCATATTTCATTAAATGGTTGGTTTCAGTTCAATCGAAGCAGTGAGGACACTGTACTTCCCTTCCTTTCAGTCACAACTGGAAAACTCATTAGAATTCTCGTTACAAAAAAAGTACAAATAGCTGTAAAAAAATTTTTACCCATTATTATTTTAATTCTTATTCATTATTCATGTTCTTACTATAAATATTCCTTCCATTGCTTTTAGAATAATAATTTTCATCTGAGACTGTTTTTCTATTTAAGACACATCTCACATCTTTGCACTCTGTATAATCTATGTTTTGTCCACTGCTGAGAAATGAGGACAGTTCATGTGTGAGCTAAAAATTAGCATCATGTCAGTTTGGATGAGGCTGAGAAGAATAAAAGAAGTTTTTAGTTGGAGTTGTTGAGAAAATCTACAAACTACACCCCCCCCCACCACCACCACCACCACCAACCGTAAGTCAACACTGTTGGGTCCCATCCCCTCCCAGCCGAGTTCTCATGCTCCTGCTGCACCACTGCGTCGCATCCTCCTGAGGATATCACGTCTTCGCCACAAACAAGTGGCATGCCGCCACAGCCACGCCAGCAATCAGAACCAAATCAGTGTAGAAGAGAACGCTGTCCCAGACCTCAGGGGGTGAGTCATTGTAAAGGAGCGCGATGCAAACATCGATTCAATGGAACGCCCATTAATAATTGAATGTGCCAGTTCAGCGATTGCAGTGCAGCACGACACGCTGGCTTTCCCTTTCAAGCAAGATGACAACAAAGATGAGGCAAGAGTGACCAAATAGAAAATATCAACGAGTCATTTCTGAGGAATCACCAACTGATGGAAGTTCATGCAAAGAAGTATATGCATCAAATTCATCCACATTTTGCAAAACTTATCTTTTCCTATGTGAAACTTCCTTAAAAAGTGTCTCAATGGTTATTTGAATTCTTACTGCATCTGGTAATTCAGTTTGGAGTCACGGTGTTGTATTACGTCTGCTAATCGGACCAAAACAGCTCAAAGAGACATTTTTCCCCCCCAAAATTCTTGCTAAGATTCTGCAAGACTCTCATTTAGCTAAGTTGTTGAAAGATCAGCCCATTCGTAGGTCCAATCAGCCAACAAGATCAACACCCTGTGGGACATTATGTTTCACTAATTTTTGATTGACTAACCAATGACAATAGATTCTTCAATGGACTTAAATGAAACCCCTTAAAAGTGACTTGGAAGTGGTGGGACTGCACAGACAGGTGCAACACTCTGCCTGCCAAACGCGC
Source organism: Malacoctenus gilli (assembly GCA_032164315.1). Taxonomy (NCBI): domain Eukaryota; kingdom Metazoa; phylum Chordata; class Actinopteri; order Blenniiformes; family Labrisomidae; genus Malacoctenus; species Malacoctenus gilli. The sequence continues at coordinate 14,762,962 of JASSRZ010000042.1, forward strand.
CTGTGGCCTCGGCAGCCAATCCCACTTCTCCACTAACCCTATTAGCGTAGCCTTTAACCTGCTGAGTGTGTGCGCCGCTCAATCATTCCATTATAACCCGATCAAAGCCCCTCACACTGACCCCACCCCCCCACCACCCCGTCCTCAGGGAGCGATTGGGCTTCCCTGTTTGAGAATGCGCAACATGTCCCAGTCGCAGGCTCTCCTACTGTTGCTGTCACTTCTTTCATTGATTTGGGAGTGCCTGGACAGCTCAGCCCAGCGGGCTTACCCCCCCCCCTCCTCCACACACACACAACCGTTAAACACTTTGAGGAGGATCCTTGAGTCTCAGAATAAACTCCCCGTCTGACCAGTGAGAAACTTCATTAGTGATCTGGCGCGTTTTTTCCTCCTCCAAATAGTGGTGTCAGGAGTGAAAAGCAGCAGCAGTTACCTTGCATAAAGCCTCCCAGTGTCCCTCCGTGCTGCCGCCGAGTCGATTAAGTCCAAATGATTCAAGCGACTCACTCTGTGGCAGTCCGCCTCTCTCCGTTACTTCACCCTGTTGAGCTAAAAGCTTCCTCTATCCGTCTCTCCCCCTCCTCTCTCTTCCCCTTCTCTTCTCTCTGTGCAGCCTTCCCCGCTCTCTGTCTCTCTTTTCCCTTCTAAGTCCCTCCCTCCCTCTCTCCCTCCCTCAGCCTCTTTCACGCTCACACATCACTTAACCCCCCCCCCCCCCCTTCTCCCTTCACCATCTCTTGCTGTGCGTTCCCCCAATCTTTTCCCGCTCCATCCACGGCGTCCTTCAAGTCGGCTCAGACTGGGTGACAGAACCTTGGCCTGGTCAGCCTGTTGGTACTGCTGCTTGATTTTGAGTTTCAGGAAGAAAGCTCCACGAGCCATCGTTCTTTGACGGTAGTCAGTGACAAAAGTCCTCCGGGGGAAACATTCAAGGTACTGACGCAGTCCACGCTGGGTTGCTGATGGTTCTGGGCACTATCGGGCTCCCTGCTAGTGGCGCATGGTACTTGATGGGACCAACACACAATGAGACAGAACTTCTCCGTTTCTGAAGGCAAGCGGGGGGCCGAAGGGTGTGTTCCACTTGCAGAGTTATCGCACTCTTTCCTAGAATGCCTTCACGCTGCAAGAGAGTTCCCTCGAGCAATTCAACAAAACTCATTGTCTGGCAATGCAAAGAAACTCTCAGAGTCTCTGATATAAAGGGCTCATCTTGTTCAGGCTTCACTTTTGGAGTTTGACGTAGAATGTAGCTCATTGTGTCTTTGGGGGGAGGTTTACAGTTATTGCTGCGAGCTCCATCCTACACTTGACAGAACTTGTGCAATGTGTTCATCCTCACTGATTCATGGATTCATGTTTAGTCAAACCAAAAATGTGGCATCAACAGGCTGCTGGCCACTGGTTGGACAGGTGGTGATGCCACTGGGTTAGGCATGTCAGGAGTTCATTTCGGAGCAGCAATCCCCCCCACCCGAATGTGATGGAAAATGGACAGGACTGTTGCGCAGTGCTAAAACTGCACCATGGGAACGCTCCCTGAGAGTTCGGACTTCATCTCTGTGGAACGTGGAAGTTTCAGTGTTAGCAGCTCCGATCTCCAGCTCCCACACTGTTAAATTAACAAACACATTAGCAGCAATCTGTTGGTTGGTCTCAAATATTCTGACCTGTTGGAAGTGGAAAGCTATGCTCAAACAGCAGAAAGCCAAAACTCTATTGCCCCCCAGAAAATGGTTTTAAGGTTAAAGCAGTAGCAGGTATTCGAAAGTTTTACCTCACAACTGTCCAAGATCTTTTAAACATGAGTGTTAACTGTGACAAGCTGATGCTCTGGTCTACTTTTCTTCATCTCTGACAGGTGGACTGTCATAGAGAAACAGTTTACTCTTCACATGATGCTGCTGTCCATTCTCATCCTTATCCCCGCTGTCGCATTCACTTTGTCCATTTGAACTGTTTCCGTTATTTCAGCCCTCAAAGCAGCAAAGCAACAAAACATAAGTCCATGTTACTGTGGTGTATAATAGGTATTGAGATGCGTCTACAAATGATTGAGGGAAACGTCTACCTCCTTTGAGGCAAGCGCAAAAAAGAGAGCAGACGATGGCGTTTGATGTACGTTAAAAGAAGGCTAAAGTGAAGCATGTGACCTTTCGCGTGCACCTTGGTGTTTGTGATCTGTGTGCTTGGATCCGAGATGAGAACCGACATGTGCATGCCTGAGGCTCGGAGGGGGGGTCACTGCTGAGGGCAAAGGAGTTTAGGTGGGTCAAGTCACTGAGAGCAATGGAGCCTGAGAATGGCGTTTAACCGACAATCCAGGAGACTCTTCCAGATCACTGCAGCACAAAGCATTTGCAAGAACCGGATACACCCAGAAAGGTAACTACATACACGACACGGTAACTTCAGCCTATGACAGCAATGAGTTGGTTAACAGGTGCAACATTATACACATTAACAAGCCAAAAATGATGTTATACAAACAATTGAAGGTTGAATAATCTCATCACACACCGAGACACACATTAATTTTGTGGTCATTGCACTACATTGATGTATTGAAGTCCGAGTGGGCCTCCCTGTCTATATCCTCACCCTCACCCAGGGTCATGAATCATAGACGATGACCCCCACAGCAACAACTGGCCAAAAACCTCATTTTCCTTAGAGGTCGGAATGGTCTGTGGTCCAACCTCTCATCGTGTCGAGCATTCATTGAGGCTTCCTTGTGATTCTAGCCCTTGAAAACTATCCCAGACATGACAAACCATGAGCAGATCAATGAACTGACCCAGGATATCGCAGCCAATATCTCTCAAGGACAGCTCAGGGGTCCCAGGATTGAGGAGGGAGAGGAAGGGTCACCCTTGTGTGTCCGAACTGCCGCAGGACCTTTGTATCAGCGAGCATGCTTGGTTAAGGCACACAAACACACACAGACAACACACACACACACACACACACACACACACACACACACACACACACACACACACACACACACACACACACACAAATCGATCTAAATGTCACCTTACCCACACTGGTCAATGGTGGCTTCCTGGTGATGCCATGATGAGGTGGCGAGGAGTGGAAACTTATTGTTTTGCTTGTTAGTTTTGAAACGCTTCCATGTGTAGAGGTGGAATGTTAAGCAGACAGTTATTCTTCTTTTTGTTCTGTTTAGACACCTTCAAAAGTTTTTGGAAATGGAAAAAAGTTGCATTATTTTGAAATTTTGTTCCAAGTTGCACAGTGGTAGGGACTTATTGAAGGACTGCTTTGAGTGTCAGAGTCAGTCACACATATGACTAACTGTTCACAGCAGGAAGACAGGCTGTATACAAAGGCTGCATTTTACATAGACTGTGTTTTCGAAAACTTTTTTTTTACACGTTGTAAATAGGAGGGAAAATGATGGAGACCCACCCTTCACCTGCAACTACTCTGAGTGTGTTTACTCTAAGAGCCTGTTGGAGAAAAACTTTCCAATGAGCCTCTGATTGGCCGGGAGTGACGCCTAAGGATGGCGATGAAAGCAACACACCAAAAACTAACCTGCTATTTTCAAATCCTCCAGCGGCGACTGCACATTTTGATTATCTGTCTCCTCCTGAGGAGAGAGGAGCCAACTACAGTTGGAGTTGTGCTCAAACTGGAAAAGCAGCAAACTTGTTCCTAGAGAGACTAACATTTGTGTCATTCGGGAGCAGAGAGCAAGCCTCCAATCACAATCCAGCGTATCGACACAGGGCCACATAGAGTCCATCCATGGCCAATGGTCTTCTAAGACCAGGCATGCTGACCTCATCGTGATGCTGCGCAGGACGAGCTGCTGGTCACTTAAGGACTGTACCGACAATTGAATTTCATCTCTGGGCAGGAGAGCACCGGAAAGTTAAAGACAGGAAGTGAGGAAAAAGGAATCACAAAGCCACGCTGGAATGTCTCGGAAACAGCTGCGAGAAGATTGTGAATGCACCTCATGCATATGACGAGATATATTATTAATGCAATGTATTCTCACTGTCTGTTCCTGTTGTTGAAATGTCACAAACTTCTATTTTTCCATTGCTCTGGAGCAGCTCCCTCTGCCTCCTCTCTGTCTTAGCTTTATTTTATTCCCTTGTTCCCTCCTCCTACTCCGCCTGTTACCCGCATCTTTCTTCTCCACAGCCCCCCTTTACCTCCCCCCCCCTCGCCCTTCACCACACCACCTCGCTCGCCCTCCATGTCCTTATCCCTCCCGGTAAAAGATAGTTCAGAGTTTGTTGACAGAATATCAGTCGTGACGATTCCAGGCGAAACGGTCTGTTTCTCTCTGCTGGCTGTTTTTTTTTCGCTGTATTGTAGCCGAGACGCTATCTGACTGCATCTCCCCTGAGCTCTTCACCAGCACTTAATCACACACACACACACACACACACACACACACACACACACACACACACACACACACACACACACACACA
>JASSRZ010000042.1:14767542-14791166 GCA_032164315.1 Malacoctenus gilli
GAACGCTGGTTTGTAATCTATTAATAAAGTTTGACTGACCTATCTGACTGTTTTGTTGACATTCCCTTTAGCGCAGCCCCTTTTAATGGATGCATAAAGTAACCCCAGCCTCGACTGTAGCGTCTATTCTTTGCACCCTATAATGCGGTGCACCTTATATATGAACAAAGTATTAAAATATGCCATTCATTGAAGGCGTGCCTTATAATCCAGTGCACCTTATAGTGCGGAAAATACGGTACCTTGTTAGCTAGCTCATGAGTGGATTAACCAACCACAACCAAGAGGCTCGTCCTCTAACCAGTGCCGACGTACACGCAGAGTCAGCCGAGTTCTGGTTCAAAAGTCTGGCAGAGAAGACAGAAATCGATACGCATCTATCAAAGTTGTGACAGCAAGTGAGGAACAGCTCGGGGCCCGGCAGCAGGGAGGAGCAAAAGAGGGCGGAGTCATATGCACACCTGCAAGCGAGAGGGGAGGCAGTGGACGGATGCACAAGCCTGCATGTGACACAATGCAAACGTAATTACATACAAACACTATATGATTGTGAAACATCTGCACTGTGCTCCGGGGGGGTGGGGGGGGGGGTGGAGGGGGTGGTACTCATGTGACACCTGTGGTTTGCTACTTTTACAGTGTCGTGGTTCTTTCAGTGTTCTTTACTTTTGGGGGACGCCGCCCTCCAAACCCAGGCGCGCCCCCCCCCCCCCCCACACACACACACAGAAACTCACACGCACGCACGAACGCACAGACACAAACCATGATTGTCTCCACCTGTGTGTCATCATCTCCTTTTCTTATGTGAGCCCATATACCAGAGTCTCTCTTCGTCTGCTGTCCCCACCTGTTTTTGTCAGCCTGTCTCCTGCCTTTTTCCCATCAGTCTGTTTCCTTCTGGGGGGGGGTTCTCCTGGGGTGAGCTTCTGCTCTTCCAGGACTTGAGGTTATCCTCACGGTGAAACAGAGACCACTTTGAGTGCCCCCATCTTCAAGGATTTTAAGCTTCAGTTCAATAGTCTGAAATCGAAGGTAAGCGTGGCCTCTGACAAGGATGTGAGGCTGAAGGTCCCCGGTGGAATGGAGAAGGACAATCTTCCACCACCACCCCTCACCCACCCCCTCCTTCCACAAGCCTGCCCACCGTTAACCCGCTCGCTGCTGAGGACGAAGCGGGTCCGACTGAGCCCTGCAGCTCCGTTCACGGCACCTCCACTGCCTGTCACAGGCGGAGTCGATGGTGCCTGCTTGGGAGCCAGTTTGCGTTCCTCAACCTTTTTACACTCCAGAGCCTGTTTGTGTGTCTGAGCCTCCCTGGTTTTACCACATTCTGCCAACAAGACAGTTCTAACCCAGCAACAAATTGCTAAAGCAGACAAGACACTGAAGTAACCACTGACAATCCAAAGGGGGAAAACTTAACAACTTGAACTCACAAATTGTGCTCGTAGGCGGGGGGGGGGTTCTGATTTGGGAAAACATTCATCAGCTGAGAGATTAAGGGAGGTTAATGGTGCTTGAGGCAACAAATATGCCAAGACCGCCGGCATGCCAGGCCGGGACCCCAGCTGCTCTAATCTGTGTGCAGACACATTCTAGAGAAATCTCAACGTGATGGGAAGATGCGCAATGGTCAGGTCAAAGACCGTCAGTGCATCTGAGGCATCTGAGGTCGTGGGTGGTCGGCGGGTTAATTTCACTTTCGAATGACGGAGTAGAACCTCAGAACTTTTACTGATAAAATGTCAGATTGCCTCATTTGTTCAAGACAAAGTATTTACACACTGTAGTGATTTTAACATTATTAACCTTTTTTGTAACACTCCTAAGGGTTCCCCATATTCTACACAAGGTTCTGGTTTCTTGTAGATTGTTGTACACGAAGATACTATTACTTCTTGGAGCTTTTCGTCCACCATGCTAAGTGTGCTGGGACAAGCACACTTGTTGCGAATGATGGGCACTTTTCGCTGTGTTCGCTCAAGCAGTACATTCAGCTAATTGCTAAACGCTAATTGCTAAACGCAAAGTTGACAATTTTTTTCAGTGGAAATGTTGCCAAAGATAATTGTCGAAAAAGTGCCACACAAAAAAAGCCCGAGTGTAAACAAAAAAGAGATTATGTCAATATGTCTTCAAATTACAGTTTCATTTTTTACAACGAATAATGTGATCAGTGGGATCATTTATCTTAAAAATAGTACTTTGAAAAGAGGTTGAAAGGAAACTCGATTTATTCTCACAATTTAATCTGTAGTTTTTCATTCAACATTAAACTTGGACTGCTGGTCAAATTTTGTGACAGTCTGCCATCTAGCGGTCTATTCATGCATGGTAAGAGAGACGCTGTATGTGGACCACTTACATAGAGAGACAAGATACAGAGGTTAAGAGATGCCACACTAGGCATCGGGCACACCTGTATTTATTTTGACCAGCAGGGAAACGGAAAGCTGTCATTTGTCTGTTCATTCAATGCCCCCCTCAGAACAGGGGAGGTTACGGAAGAGGAATGGAACAATAAAGACAAGACCATCCCGCTGCACAATCACAAAGAAGTGGTGAACAAAAGACCAATAACTGGACTCCATTACAGCTGAGGAACTGACAAAGATAAACTCATCTATAATCCAACAACAAAAACACAGGTTTGGAAAGCCATAACAGATACAAAAAGATTGAAGCGTTCAAACACACAAGAGGTGTGTGTGTGTGTGTGTGTGTGTGGGGGGGGGGCAAACGGGGTACACAGAGGACAAAACCTCCAGGTGTGACATGTGCCATGTGCAGGTTGGAGCCACATTGCTACAAAATTCATTAGGGAATGTTCCAAATCAATAGAGGGGAGAGACATCCCAGTTGGTCAGTTATGAAAGATCCTCAAATTACATTGAGAACTAATTTGTTTCTTCAATGTTGGTTTCTGTAGTTTGCAGACGTTTTTGGAAGGATTCAAATGACAATGATGAACATTTCCCTTGGTGTCATTAAGATGCATACTGTTGCATCGCATTTGCTTTTTTTGTTTGTTTTTTCCAAATCCGTGACCCTGTTTCTCTGCAGCAGATTTGTATTCACCACTTTGGGGATTTATTTCGAAAGATGAACCTCGTGAGTCCTTGGGCTCATGTGGTGGCCATCTGACATCGGCTGCTTTTGTCTATTCCAAACTTGGTCAGGTTTCACTGGTTTGGTGTGTTAAAAGTTTGATATTAAGAGTCCAGAAAATATTAAAGAATTAGATCTTGTGACACCCAAAATTAGGGACATGAGCAAGCTATGACCTAAAACTTGATGATGAAGTTATATCCTCCTCTTTTTTCCATCCATATAAAATACCAGTTTGGTGGAGTTTTACTTTGGTACATTTCCCACATTTCTACATGACAGGCAGGAACGAAACTTCCTTCGTTAGATAAGTTCTCAAAGCGGTCGTGTGAGTTTGGATAACCAGGCCAACACATGGCGCTGTGTTCGTGTCTGGATGTGGTTAGTGTGTCTGACTGCAGCCACATTCACTTTTAAAAGCGTCAGCAAGAGATGAGAGTGGAAGGATGTAAACTTTGAGGATCTCGGATGATGACTGCTGATCTTGAATTCAGGCGCTCTGCTGCGATCAGACGCTCCCGCTCCTTCACTTGCGTGTGATCCAAAGACACACTCGTTTGCACCACCTATCCAGAGTCACTAGAGGGCACCCAAGCGCTTTCACGCCGTTGTGTCCCAGCCTCACCCTTCTGGAGCCCAAGATGCAGCCGTCAACAACACACTGACCATGATAAATTTATACTGTCCCTGCAAGTATCTCCTCTTTGTAAATTTCAACCTATACATGATATCCAACAACTTTCAAGAGTTACAATCGCATCAGAGGTGTGAATGTACTCCATTTTAATGGCAGGCCAAAGTGCAGGTGAACATGCTTTGTGTAACGAAGCGGGGTCGGATGGTATTTGGCGGTATGTGTGTGTCTTCATACAGGAACCATCGACCAGCGTCCTCACATAACTAACACATCACCAGTCCCGCCTTCTTCCAATAGATTTTAGGTGCATGTGGCCCCTAAACTAAATGTGTTTTACATCCCTGCCTGTGATTTTCATTGCCCACCTTATGAGACTCTGTGCACCTGAGTAACAACATGGGTTTAAAATGTCAACACAACACCCCACAATGTCGGGATGATGCCGGGTTCAACAGTGAGCACCACTTTTTGTTCTCGAGTCTAAAGCATCTTTCTTATGCATTGTAGAAATCACAGCCAACCTTCTTCGTAGAAGAGTCAAACAACACCTTTCACAACCACCAACCTACTGCATAAATCCTCCATGCCACTGCGAGGAGGGACTGGAACTCGGAACTTAGAACTCCGACCCGCTGAGTAAACGTACCAACTGTATTGTTAAAATTTTACCAATTGTGCCTTTAAAGACTCACCTGTGTAATGTATGATAATATATTCAAGCCACACTATGCAGGGCCCACTCATTGGAGATTTCTGCTGAACTGCGGGGTTCATTTAAATACAGCCTAAAGTCTTTATAATTGTCCCAACGATTAGGGATTCAAATAGTATTGGAGTTTCGAAGTACCCCCCCCCCCTTTTAACTGAAAAATTAGATTTGGATGCGTCTATTCTCACTTTCTGTCTCCAATATTACAAATGTGCATATTTTTGTTTGAACATATTTTTTACAACTTACTGTGAGCCAAAACTCCCGCGACTCCCTTGAGGCTTTCTCTCCTCAGCAGATGATAAATGAGCATCTTTGTACGCGGAGACAAAATTGTTCACACGGTGAAAAAATTAAGGTCAAGCCACAATCTTCTGGCACCCAAAAAAGTTAATGGAAAGTACCGTTGCGGCGGTGCAGGAGGTGGAGCTAGAGAGTCACTTTGGCAACATGACTGTCCTCACTCTATACCTACAAGTGTTGGTCACTTGGTGAAGGTCAGGTATGCCAGAGAGACACAGGTCGGAGAGTCACCGTCAGCTATTCTTAAAGCCGCCACAAGTTGCATAATGACGCCGTCACCCAGTTTGTGTGATTGACGGTTCGCCAGGGCAGCATCAGCTGCTTTACTCGGCTGATTTATTAGCAGCGTGGTGGCAGAGAGGCACGGATCTCCCATCTCCTCACACTCTAGTGCTCTTGTGTTGTTGGCACAAAATGGCGTTGCCACACTCAGCTTTTTTCAACATGGCTGCACATCAGGTCGGAGATTAGAATCAGTAACAGTGGACATATCAATACGTTCTTTCATGCCAGAGTGTCTGAGGCATCAGATAAAGTTGCTGGGATTATTTGCTCATCGCCAAGAAGATTCAAAAAGTTGCCAGATTTAGAGAGAAAAAGTCGACAAGTTGGCAAAAATGCTCTCAGTGCCTCTGGGCAGGAACCAAGGAACAGCTCATTGTTGGGCGACAATAACACCCCACCAGTAAGGGTGCAGCCAACATCATCAGCACAGTAACAAAGAGACCCCTTTTATATCAGGGGATCTCACTCTCTTTATTTTTGAGGCGCCCCCTGATAGCCTCCAACGAAGGCTGAGGTTCCCCTTTCTGATCTTCCAAGTATGCAGTGAAGCCAAATTCAACCCCGCTAATAAACAATGCTTATTCCGTCACAGCCAGACATTTATTAGGTTAATATTCACCATCAAAGGAGAAGTCTTAAAGCCTGGTTTTGAGTGCAGATGGCATTGTCCCTTGAGAAAAAGTAATAAAATAATGTGGGTTTTTTTTCTTTGTTTCAATATTTCACAACATTATGAGTCGATGGCATGGTTGATTCGAGTAAAGTAAGAGGCAGCTGTCCTCTTTAGTTTAAAAGTGTAGTTTTGCTGAAATATTCAGCATTGCTGTCTTTGTGTCTGTTTGAGGGACTGGGGTATACACCAGGTAATCATGGAACAATTAAGACTGTCGTCACAGGTTCAGACCCCAATTAAGTTATTAAGTGATGCTGAAAATCGGATTTAAAAAGACATTATTCAAATGACGATCCCTGCTCAGAGGGTTTGACACATCCTCCTGTACACCTGATTGATTTCAGTGTGTAAAATATAAACAAACCATTCCCCTTCCGTCTCGTAAACATATTAGAGAAGAACATGACGGGAGCAAGTGGCCACCGAGTCTTTGGAACAAACGGTTGACAGCTGATTGTTCTATTAATGAGGCCTCAAAACTTCAGCAAATCATTTCCAGACAAAGCCGAGTTTTGAGGAGAAAACATATCGTGTATGCGGTAAAAATAGGGAAGTATTCTGCCAGGAACCAAAGTCCGCCCATATTGAAACACCTCTCGCAAGGACGCCAACGCTTCACATCTCCTGTTTGTAGCTCTGCTGTAAACTTGTCATCACCAAGACAGGCGATCTGAAGGGCCTCATCAGTCAGCCACAAACTTCCCAACTCCTTTTTTGAGATGATAAACTTAAGGTAAGGGTCTGATTATGTAAGGATCACAGCCATCCATCTCCCACACAGACATTACCTTTCTTCAGACTTCTTCAATTATTTTCTACATTTTATGAATGCACAGAGTCATTTATCTGTCGAGACTCTGCATTTCTGTTTTCAGGAAGCACAGTGATCTAAACCAAACACTGCAGTTCCAGTGGAAACCTTTGGGGCAGTGTTGCACACAAAGAAGCCTTGTTATTTCCATGTTTCTTGCATTGATTTCTATCTGTAATCAGAAATCATATTGTGATAAAGTTATAACAGTAACTCATCCAAAGGGCTTACATCAACCATGTTATAGCTCACCTCTGCCACCAAGAGAGTACTGTTTTTTTCCTTCTACAGGAGATCGTAGAAGGAAGTGGAGCCAAAGTGATGTGATGAGACGTTGTGTTCTGCTTTTCTATTAAAGTGGAGGAATGTAAACCAATGAGCTCAGCCTGAAAAGAAGGACAAAAAGGATTTATAGATTTCTATAGGGGTCTGAGGGGAGAAATGAGGTGGGACCAAGTGCGAGGTTGGACTTGAAACACCACTGAGATCCTCATTGACGAGAGAGCCACACTTAAAGTGTCCCACCTGATATCTGACCATGGGAGGAGCCTGGATATGTGGGGCCCAAATGAAGCACACAAATACGACTTCTCTCGAAGGCAGTTTGGAAAAAAATTGCCAAATTGGCAATTTAAACCCTTTAGCCTCAGCGGCCTATTACCTGAGGCTTAAATGGAGACCTCTATTACTTAATTTAATTTGTCAAATAGCCGCATCTGCAGGACTGAACTTTCTGACACAGTGTCTGAATGTAAAAAAGAGCATTTTGAATTCACTGAGGGGATTAAAAAAAAGCAACTTTTTTATGATGTGGGGTTAGATATCTTGCTGAAAAACAACCGTTCCCTTCTAGATATCCCAGCTGGACTGGGAATTGCAAACCGGTGACATTTCTGCTCTTCAACCTCCTCTGTCTCTAATTGACAACCTTGTAATGCTAAACAGCATAAAGAAACGCTGGCAGCGACACAAGCTAATTAGTCGCAGCCCACAGGACAATCATATTTACACTATTGTCAGGAACGCAGGGAACAGCTAATGAAGTGGAACGGCGAGGCGGGCCGAGCTCACCTATTCTCCGCCGGCGTTCAAAATAATTCACGGCCAGCCATCACAGCTGTCAGTTGTCATGCAGTAATGGTGGCGCTCGCGCGGTGTTTGCCGAGGGCATTTGACAAATTACATGCCTCCTTGGAACGGGCAGCCGGGGCGACTGCCGAGTCCGACGTGGGCTCCATTCACTCAAGTCAGGCGTGTTGGTAAGGGGGGGGCAGGTGGAGAAAATATGTATCCCTTTTGGAGTTTAAACTCGCAAGACTTCCAAAGTGAAAGTTACTTTGGTGCAAAGCCCCCGCTGGGGCTGGGACTGGGCCTGCCGACACCATTGCGCCGGCAGACCCAGCGGTGAGTTGGTAACAGCTCCCGTTGCTCCCATGTTTCTTGGGGCGTGCGTTCAAGAGTGTCGCGGATGAGAGAAAGGAGCCACATCAATACCATCACATTAACAGCTACTTTTTTTTCCATGGGCTTACATGGGAGGCTGCCAACACACAAACACAAACCTCCCATGAGGTGTGTACCAAAACCAAACAAACTCACAGTATGGTCTCGCACGGTAATTGACTCACAGCAACCCCCCCCCCCCTCACCCCAACCCCACCCTCCTGTTTCCTTGTCCTTAACGGCACGCATTTCCTGGCAGACAAACATCCAGAAATAGTCTGATGCAATGACATGCCGAATGTTGTCATGGAGAAATTTTTTTTGGGGTGGGTGGAGGGCGAAGGAGCTGGGAGGGTGGGGGATGGGGAGGGGGGGTATGTGAGGTGGGTGGGTGGGTGGGGGGTGTTGAGTTAAGAAGAGAGAGACAGAGGAGAAAAAAAGAGAAAATTAGACAGAGAAGAGGAGAAAGGCCAAGAAAATATTGCGTTTCTGTTTCTGTCCTGTCTGGCTGGGTCTGCACCTTTGATGTGGTTTACAGAGTGGATCAAAGGGAGGAAATCAATACCAATATTTCAGCAGCCGCACCAGCTGAACATCTGTCTGATGGTCTGCCTGTTCACCCAGCTCTCTGTGTTACCACTCTGACACCTTCTCACTCATCGGTCTGCCTGATGGCTTCGGTCCATGGGTGCTTTTTTTCCCCTCTTTTGCCTGCATCCCGTCATTTGTCATGTGTCCGACGACCAACAGTCCTGGCCATGCATCTCCACCGAGACATCCAGTCTTCCATTTAATCTGTGCGTTTCCATCACTAATACATAAACATATATCCATCCATCTTTCCAACTTGTTCTGTTGTCTGTTCCCTGCGGAACATGCAGACTCCGCAGTAAAGCACCCATAGGCCTGGATCACAGAGGGGGTGCTAAAAGCTGTCTATGCTTACCACCAGGGTGCAATACGGTCTGTACGTTGAACACTCATTACGTCCAAATCTGAGGTCGTGGTTCTCCAGTGGAAAGTCGTATTTTGGGATTTAATTTTGGAGAAAGGTGAGATGAAACATGAGACTGATGGACTAGTCACTGCAGTGACAGCAGTCATTGGTCATCCTTACTGTCACCGGAGGACCAGGAACATTGTCAAGATCTACGCTATAAGGGTCGGAGACAGGGTGAGGAGCCCGGAGTAGAGCTGCTGCATCTCCACGTTGAGATTAACCAGCAGAAGCAGGTTGGGCTTCTCTCCCAGAGGACCTGGTGGTTGGTGGTTGCCCCCTGGGAAGGTTTTTTCAATAGTGCCCATCCAGATGGTGGCCCATGGAGGGATTTGGTTGCTTGAAATGTGTTGGGGGGGGGGGGGGTTCCCAAGAATGCTGGAGGGCTTGAAGGGAAGTCTTTGTTATAAAAAAAAACAAAACAAAAAAACCATCCTGGAATCTCAGTTGAGACTGCTGCCCCTGCAACCTGGGATAAAGATAATGGGAGACAGGTTGGAATCGACGTTTAAAGAACAGGTTGCACACTGGAGATGGAAAAGTACAGGTTTTCTACGACATAGTGGATGAAAAGCTACCAGTGTCTGCTTAGCTCGCAGCTAATCAACTTTGTTTATGGTGATAAGTCAACAAACAGTCCAAAAGAGCAGGACCAGAATCAGCACACACCCTTTGTGAGCACATAAAGCAGAGGTAATTTGGATTCCTCCTGCTGGTTGGTCCGCTCAGGGGTGCCTGATTCTGTGCTGGCAAGCACCACCTGTTAGAGATTCACAGCAGACAGGATGTAAAACCTGTTAAAACAAAAGGCTGAGAGGTTGGAAAATCAAACGCGAAAGGCATCTCTATTTTTAGAGTGCATGTGACATGAATATATGTGAACTCCATGAATCACTGTGTGAGGAACAGCGTTCGCCGAGTGTGGGAGACTTGACGAAAAGGCTCATTTTCTTTCACGCGGTTAAACGTCAACGAAGCCGAACGACAACAAAAACTTGTCCGATCACTTTGTTTGACGGCAACGCTCTTCTAGTTTCTGCTACGCAGTCAGAAGTGCAACTTAATGAGGAGAATCAACTCAAAAGTAAAAGGTTGGTCATAAAGATTCCTTCACTTTGACAAGCTGATGTAAAAAAAAAAAAAAAAATCCAGGCAGAAGTCTTGAGGCTTTAAAGGGGTGGGGGGTGGGGGAGTGGTAGGGTTTTTAATGCCGCCAACCCCTCCGATCCTGCTCTCTCTGCTCTCCTGTGCCCCCCACCCCCTACCTTTGCGTCTCATCCTCCTCGCTCGCACTGTCAGCTTCACTTTCCCGCACTGCGCCGTCTAATCTGAGTAGAAAGCAGGTGAGACAAGCCGATGATGAGACATCTGACGGGGTGAGATGATGCAGAAGGGGGTGGGGTGGGGGTGGGGGGGCAGGAAAGAAAAGGGGGGGGGTTGAAGGTTATAAGACGCAGAAGGAGGGAGAGATGCAGGGACAGGCTTCACTCCGAGCCGGCCGGCCCTGCTTTGAAACTAATGTGGAACAGACAGAGTGTGAAGCTGAATCAATAGCGCCGGTTCAAGGCAAGGGTGGGTGGGGGGTGGGGGGTAACTCCAGCGCAGAACGCCGGCTCATTTCAGGGGGGGGATGTTCATTTTAAGGACAAACCTAATGAGCTGGCATTTTCAGACCTATTAAAAACAGTGCAAAATTTTTAAAAAAATGTAACGATCGAGTTGGAATTGCCCGTTTCGCAGAGTGACATTATTTATACAATTACTGAAGTTTCAAGGAGCTCATTAAAGGTCAAATAGGTTCCACCTTCATCAGCTTCCTCCGGTTCAAGGCACTTTAACACCAGGAGAGTAAGAACATTGTGCTTGTGTGGGCTGGAAATACCGATATTTGGTTCGGTTCAAATTTTACACTCACATTTGAAAGGTGACCAAACTACCTCAAGAGTGACACACAGTTACAGTTGCTGCTCTCTAGGGGGCGCTGGTGTCTGTAGGCAAAACAATACAATCTGTTGCCGAAGTTTCAGGGAAACCACCTAACATAGAGCTGGTCCTTTTGAATGTTGTTGGTCCTACTTGGCCCGCAGGCTGCGGGTTGGACACCCCCATGTTAGCCTGCGTGCAGAAGATAGTATTCAACGTTTGGGATGTTAACTGTAAATTAAGCACTTCCTGAAAGAAACTGAAGTCTGATCGAATCAAACCAAACTTCTCTAATTGTCAGTTAGAGCCCTTGCAGGTTCGCGATCAATGTCGGTGTTTTTTGTTTTTCATTTTGTTTTCCTCCTTGGGTTTGAACGGGTGGCGCCGACACTTTTGCGTTCAAGCTGCTTGAACCAGCATAATTAAAGTTACACTTCACAGAGCCTAACGCATGTGACAGCTTAGAAGTGAGAAAAAGCCTTCTTCTCAAATTCGCCTTATTTCCCTATTAACACACCGGAGTTAACACCCTCCTCGCTTTTGATCGTCGGAGTTGGTGCAACGCTAATGTGCCCGCGGCCCCTGGATAACAGATGAAAACCTGCTTTGGAAAAAAATGTGCGGCACTATTTTGTGCCAGCTGGATTTTGTAAACAAGTTCTTCCTTGGTTTTATTCATAAAGGACTGTAAAAAAAAAAAAAAAAAATCCACTTGTGAATAGGAGTCTCACCCATTTTCATCATTCTGTGTCGTCAGAGAACTTTGGTCCAGCCGTGTTTGTGCGCGAACGGGTTCACAGAGTAACAAAGGCGAGAACCGACCTTTGAATATATCGAGACGTCGTCCAAAAACAAACACAGACGAGGGCGTGCCACGAACTGTACCTACTGACAAGCACGGATTCATTTAGAGGCTCCTAAGGTGTTCTGCCGAGGACTGAAAGGGCAGACTCTTTTACGGTTGTCTCGTAGTTAATATGTGCAGCTGCAGTGGATTCGGCATGTGATGTGTTTTCTCTTTTAACTGATGGCTCAGTTTGTGATGCCTGAAGTCTCAGTGTGTGTTGGCTGCTGCTTATCACAGCAGTGGCTACTTCTGAAGAGAAGGATCAATAGAAGAAGGAGTGCCTGCTGCAGCGGGGCTTTTTTTTCCCCAACTTTTTTTTTTTAACATGTTTTGGAAAAATCTGTCGAATACAACTTCAGTCCCCCCAAAAAAGGATTGGGACAGTGTTCTGAATGTGAACGAGAACATAGGAAAGATCTGATGAATAAGTTTTAATTGAGGAATGATTGTAAAAATTTCTAGATATTCTCATTTTAATGTTTGATTAAAAACATATGTCACATTGAAGTTTATAGCCAATACAATCAGATAATATGCAACTCATATATTCTGCTCTGCTGCACATTCCACAAATGCATATTGCTCACAAATGTTGCATCGTATATAAAGAAAATCAACAGGCTTTCAAACAGCAAAAGATTAGTCTCTGAGAAGTGTTGTGACAACAACTACAAAAAAAGCCATTTACTGAACACAATGTTCCTCACTTTTCATGCTCTTTGGGCAACTTTGACATGGTCTCATTAAGTCTGGCAACTTTATCCAAAACAAGTATTGCCTTAAGCCCAGCACTCAATACCAATGCATCCCAGGTGGTAAGTCTAACCAGTTACTACCCGGTTTGGATCGCTAACTCACAGAAGCTGACTGCGAGTAGGCTGACAACGAAGCACGCGTGCACAAAGCCAATGCTGATCCCACACTGGCAACCGCCGGTTACGCCAAATCTGGTGGTGACGTCGTTTGGTGCCTTTTAGGGTTGGCCAGTGAGTGAGCTGCAGTCCAGTGAGATTCATCTCACCATTGAGTTTTTTCGTTCGTCAGAGGTGTTTGTTGGTGGCCAAAAAAAAGGTCTAATGAGCTGGAAATACAAGTCAAATCAAGACGTGTCAGGCCGTTTGGATGACTGAACAGAGTGCAATCAGCACATCCCACTTTCTCTTCAACTGGACTGACCACCGCGTGCGACAGAGGCTCCGTCCCCTCACTCAGCACAAACAAAACAAGACGTTGGCGGTGGGGCTGGGAATGGGTTGGGGGGGCAGCAGTGTTTTTCAGGTGAGCCTTGTGCGCACTTCCACGAGGCAGACGCTTCACTGGCATTTCCATCTGGGTGATAACTTACGTCTCATATGCTGGCTTTGACAGTTCAATTTACCACCATTTCTTTTAGAGATTATTCCCACCTCTGTGTGATAGTCAAAACAGTGCGGGGTGAATGATGGGCCTGTGAAAGCCTCGGTATAAATCTCTCCTCAAGAAGCCTCGCTGAGCGATTCATTGTACGGCTGATATGAGCTGGGAGTGTACCGTCTCGCAGCCTGATGATGGATTTCTATAGCGGAAAGGCTGTTATGGAGAAGACTGCTTCGTTATTGATTATCTGTGTTGCCATGAATGCTCCTGCGGGGGACGGGAAAACTCGCGGATTTAATAAAACGCCGGCAATGTTGCCAAACAGGATACTCGGGCTGTGCTCGGGACAAAGAGATGTTCGGCACAGGTTAAAAACAGCTCTCGTGAACACACTCCCTGGGATTGTTCCTCCCCCCCTCGTTGCTGCGATTGCGCAGCGGTTTCCACGGCAGCAGCCGCTTCAAGGAAAATGAACAAACCATTTGAGATGTTTTCCAGGGAAAGATAACATCTTCAAAGTCTCGCTGTGTGTGGAGACGCGGACAGCAGAGTTATTTGTGGTGTTCAACTTGAGGCAGAAGTTGTTGCTGTATGTATGGATTTATATAGAGGTTGAAAGCCAAACTTTCAGTAGCCTACCAGGGCCCTCGTCCATATGGGATCCAAAACACTGGATCCATATATGTTTTTTCTTATCGGACATTCCGAGTTCCATTCACATGAAGCCTCCCAAGAAAAGCTTTTTGGAAACGGCTCCTAAAGTGAAACGCCCACACTGAGTCTCTGCATGAAAGTCCATCATGTTCTTGGGCCTAAACAAAGAAGCACCAGTTCCAATTGGTCATCTGTCCATTCGAATGTGTCCTTTTTTGTACATTTGTTTGATATTCTCACCATACTTTGATTCTGTTACCTTCTCTTCTTTCTTTTGTTTCCAGCTCGTGTATGGATGCATGGTGGTGGTTCGCTCTCTCAACCTCACAGTAAGAAGGTCCTGTGTTTATGCCCAGATTGGGCCTTTCTGTATAGAGTTTGCATATTCTCCCTGTGCATGCGTGGGTTCTCTCCGGGTACTCCAGCTTCCTCCCACAGTTCGAAAACATGCATAAGGTCAATTGGTGATCTTAAATTGTCCCGAGGTGTAAATAGGCTCCAACACCTCGTAGCGACGGATTGATAGGTGATACAGACAGCTTGTGTGCCACCTACAGGTGAGTGGCTTTGCGTGGATGGAACCTTTCCCATGTACACCACCGTCCTCGTAGGAAGCATTTTTAAATTTGCAGTGCATTTCCAGAGTGTACTTTTGCAGTGTTGGAGGCAAATGGGATAATGCAAGCTTTAAGTTTCAAACATTCCTCAACTGTGGGCCCAACCTCCTGAACATCGGGAAACGATTGACAAACAGGCTTCTGGATTCAGGCTCATGATGATGGATGGATTCCAGCATTTTACAATACAATGACTGAAAGGTTGAGTGCTACACTGAACTTCTGAGACCTTACAGCATTTTAACTCTGTGTGAGGTGCAACAGAAGAAAAAACAAAACAAGGTCCTCAGATACGTCCCATTTGTAATTGTCATGCAATTTGAGATCTCCTGGAAAATAAAGGGGGAAAATGTTTTCAGGTCAGAAGGACAATGGGGAGAGACAGCAAATATTACTCTGACCCAAAAAAATATCCACCTGGCTTTTCTTTACAGAAAGATTTCAGTTTGTGTAATTTTCCCTGTTTTACTAGCTGTACTTTCACATCCTTTCCTTCTGCTTCATTTTAATGCATTCTTTTTTTCCGCGCTGTTGTCTGTGAAACACTGCAAATTGCCTTGTGCCGGAACAGTGCAATACAAATAAACTTACCTTGCCTTTATGTCTTACAACCCTGTCATGCGCTGCACTAGAGCGACTAATTGAAGTTTCAGGGGGTTTTTTTCAATTTTTTGTTTAATTGCAGGAAAGTTTATTTCTAAACAACAACACACAGAGGTCAGGGGAAAATGTGTACAGCCAAATATTTTGGCTGCCCCCCCCCCCCCCCCCACACACATCTCCCAAACTCTCCCTTACACACCACCCACAGCCCCGCTTTGGAAATGTTACTCCACTGACATCAAAAAATTAGCATGTCAATTAGTTCAAAGTGCTTTTGGCTGCAGCAGATATGTGGGCTGACACTTCACGCTCCAGCGAGAACAATAAACGCTGGCACTGCTCTCCAGCCGTCGGCAGGCAAAAAAACAAAAACTACCATGGCAATCTGACCAGACCGGGAACACATGGACCCAGCAACTGTTTTAGGCTTATCAATCGACCTTTTAGGAGTGAATTGAAATGGGGTTATGAATGTGACTTATTTGGATGGTGTCCTGCTGATGTCTGGGAAGCTGCTTTCGTTTGGGGAGAGAGACAAGCAAAAAAAAAGCAATGAATGCTCAAACTCAAAGTGGGATGACTGTGGCTGGTAGTATGTTTCAGTCTCACCAGACCAAGAAAGGACAAGAAGACAATGTGAGATAAAGGGCCAAGGTCATAACAGTTTGGGATTTCTCATCAGTTCAAATTCAACAAGTTTTAGTTTCTAAAGCAGATTCTCACATTTTGAAAATGCTTTGGTTACATTTTTATTGATTTTAACATTAAATCATATAATCATATAGTGAAAAAGAAAAAAAGATACACTGATACTTTATTCTAATTTAAGTGAACAGCAAGCAAATCGGGACCATGTGACATCACAAATCCTGTGGCGCCATGCGGTGCACGCACCCGGCAAAAAACTCCAGCCAACTGCTGATGAATAAATATTGCAATGTGTTTGTATTGCCAATCGTCACGCTGCTATTTAGTCGCAGTTGCTTCTTCAAAGCTGTGCCCTCCTGCGAACGCATCAGATATGAGGTGCTAAATGCTGAGAGGCTATCAATCAAGGTGCGACCGTGGTGAATGGGGGGTGGGGGGAGTCAGTGTAAACACTGACAAAACTCAAGGAGGTTTCTGCGTTTGCTTAGTTTTGCTATTTCAGTGATTGTGAATCATTTTTTTAATATTGATTTTACTATATTTTGTTAGCACTGCTAACCTTGCAAAGGGCTGAGGCAACATTCAAGCCTCACAGACACACTGGTTAGATTCCCGCCGCCTTACGCAAGCACGGCACCAGGACGCCTCCCAGAAGCCCACAAACGATATTTGCTCATCAGCGGTGTCGGCCGAAAAAAGTGTCATCCCGGGAAACTAAATTTGACAGCTGTCAGGATTGTTCTTGTTCCGACGTTTCCTTTTCCTCATCCACCAGAGTCCAAGGCAGCTGGGACTCAAATGAAAAGACTGTCTGTGTCAGCATGAACACTCCACTGATGCAAAGCAAGGCAAATGATCCTTCAACTCGATATTTGCAAGAAAAAAAAAAAATCCATATGATGTGAGAGAACAACGTGTTTGTCTTCCTACCTGTCTTCGAAACTAACAATGGCGGAGGAGTCTTGATAAAGAGCTGGTGTGCAGCAAGACAGGGGGCTGCATCATGTTTCTTTGGATAATCCCAGCAAGTTAATATGCATCACTTCAATCCAGTCAGAAAGTTAATCTCTGCTTCCTGACTTCCCTATTCCTCTCATCAGACCTGCTGTGGACTCGGAATCTCATTCACAAAGATCCTGAACAAAATGTGCTGATGCTTGATGAGAAAAAACTGCATGGATTGACACAAGTTGGTGGCGGTTCAACTCAATAATTGCACAGACAATAGGCCGAGAGCTAATACGAGAACATACAAAGTGTACAGGATTGGCAGTCACACAGGTACGACTCACACTCACACTAGCGAGGCCACGATCCAACTCAGAAGCCACGAGCGTCAAACTTGGTGAATTGTTCTCGGATTTCACAAACTCTGTTCGCTGCCGCCACCCAGTCGGCATCACCCTTTCTGTGGCATACATACAACATGAGAGCGCGCACTCCCAGCTGCAGTCAGAGGCAGGCGACCAACACCACTGTACAACCTGAGTGTAAGTGAAGTGTGCATGCGCAAAGCTGCTGCTGACCTCCACCTCGCAAATTACCCTTTATGACAATTGAGTGGTCGCTTTCTTGCAACCTCAAGGACAGTCAATAGAAACTTTATTTACTTACATGGCTGGCATAAAGCAGGTTTGCAATGCAATTGTTTCAGGAAAAAGCGTTCAACAGTGTGCATCTAGTAAACATTAGAAATAGAGCATTCCTCTCATATTCAAGCCCGTCGCCTGTCATCTCTGTGTGCTTTGCAGAAGAAAAGCAGGCCCCTGTAGGATAATCTGGTCTGATTCAGTCAATATATTTAGGCAGAGAAGAAATGAGTCAAACGGAAGAAATTGGCCGCGTGCAATTCAAACGCCATGACAAACAGTAAAGGAAGCAGAGGAATACGCCTGCTAAAAAAAGCCGGTCTATCGTCACGTATGCTGAAGTGATTGTTTTCTTTTTACACCGGAGACCATGCAAATTAAAATTCAGCAATATGCACACACACTCACAGAAAAAAAAAAAAAAAAACTTCACGCCGGCAAGACAGACAAGAAATGCAAAGGCTTTTCTATTCTCGTATCTCCCATTGCTCCAATTATAAAGGGACTGTAGGGCACAGGGAGCACTGTGCAGGATGGTATTTACAGCTGGAGCAGGTTGTGTGCGTGTGTGTGTGTGTGTTTGTGCGTGCATGTGTGTGCGTGTGTGTGTGTGTGTGTGTAGGAGCAGGAATGAAAAGGCTATTTGCTCACACGGATGTCTTTACAGGGTTTGTTTGCGTGATATTTGCATACATTTGCTGGCAGCGTTAAGACTTCTCCTACCTGAGACGAAATGCAAACAGTTACTGTCGCATCTGAGGAAGGGAGGTTGCAGGTAGACGTGACCTGATAAGCACACTCCATCCGTCACTACAGCAAAACTTTGTCGAAGGGTGCCCAGCGTACATGGGGCAATAGAAAAAGACCAAAGTCGTGTCCAGGAGTATTTTGTTTTAGATGACCATCGTCCATCCCCCAGCGGATCCAAATCTGCAGAGATATCTTTCTGAACACGCTACGGTAGGGGCTCCTTCCTTCCTTCCTTCCTTCCTTCCTTCCTTCCTTCAGGCGTCTCCCCGTTCTAACACACCTGAATCCAATGAAAGCTTGTCAGCAGGCTGCTGCCGCTTGATGTCATCACACTGGCTTAAGGCAGGTGTGTTGGCCTGAGCTGGACCCCCCCCCCCCCCACCTGCCTTCTATAAACTGCATTTGTCAACCAAACTTTATTCTATTTCAGTATTTTCGAAACCAAATACAGGACGAAGTCTTTGGATTTCTGGTGAAGTTCCAGTATTGACAGGGTCAGGCTAGAGTTAGATCAGGTCGTGCGGCTTCATCGTTCTGGGTATAAGGGTTATGTCGGTTCCCGAGCAAATGTCAGACTTTAGACTTTAATCTTTTCTCCTCCTGATGAATCTTTCGGAGAAACCATGAACATACACTTGGGCTGTTGTCACTTCTTTGACAATAAGTGCCCTGTCACATGAGGACAGATGATCCTAATAAGGACAAAAGACATACTTCACGGATACGAAAGAAAGAGGAAGAACTTGGCAAATTAGACCTACGTTTTTTAAAAAAAATTATTTTGCGATGGATAACTCATGATTTGCACTGAAGCCGAGTCATTTCACTTGCTCACATGGTAAGACTTGTTATCTAAAAGTGCCCTCTTGGCAGGCCAATAAAAAGACAGAACGTACCGTTCCTACAAGTATTGAGCAGAGCAGTGCGGTGCTCCCAAAGCCCTGGCTAACCCACTCAACCTCTGGCTTTTTTTTTTTTTCTTTCCAATTTTTTCTTTGTGGACTCTCTGAATGCAGATCATTAAATTGATGTGCCTTTTGTGCATCTTCTTTGTGCTGTTGTTGGATAGAAGAAACAAGGTAAAACTACGGGCAAAACGAGGTTCAATGCCTCTCGTCTTGCCTCCAAGCAACCGTCCCCCGCGCTAGATCTGAAATATCGCAATGATCATGAGGTGATCTGATGAAACCAACATTCTTCTTACATTTTAAAACAGCACAGTTCTGTTGATTGATTATTGATCTGTCTCAGTTAGGGACAAATGACAGTAGGAATACCAGTAACAATACAGGTAGTGTGTAGTTTGAGCACACAATGAGCCCAGTGAGTTTCTGGGAAGGAGGTCACGTTCATGCAAGCGTATTTTTTTCCGTCTGCGAAAACAATAACTCAAATTTGCAGGATGGGTGAAGGGTGGAACAAGCAGCAAGTGATCTGTCATCCATTGATTCAAAATGGTAAAAAAACGCAACGTAGTGTGGCACATTTTCAGAGTGTGTGTCCCTTAAAGAGAGTCCAGAGTGCAAGAGGTTGAAGCAGGTGTCTTTGTGGGAGTACACACTGGTTAGTTTGTGTTCCTTAGCCAAATAACACAAGTACAGGACTTTTTTTGGTAACTGAAGTAAGACTTAAGTCAATTTCATCAATTTATCGTCGGAAAAAATTGTGGATAATTTGTGAGTCGCTCCATCCCTTCCAGCCGTTGTCACAATCGCACCAACTTCAACGTTTTGACAGCCAACACGACAACACTACATGATTTGTCCCTGCACAACATTCTGCTCAACAGGCACAAACACAGGCTCTATCTCTTGTTTGCTTGTGTGTGTGTGTGTGTGTGTGTGTGTGTGTGTGTGTGTGTGTGTGTGTGTGTATGTGAGCGCATCGTTGCATGTGCATGTGAGGCGTTGGGATGTGAGCGATGATGACTGCTCGGGCAGGATCTGCAGGCCGGTGCCTCCGACAGGCCTGGCAGGCTGAGGAGTAATTGCGATCAGCCCTCCGAGCGTCTTCCGGCGGGAGCATCAGGTGATGACGGGAGGCTTTAATAGCCGGCACGAGACGGGGAGCCGGTCCAACAGCTGAGGCCTGTGCTTCAGACGCCCAAGCAGGCCGGGACTGACAGGTGGCGACGGCTGTCATAAAGACAGAGGGGCGAGAGTGGAGACGCCTGGATCGGAACACACGCTCGCGCCGCAAAAACGGCTCGCGCCGGGCGTAGGGGAAACTTTGCGTCGTTTGCCTGTGCACGTGGGTGCTGGCGAGGACACGTGGACGTCTTCTCTGAGCTGGAGTCTGGCTTCCCTGTCAGAAGGCAGCAGCTATCAAGGAATTACAATGAGGAACATTGTCATTTTCTCACCGGTGTCAAGAAACATGAAGGTGCGTGAGTGGGCCAGCGGTGCTGAGGGGAATTCAGGTTTGCACCACTCAGTCCTGCATGAGGGGGCGGGGGGAGTAATATTTTGCCCTTCAGCGATAGGAAGGAATCCAAAAACACCACAGTGTTCGAGTCTGGACTTCAGGAAATGTCTGGTTTTCTGACTCCAA
Organism: Malacoctenus gilli; assembly: GCA_032164315.1. Classification (NCBI taxonomy): domain Eukaryota; kingdom Metazoa; phylum Chordata; class Actinopteri; order Blenniiformes; family Labrisomidae; genus Malacoctenus; species Malacoctenus gilli. Next base: position 14,788,049 of record JASSRZ010000042.1, read on the forward strand.
GCAACAGGAATCACAGAAATATTGGCAAGTTGATTGGTCCGGTTTGGACATTTGTGTGTTTGGGTTGATTGATTTGGGCTGGTGGGTAAGACACCTGCCAAAGAATCCCCCCCGGAGGGGAATTTAGCTCCATGCAGAGGAGTCCTGACGAGAGGGAACTGCCACAGCTGAATTTTTCTCAATTCAAGCCTCGACCCTCGGAACCATCTGGATTTTATTTTATCACTGCTGGAGCGATGACTCACGTCGAGACGACTTACGTCGAGACGACTTACGTCCTGTGCTCTGTGGTCACGTCTGGCAATTTTTTTTTTTACTTTCACAGTTCAGGAAGAGAAAGGAATGTTACACAAGTAGATTAGATGGTAAACAAGCGGATGAAACAGTGATGTTCCGATGGAAACGTTTCTGAGACTACTCTGACATCTGCACATGCAATACCACTTTGAACCACAGGGGAGTGAAACCATCCAATGAGCGCCAAGTTTCTTCTCAATCTGATGAAAGAAAATTAAAGCCAGCTGACCTACGCTCGTTTTCAGAAAACATATCCAACTACAAATCAATGTACTTAGGTATCTCATTCAATTATGACAAGGGCGGAAAGGCAAGCTCCCTGCAATGAGACAAGGTCGGTACAATGTACCAAGGTATAATGAAACAGGAAGCCACCTCAAAACAGCTTGACAACCTAAATATGAGACTGCATGCTTAACAGTTTTAATATGGGTACTTTTTTGCATAAAAATGATAAAACAAGAATCACTTTTAACAAGTTTTTTTTTTTTGCTCGAAAGTACCTCTGCATGTGTCTTTTTGAGGACACATTTCAACCCGGCGCAACTGGGATGCCTGTGGCAGCTTTTGATCTGGTCCTAGAAGGCATGTGTGCAGGAGTAACCGATTACAAGCTTTTTTCTGCAGGTATTTTCAGTTCTTGCCCATATGATATGTTCACGGACATCTTTTGGCCATGTATGCAGAGGAGCTCGCCACGTCTTTACCATTTGGCCATAGAAGCTAATTACTGGTTTTGGCTGAGTTCTGGTCAAACAAGTTAAGTGACGTCAGGTGATGCTGTGTCAGGTCAAATCATATCATTGGTCCTGGATACATCCGTCTCAGTACACCAAGTGATCCTGGTTTCAGAGAGGATGAAAATATTGACACATCACCCGACAAGTAGCAGAGACTAAGCTCTTTGACCTCCCACTGAAATCCAGAACCTCAAAATGCTAAATTTTGTGGTTATTTCTAAGTTTGGGGGAACTGAAAGTTACACTGAGTCTCATTTATGGTGTATGCGAGATGAATACCCAAGGAGCCATCCATCTGTTTCACTGCACTCATATCCGCCGGATCCCTGTCTGCTCTGGAAGCTTATGTTTCAGTCCCACCAGGAATCGTCTGGGTACCGCGACTGCTTCGTGCTTGATGAGGGGTAGTATTACAAACAGTCAAAGAGTCCACAGGCAGACACGCTGGAGGAGTAAAAATGACGCTGGTTGCCGGGCAGAATTCAAAATCCTCAATATAGTATTTACCTTCCTTACCAACCATTGTTGACTGCTTCCACCACTTCTTCTTAAGGGTATATTTCTCACATTTGGGTTATCACACACATCAACCTGTTTAAACAAAGATAATTAATGCCAGTCATGGCAAATTGAGCAAAAATTACCAAAAAACCCCCCCAAAAGTGCCGCAAAGCCAACACAATCAACAAAAAATTATTTTGCCACTGTGCATGACAAAGTCGAGGGTGAGAAAAAGCTTAGTTTGTCTTAGTTTGCCTTTGTGTGGCAGCCTGCACATTGGTCTCTGTCTGCTCAGCCATTTGCGGTTTAATCACGAAGCTCCAGGCAGTCATTACTCATCGGACCCTTTGTCTGCTGGCTCTATGGAATCTCCGAGGAGTTACATTAAACCAGAACTAATGCTCACCAAATATTTAAAGTTTCATTTGCTATTCATTCACTTCAGATTTCAGCCTTTTATGTCATTAGCCCCAACTTAAAAAATTAGTTACTTCCTCTTTTTGATGAGGACAGGCCAGATAAACACACGACTCAATCTGATTTGACCCGTTATATGAAGGCAATTCTGTTTTTTCCGGTGCGCTAACTGACTTGAGCATTCGAGTTTGAGCTGCCAAGGCTCCCGTAGTCTCATGAAGAATGCATGAAGGATGGTCTCTGCTGGAAAAAGTCAATATAATGAGGGGGAATCGGGAACAAACGTGGCCAAACACTCCCCTTGTCTTCATGGAGACAGAAGTTTTGGTGTGAAAGCAGTGTCTGCCTCCTCGTTTGTATTCAGCTTGCACCAAAAGCACACTTGGTACCACAAAAGCTAGTGTGAAAGTATCCCAAGCTAGCGGGGGCTTTTTGGATAATTTGCCTGCATAAGTGAGTTTTAAGCAAGACCGAAAAATACCACAACAATCCAGAACCCCTTAAAACAAGTTAGCATTTTCACATGTGTGTGATTAGATTATGCTAGTCACATTCAAACAGTGAGTATTACATATTGTATTTTTAGAGTCTCATAAATACATTTTGTTTCCCCAAATATGGCAACATTTGTTAAACATTTGAAATGGTAGGAGAGCTATACTGCCAGGTATTTAAAGAACTGCATTGAATTACCAACAAACCTTCCTTGTGCGTGATGCAATAATCCTCATTTTCTATAAGTACAAAGGGAGGGCCGACATGAGTCGATAGTTTTTGCTGCACTTTTTTCCTACTTTGCATTCAGTCCTTTTGGCGAAAGAATTAACATTCAAGTAATAGCCGTGTCCACCACCCCTGAAGGGATTTCGTCTGTGCCGCCGTTTCTGTCCGATCTCGGGCCAGCCGACGAAAGGTCAAACAAGAACAGCGTTTGGTGAGGAGGCATGAAATTCAAGTTTGATTTGCTCCGGCAGCTGGCAAAAAAAATTAAAGGAAAAATCAAAGGACTAATGTGACTGTCATGGTCGTGATTGTCCCTAGTTTGTTTGGGCTTTTACTTTGTCCTCTCTGAGTGTGTGTACGTGCGTGTGTGTGTGTGTGTGTGTGTGTGTGTGTGTGTGTGTGTGTGTGTGTGTGTGTGTGTGTGAGTGAGTGAGTGTGTG
>JASSRZ010000042.1:14805803-14819578 GCA_032164315.1 Malacoctenus gilli
ACACACACACACACACGCACACACACACACACACACACACACACACACACACACGCACGCACGCACGCACGCACGCAAGTGTTTAACACTTACACAGTCACAGCTTGACTCAAGCATGACAGCATAATCAATTATCAGTCCTCCAACAGAAGCGTGTGCCCCCCCCCAGAGAGAATGTTTATTATTGATTGAAGTAATTGCAAATGTTTGAATCTCAGAGCTGAGTGCTCAGGTGATTGCCTCTAATGGCTTCAGGTGCTAACGTTAACAACTCAAAGGAGCGCGCGGAACGGCAAACTGCTCTGCTCTCCTGCCAAACTGCTTTGGCAAAAACGCGCCTCCAACTGCCTGTTGCAACATTAAAACAGCCCAACAGTTTTCCCTCCCGACAGTCAGTCTGAGTCATTCATTTGCATTCATAAAACTGGACGGATGCCAACACGGCTGCTTTTTTCTGTTTAAAATACAGCTGACTTTTGTTTCCAGTGGTTGTAATTACTCGAGTTCTTGGACTTGTTGTGGCAGTCAAGCCTCGTTCTCTCCGAGGACTGAAGGATGCAGCGACCAGAAAAAAACACTTTACAAGGCACAAGACCCGCTGTTTTCCAAGATCTCTTAGGCTACGTGCACACCGCAGGGGGAAAGTGAACCGAACCAGATTCCTTTGCCCATTTGTAACCCTCCAACGTTTTGACAACAGCCTGAACAATCTGATTTTTTTCCCCAGTATGAATAGAGCCACTGTTTACAAGCTCTTAAATTCGCTATCCAATGGGTTTCCCCCCCCAAAAAAACTTTACTCTGAAAGGTCTTGTCACAATTCAGACATTTGTGTCACAAGCCGTCCACCCCTGGTCCGACTCGTCCCTTGAATAGATGCAGCAGCTCCTGCAACTTCCTCTTTTTAAAGTTCAATCCCTAATCCCCTCACACTTTTTACCCATGTATCAGACTCCTCCCTCCTATATTTCAAGCATCCACTCTTCCTTTTTTTGGTCTGACACACTTCCATCTTTATTTAACAACAGAATATAGAAGCATGTTTAAATTGCCGATGTCGTTTGGATTTTACTTCTTGCTACAACAGACAGGTTCACTCTGCGTGACCCACGTGCCGCGGGCTTGCTGCGGCGCCAGATTGGATTCCAGGTGCGTTTGCTGAGGAGCCATGTACACGAGCGATGTGGCGAATATTTTTAGGGAAGTGCGTTTGTGCATAACATCGGGGCGAGTCATCAGGATGAGAGGGGGGAGTTGCGCTGTGACTGAAGTGTGTCTCTCCTGACGTCTCACTGGGCTCTAGCTATACTAAATGACTGACACACGCACACGCACACGTACACACACACACACACACACACACACACACACACACACACACACACACGAGAATAGTTCAAGCCTCTAATGTTCATGAAGTTATGGAACCATACTTGTCACACATGTACTTCAATCAACAGTTTGTGTGTGTGTTTGTCTGTGTGAGGTTAAGGTTCCTTTAGGTTCCCTCTGAGACATGTTGGCATTGTTTAGTTGTGTATGTATGTTTTCAAGTTGTACGTACGCGTTTTAGAGTACATCATGAGGATTGGATTTGTCTTAATTTCGTTCGGAGTGATTTTGGGCTAGAATGAGTTCTCACACAGCCACACAACCTCACTTCACGCAACATTTGCTTTCAATTAAAGAGAACAGGAGTGGAAGTGACACGTCAATTTGTTCTGCTCCAAGTGTATTACAGTATCTCCTACGTACGGGGGCGGGGGGGGGGGAGATACTGCTCCCTCACCGAACCGGCACGCACCGAAAATAAATGTGATATATATTGACACGTTTCTGTTGGGAGGCTGTGGCAAATCGACGCCCAGGTGCGCGGGTTAAAGCGCTCTCACCATGCTGAGCAACTTTCGTTTCCCTCGATGGGAGGGTGCGATGAGCGGGTCATCTACCTGAGAATAAAGTTCCGTCTCTTTGTTCATTAAAAAGTTTTCTCGCGAAACTAAAGGACAAGGTCTTTTTTTTCCCCCTCTCTCTCTCTCTTTTTTTTTTCCTTTTCCCTGGAGGGTACGGCGAGAGCCCCCAGATCTATGTGACACTACAGCTCATTAAAAACACTGACAGTCCCACTGCCGTTTTATTACTGGCCATTTTCTGTCTGCGGCTGCACCAGCCTGACACGTTAAAGGAATAGGAATGTGTGTAAATGCGAATGTGTGTGTTTGAGGAGTGAGGGATGGAGGTAGGGGGGAGTGGGGGGGACGGCGATGCTCGAACGGACTCCCTTGTGAACCATGATTAATTCAGCCGCAGTTGAGTCCGCACGTCTTGTTCTGCAACTGATCAGAACTTGGGGTGGGGGTGAGGTGGGGGGGTAGAGGGTGGGGTTTGTCCAGGTGTCCAAAGACGGAGACGAGGTCCCTCGTGGGATTCAATTAAACAAAGAAAATGGCCTTGTTTTTTTTGTTGTTGTTTTTTTTCTCTAAACGCAAGGTCACGCCGCCAACAGCAGACTGTCTGCCGTCGGGCAGATCATCGTTCGGGGGGCCTGGAGTACACCTGAAGCCTCACTGAGTTTATGCAGGTGCGATATCTTCGATTTTTGCCTCACTCTGATGCCTGATAAAATCAAACCTTGTGTCGCCCATACCGATCCAAAAACGATACTTTGTATAATAGCTTTTAGGTGCCAAAAAAGGAAATAGGAAGCTTGCTCTTCCATTCTTGAGAGCATTGGTTTGTCAGTCTGGCCTGTGCATTGTATCCAGCTATTCTGTACTTTTTTTATTACTTCGTTTTGCTTCTTGTCATTTGTAAAACCTTGAAAAGTTGACTAAAAACCTTCAATGACAAAAAAAAGAATGGCTGCATAGCAGCCATTCAGCCACAAGCTTTACAGCAGTTTTTCTTGTGAGCAGAGTGAAGAGGCAGCAGCTCTGCAGCTCTAATCAAAAACAGGCCTGAATGAGTTGATGAGTTCTGTTTTTTTTTTTTTCAGATCAACTTCAGAACTTCACTCTTTTTTTGTTTGTTCTATTTTTCAAGTAGCGCTTTCAGAGTGATACGTCGATCTCACTGTGACACATAAGCAGGAAGCATGTCCGCCATCACTGAGCTATTTGGTGCCTGCTGTTTTGCCTGATACAGTAAATTAGTGAGCGGTACATTAACTTCAATTTCACTGCGAGGAAACACGCCAGCATCAAAAGGCAATTAGCGCCGATGTCCGGTTTTCAAAATGTAATCGTTGCAATTAGCTGCACTCATTTTGCCCGAGGCGGTCCTGTATGACAATGAGTCGGCGTTCGTGATCGGAAAAAACGAGTGACAAACGAGCCCGGCATACGTGACGCTGCCTCGGCTCGTTACGGGAGCGGTGGCACGTCGAGTGCTCAGTCGAGAGTGGCGTGGGTGGTTCAAGCTTTGCCGGGTCAAGAAAGCTCACCCGCATGTCATTCTTACCAATATGGTGGCGTCATTCCTGAAGCTGCCGATCACAGAGGAGACGTGCTGCTGTAAAGTCTCCCCTGGGTGTGCCTGGAGGAGGGCCTCGGTTATGGTCCAGCTTGCCATGCGGTCTCCATCGTGGTGCTTTAGTCATCTCTTTGGTTTTAGCTCCTGAGGGCCATAACCTACCATAATCTTGACACAGCATCACACATGTCTTCAGGAAATTTGATCATGTCTAAAGGTTATTTTGGAAAATTTTCCGAAGGGCAACTTTAAAAACTGTCTGTTTCTTTCCAATCGTATTTCTATGAAAAGCTTAGGCGATTTTTAGTCACTCTGATGTTTTCTGCTCTCCAACGTTTTACAGAGACATCAGCATCTCTTTCAGGAAAATAAATTTGAACCTTGACCTCAAAAATATAAATCTGCCACTTGCTTTGGCCCAATTAGTTTGATTGATGGTGGAGCTTATTTAAGATTTGTGGTTTTTCATTCCAGAGTTTTGCATTTGGAAAACAGACCTTCCAGGACTTGTCTCCTTAATTGCCATATTTACTAAGTTTTAAGAGAAAACAAATAAATAATTGATGTTTGGTAGTGAAGTCTGTTGAACTCCTCAGCACCTTAAATCACTCCCCTCCCCCTGCTAATTAGTGCTTCAACATACTGCAACATTGCACAAAATTATGTTTTAGCATTTTAGCTTGTTCAAACAAAACCTCACGTTCTGGCTATTTTTGGTTCCCCCCAAAAAAGGTTGATGACCTCCCTCTTTGACTGACGAAATGCCCAAACATCACAGTGAAGCCAAACACCTTCAGACACAAACTCTGTCGTGGAATCATACAAAAGCAGCAGCATTAAAAATGTTTTTCGAGCTGGTGGCTACAGTGACTTTTCTGATGACTTCGAAGCTTACTGAGTGGAAACAACCCCCCCCCCCCCCCACAAGGGTGGAATCACTTGGTTAGATTTTAGATTTGCAGCATATGTGAGGAATATTACACTAAAGTCTTCGCAAATGCCTCAGCGAACTGCCAAAACAGATCTGTCATTACAGTCATGGGTGACTGAAAGCTGAACCGGCTCTCATTAGGTTTGGTGATCTGAATTTAGTCTCGCTAATTCTGTTCACGGTCCACCCCCGACCCCACCCCACCCCCGAAGGTAATTTGCACTGTCTCAGCTGTGTGAAGTAACCTGCATCACCTGCATTAGGCCATTCACCAGCGAACTCCAGCACTCCATCTGCAGAGAGCCAATTTCCCCCTCCTTTTTCCTTGAGGAGTGAAAAGTGGTGCCTTGGCGGTGCTCAGCGATTGCGGCGAGGAGAGGTGACACGGATCCTTCGGATGCTTTCTTTCAAGACCCCTCCATGCAAACCCTTGTCGTGCGGGAGAGATGGAGGTGGAGGGAGAAGGTCAGAGAGGAGAGAGGCCGGCGGAGGCGGGAGTTTGAGGACCTAAAACCTGGGAACGGGGAGAAGGGAGGTGGTTAGAAATGGAGTGAGTGCCTGTGCATGTGTGTGTGTGTGTGGGGGGGGGGGGTTGGAAAGACGTGGAAGGAAAGAGCGAGAGCATTCTGACTGATAGATAGAGAGAAGTGCTGCTCTCCATTAAGCCCTATCCTGGAGCGCCTTGAAGAAAAGAGCGCGCTAGCTCATTAACTTCCATCATGCCTCAATGTTTCCTGCTCATGAGAGGAGACCGCGAACCTGCAACCGCTGCCGAGACGCCACAACTCTCTCCAGCTAGTGCTTGCTATTATTTTGTGGCGCGGGCGCCGTCGCTTCAGACGATCCGACTGATGTAATCACGCAGACGGAGACGCAGGCAGGCGAAGATGAAGAGAGAGTGAGAGACCCACATCATTATCAGTGCCCCCCAATCTAAGGACCCCCGTCATTCCTGTAGCCTTTCTGCTGGATGCAGAGTCGCGTTTGCACAAAAAGGAAATGGCGCCGGCGTTGTACCCCGCCCCCTTTCCCCCCTCTCTTACCAAACTCATTTGTTAAAAATAAAAACGAGGTGTGGTGCTAGACAGTGACACAGACAGATCAGCCTTAGATGTGATTGGAGAAAACGACAAAAAGAAAACCAACAAAATGCTTGTGATTCTTTACTTGCACTGCCATCAGACTGGAGGAAGCAGCCAGCAGGACAGCACAGACAGCCAGATTGAGTAAGATCTGGACTGTGACAGCTGGTGGTTCACACTTGCTGGAGTGGGGAGAGGGGGCCGTGCTGGGCAGCCCCCCCCCCCCTGCAAGAAATTCTGTTGAACAGCTTTTCTTGGCAAGAAATAATCTTGCCTTGCGAGCTCAGACGAGTCTTCTTGCCCATCTGATGGACTTGTTGACCACACAGAGCATCACGTGCATGGATCTGATGTATCACGGCCCTCTTGACACACACGAGCCAAATAAGAACCAACTTTCAATTGCTCATCCAATCAAGGGCCCAATGACACACATTTTCACTGTCAATTTTTAACTGTACATCTTCCTCTGCTGATTTTGGGGCCAGTCTGCTGGGGCAACAACACCCAGATGCCCCCTGGCCTGAGACATTCCCAGGCCTGCCAGGCATCGTTGAATCTCCAGTGTGTCCTGGGACCATCCCGAGGTCTCCTCCATCTCCTTCAGCTGACTCCAGCTTTGGACACGAAGGAGAGGCAGTTCTACCCTCAGCTCCTCACGGTCGACAGAGTTCCTCACCCTCCCCAAGTCCTGCGGGGGACACCGATCCGAGGTCTTGCTCCCCCAAAAGTTCCCCCCTAAAGTCAGCACCATCGCTCATCTTGTCTTTCTTCAGTTGACTGACACCCTGCCCTGTTTTTTTTTCAGCAATGAGGTGACAGTGTTAACCGTTGCACCATTATGCTGGTTGGCTCAAGCTGCTGTCAGGGAGGGAAAAGGATTCCTCGTCCGCTTTTTTTCAACTTCACTTTAGTTATGAGCTGTTGTTTGGATTTGACCCAGTGTTCCGGAGATGTAAATAGCAGCCGGTGACACCTTGGGAGGAAGCTGAGAGTTTATGCAGACGCTTCCCGGTGCGGTGTGAGTGACAGCTGGGTCGGAGTCAGTCACAGCAGTTCTGATGGCGACAGAGTGCGGGACTGTTTACGGCTCAGCTTGGAGAGCGGCGCACCGTCGGCTTGAAGCGCTGCGACGCTGAGCGGTCCCTGGCTGATTGGACGTCTCCTTGTAAGACATCTCATAAGGAGGAAAAAGGCATGATGCTGGTGCACACGTCACAAGCGTCACTAATCAGGTACTTTAGATGCAGACGCACTCAGAGTGGCTTGTTCTGTCGATGAAAAGTTGTACATCGAGTCGCTCTTCGCTAATAGGTCCCCGAGGAGTGCCTGTCCCTGCCACCCCCCCCCCCCAAAAAAACAAACTTTCTACCTGAAACATAAGTAGGCGCATATGGCTGTTTATTTGTTGTTGGTGGGTTTTTTAACAGCTCTGGCCACACTGTCTGCTTGGCAGCCTACATTCAGCAGGAGATTTCAGGAGAATAATGAGTTCCTACGTTTTCACAGACTCTTATTGGCTTCCAAACACCAACTCCCCACACAAGAAGGGTCAGAGCCTCCCGTTTACCTGCCAAGGCTCAGATCCTGTCGTGTCTCCAGTGAGATGCTACAAATGTTTTATCAGACAGATGACCAGATTTGTTTTTAATGCTGCAGTGCACTGGGGCCTGTCTGGCAAAAAAAACAACACCCAAGTCGCTGAAACACTGGTGGGAACAAAGCCCAACTTGGTGTTTGGGAGGGGGTCTAGATTTGTTTAGAGATGCCTAGAAGAAGATGCCAAGTTGAGAGTCGAACAAAAGTTGTCCTCCCCCTCCACAGCTTACAGACTGGACAGGCAAGCAGCCACAGCAACTTGCCACTCCCGTTACATTGCCCACTTGAAGGGTTAAGTGGCGATTTGGCCCTTTGTTCCAACTTGTTATGCTTCATTTACCTTAAACTGAATAGAATCTGATGTTTAAATTTTTTTTTGCCAATATCTCAGTGCTGTACATATTACTACGATATTGGATATTTGACTTTCTCCTTTGGGATGAAAAAAGTATCTTTCCGATCTATATGGAGCTCATTTATAAGTATTTCGTTCAGGAAGATTAACTCGCTTCATCGGAGTCGTTCCGTTTTACTGCCTCACACCCAGCGGTCACCTGTCACTTCCTAGCAGCGGCCGACCCTGAGCCATTCCACCACGTGACTTCTGTCTGTTTTATAACTCATCCTTTTGTGCCGGTCGCTAGCACTTCACCACTCAGGTCTCGTTTTGAGTACTCACTGTTTTCTGCCTCCAGTTACTCGATACCAAACTGCCCAAATCTTGTCAAACCTCAGCTGTACCAATAAACATGTGTCTACTAATTTCCATCTCTTATGATTGAACTACATTGAAGAAACTAAAAAGACCCAAACATGCCGTCGCCTGCCTCATGTTCAACGCCAGCCAGGGCAGACCCCACCCACATACGACTCCACTCTGGGTGGACAGCGGACCTTAAGCAATTCCTTTTGGGTGCGCATGTGAAACTCTCTGAACTGAGCCTCATGAATAAAGAAGCCCAACGTGATAAAAAGCCAGTCTGTTTACATCGGGTGATTCAAAGAAGGAGCTGATGCAACGCCGCAGTGGTCGTGACCGCAGCCGGCCCAAATTCAAACAGGCTTGGGTTCTTCAAATATATTAACATTTAACATTCGATCGGTGGTCTTTTTACTCCATTTCTATTTACAATAACAAACTGAAGCAACTTCCTTTTCAAAGAGAGGGCTGCGATTCCTAGTTCAATATATCGGGTTGAGCTTGAGATGCCACAACTTCAGCGGATTTTGTAACTCTGTTGTCACGGTGACTCCTGTATGGTTTAAGAGTAATTCACAGTTGTCAGTCTGACAACTAAATGAATTCATAGATGAACAATCTTTGCTCATTCAACCAAACATAACTGTATGTGCAGGTGCATGTGATGCTTAATTCTAGGCTTTAAAACAACTTGTTTGGTTGATGCCCTTATCATCACACTGCACCTGGTGATAATATTTGAAGAAACGAGGCCCCTTTTTTCCGCAGATGTTCCCAGGAACTTTCAAACCTATGACTCCATGACAGAATTCCCAATAATCTTGGTTGTTTGCAGAACTTCGAACCAGGCTGCTGCTGTCTTGTGGAGTGGCAGGAAAAACCACAAACTTTACGGTCAGTGTTCATTTTCCGTATGACGAATAACAAACAGAGAGAAGCCTAATCACACCCACACATGCTCGACGGCAGCAGCACAAAGGGCTACAGCCTGCGATCACCAATTGACACCCTCAGCACACTGAGTGTCATACTCCAAAAGTGCACTCTGAATGAACTTGGACTTGATTGCCGAGTCAATATTTAGACTGCTTCCTTATTCACTCGCTCTCTGGCTTCTTTACATCAAGGGATGCGATTTCCCTTTTTAACAAGTACATGTTTTGAGATCTAAGTACTCTGCCTGACTCTCCTCTGTTTCAGAACCGATAGATGCATCGAAAATGATTTAAAGACCAATCCTTTTAGCTTTCCCAGAGCATCGGCCTGAAGCTGAGCCATCTAGCTGAGTGTGACCTTAATGAGGCTTGGCGTCACGTTTTCTGCCCTCATGAGGCAGTTGCACCAGTCACCCGGCAAGGGTAGAGGCCGGCCGGTGGACCTTTGGGCAGAACCGCTGACCTGCCGCAGCTGTGCAGCCCCACACATACAAACCGTTGGCATGTTCTGGTGCAGCGACAGGATGACGGATGAAGTTTTCCGTGTGCTGTTGCTGTTCTCGTGTAGACTTGGGAAATGGTCTTTGTAGAACCTTCCCGAAAAAAAAATCTGTGGCGTTGATGCTCCAGCTCAGTTAATCTGTTATTTGACCTTCACAAGATGGAAATTTGGGGACTATTTTCGTGCACTCATCACTAATGAACAGAAGCTTGAAGGTAGTCTTTGTCCTTCTGTAGTCTACGACCACCTTTAAAGTTCAGTCTGTCAGCAACTTTAACCTCCTCCACAGCATTCTGGCATTCCAGCTCCCTTGAACTTTCTTTCCTTTGGGGAAAAAAAACCCAACATGTAATGAGATTACTACAATTTTAACACAGCAGTGCAAAAATGCACCACAAAAAAAAAACACTAAAGTGATCTACCGAAGTGAAGTCACCTCTCGGAGGTCACAGGCATTTGATGGGATGATGTGGGCGTTGATCGTGTATGTTGTTCCCCTCCCCTGTCGTCAGTCTGTGCCACTAACCTTTCCACTCTGCGCGCCACTAATTTCTCGCTCCGGCTTCCAGCAGGAACGCAGTTTGCCGTTTGTGCCGTCTGAGTGCTCGCTTCCCAAATGAGCATCGCTCAAGCTCATTTGCAGTTTGTTGCGCAAATCAACAGCTGAAAGCACTCAGCCACGGTAATCAAGGTCACAGATATCCATGTGCGTTACGTTGCCGCCGCAGTCACCATACAGCTCGTTACGAGCCAGCCAGGACTCATTTACCTTAATGTCATCAACGCGCACTTGATAATGACTACTTATTTTGTGAAATTCATTTGTGCCCTCTAACAACTCAACACCTCAGAGAGTTGTGTAAAGAGAACGCTGATGGACAACACAGTTGAAGATGGAATAATCTGAATCGTTGAAAAATTAGACGGGATTACAATGATTCTTTTTTCTTCATAATTCCTCTATCTGCAAACATTGTCGACAAACATCTGAGTCTCTGCATTGAACCCAACCTCATTGAGTAAAGCTGTTGTGCAGTACCTGAGGACCACAGCGGGAGCCTTGCTCAGGGACCCCCTTTGGCCCAAATTTGACAAAGAGGTTGGTGAAGGTGGTCCAGCATGACCGGAACAGCGATTCATGCAAGCTAGCTAAGTTGGCTCTGCTTGTTGCTTTCACACAGGAAAGCCGGCTTAAGCGACTACCTCCCGAAAGGCAAGCGGGGGAGGACAAAGCCGTCCCCCTATCGTGCCTCGGCACCTCTCACGTGAACGCTGGCAGCTAATATTCCCCAGACAGAGTGATCTGTGTGAGATTTGAGCACCGACCCCCAGATCACAAAACTAACCTAAGTGTTCAACCAGCTTCCCTTCAATCAGCCGTCACCTGCTGTCATCAATTTAACACATATTATTAGGCACAATTACCACAATTAGATCAGCTGAAGCCTCCAATCAAGAAAGAAATAGAAAATATTCCATCTTTTACAGTATAGCTGTTGGTATTTTCAAACTCTTGCCGAATGTTGGGAGGACTCCTGCTGGGGCACCAACATGACACCAACACAACGATTCCAAACACTGTTATTGGCATCAAGATATAAATGAGATATCACTTCGCAAACATGTTGCATTTGGACCATTTTCAGTAAAATGGAGACAAAATGCACATCCATATCTTCTTCATCATCATTTCACTCCTCGCTTCTCTGGAAAGTTGGCCAAATGTGATGCAATGTTCTCCGGTTTGCATGAAATACACCGAGAGTTAGTGTGTCAGGCCGTGGAACATGACGCCCTATTAAAAGAATGTACTGTTCTCCTGTTACTCACTGGTGTTCACAATGCCTTTAATGTTCTGACTGCCAGAAATATGCAACAAAACTGAACCGTCGCTACAACCCATGTTTGACCTCATCCACTAAATCTAACCCGGTGTGTGGCTGCACTGAGGCCGTATAGCAAAAACCACCAGAAGACACTTTCTCCAATGTAGAAAAAAGACGCGGGGAACCTGCTCAGTGCTTTTATTCTGAAGGCCTCTGTCTTTGAGTATTCGCACAGACTGGGAGTGTGATGCATGGTTTGCCTCTGAGCTGGCACAGCGCATCAGTTATTCTCTGCTCCACCATTTGGGGGTAGTGTTGAGCTGAGGACTCTGGCAGCAGTTGGCCTCTCATCGCTCCCTTTTTCTCCACTTTGACCTGCCCCCACCCACCACCCACACGTGGGTTGCTGGTGCCGGGAGAGAACCAACCTTTGGTCATCAGAGAAGTGCCTCCCCGTATGTGTGTGTGTGTCTCTGTGTGTGTGCGTTATCAAAAACCCTCATCGATGGCCTCCTGCCCCATTACTTTGCCCCCCTCCCGTGCCCTCACATCAGCCCGTCTCGTCCTGAACACAGGCGGGTCTTATCATTTAACAAAACCCTGTTGTGGAGCACAAAGACAGGGTTGAGTCCTTCAAATGCGTTAATGGGCTTTTTGTTCTGTATCTTGCTCAAGCCCAGCCCCCGCCTAGCTCCCCCCCCACACACACACACACTCTAACCCGCCAACTCCCTGCCCATCTATTTGGTGGAGAAAATTATCAACAACTAAAATGGTAAAAATCTTGTGTTTTTGTCCCACGTGTGTCTTCCTTCCTTTCTTTCTTTCTTTTTTTTTTAAATCCCAAACCTCTGAACTTGCTACTGATCAGGTCAGGAAACAGACTGCTTCCTGGGAGCCTCAGTGGCTGGTCGTCCTTGAAGCCCTGCGCCATGAGAGCCAAAGTGAGGAAGGGAGACGAGGCGGCGATGTCGGGCGCACGGCAGGAAGCTGCAGTGAAACACGGGTCCGACACGAGCTTTTCCCTTTCGCAGGTGTGGCCCCAAACTAAATCCTTTATCGCCAGCGTAAAAGCCCCTTCCTGAGGAAACTGCTGGCGACGCATCATGTCCTGTTTGTCAGATGTGATGAGGCGATACTTTCTGTTGAATCAGCACGCCACTTGTTGCCAACTAAACACCAGGAGTAAGGCAAGAGTAGTTGGGTTCACGGCAAAACCTTGAAGACTCACCACTTGCTTTTCACAAATTGCTGGGATTCAATAACTCAAAGTAAACCTTATATGATTTTTGACTGGTGATACCATTAAACAGACGAGCATTGTGTTTGTTTGACCAAATAAACACAAAAACATTTCTTTAATCATCAACATTCAACCAAGTCATATTCCTGACCTCCACGTTTATTATTCTCAATGCACAGAGCAGCAACAGAAGTTGTGTACACCTTAAACTAGATAAAAAACACACAGCAGGTCATAGGTTTGACACCCCAGATTGAAAGAAACATCAGGAGGTCTTTGGTAACCGAGACCTTTGGGGACAGTACCTCCAAACATTATATTTGGGGCTTTTTCTCCAGATGGGATTGATCCAAAAGTTACTCAATGATTAAAATGTTTGTTTATTGTAAAAAAAAGAAAAATAATAATAATAAAAAGATGTTTCCCGAAGCACAGCTGTGTGCAATTCACACATTCTGACCTTCTGCTGGTCTAAAATTGTGAGCATATCAGCAACAATCAGGTGGATTATCGACACATTCCCTCCATCTGCTGAGCTGATCCTAATTCAAATTTGTAGAGGAGTGAATTAATATTTCAGCACCGTTCAACAATGACATACACAATGCTGAGTACTGGTGCAAACTTAAAAAAAATGAAGAAAAAAAAAAACAATATTCAAAAGCAACTTTGTAGTTACAAAAATATTCACATCATCATGATTTTCAGGCGTATCATCAGCAGATGATGGTTTATGGCATTTAAACATGAACTCAGGTAAAGTACAGAGCGTGTCTACCAGGAGAGAGGAAAAACAATGTATCGAGATGCCACAGAAAATCGTTATTTGTTTCACAGGCAAACTCACATCTCAAGCAAGCGCGGATGGGGGTGGGGAGCAAATCTTAATGCTTAAACGAGCATAAAGTTATATTTCTACCATGTCTGAAGGTAGACGCGCTCAGACGGTCCCCTGGTAGGGCACCTCCATTGATCCACACTGAAACAAGACGTAAACAAGAGCTGTACGAGGGGCAAGCGCACATCCACCGAGACCCAGCTCACCAGGAGGAGCCTCTATCAGGAGGTGTCCATCATCGGCGTGGACGACATGTTGATATTTTTAGGTCCGACCCCCCCACCCCCCACCCCAGACCCCCAAGCAGTCTCAAGCTAACCGGAAAGCAGAGGGCAGCGCCTTCTCTCGTACTGCGAATCCACTCGCAGCGCATTTTCATTGCAGGACACAAAGACCTGGACACACATCACTGCTGTTTTAGTCTCCGCTGCTTCATCCAGGTGGCAAAAGAACCGGAATTGGACGCGTGATAAAGTCCAACAGGAAGCCAAAAAAAAAAAAAAGGATTTGAATAACTTTTATCCAGGCAAACCGTGAGGAAACTGCCAAATACTCAGAGGACACAGCACAAAGGCTTCACACACACACACACACACACACACACACACACACACACACACACACACACACACACACACACACACACAC
>JASSRZ010000042.1:14819678-14830260 GCA_032164315.1 Malacoctenus gilli
ATAAAAAACAAAAAAATAAAATGACAGCGATGATGATCCTTTGATGCACTCAGATGGAAAGCTGAGCTGTCAAAAAGCAAAAAAAAAAAAAAAGATACATGGGACGCAGAACTCAGAACACTAAAAGAAAAATGAAATAGTCAAAAATAAAATAGGGACTCAGCACAAAGGATGGGGGTGATGGGGCATGGAAACAAAGACGAACTGGCAAAAAGACAAGAACAGAAGCCAACAGATATACTAGGAGCACCAGGTGAATCTACTCACAGAGCAGGCACAGGTGCAGCACGTTTGGGAGGGAGCATGCAATCACACAGGAGGAGGAAGTCAAGGAGCCTGCAACGAAAGACAAGGTGAGTATCAAAACAAAACAGGAAATGGACAGGACAGAAATGTGGAGTGTGATTTCCAACAAGGTGAGAACCTCTGACAGGTAAAATGGTGAGGCGATGTGCCTTTGGGTTAAGTGAGTCAAACCAGAGGTCCCTAGAGTTGGGCTAAGGGAGTCCTGTTCAATTTTTTTGTTTTAAGCTTTGGGGAGGGAAAGAACAGGACTCCCACCCCAGCCAAACTCTCGGGGTCCCAACGGTCTGTACTCATACGTCAAAGCACATCGCTTCACAATTTTGGTTGTCGGGCGTTCACAGATTATTAGACCCTGTTTGCATACCTGTTTTTTTTTTTTAAATGTAATATTTAAAAAAAGATAGTCTGCATATTTGGATGGGTAAACCCTTGTTTATTTGAGTTGTATATATGCAATATTAGATGTAAAATAGAAACACTTCACAGTGTTAAATAAAGAGCTCAGCTCTCTCATTGAGGGAGAGGAAGAAGTAGCGCTCATTAACCAAGAGAGAGCCAGCGTGAAGTTCTGAGAAATGAGTCCTGTGTGTTTAATTGCTCGACGTACATAAGAGATGTCCACTTCAGCAGAAGCGATCAAATCTTTTATTGCAATGCAATTGTTAGATGTGAAACCTTATTTATTATGCTAAAGTGTCCCACACCTCATGTCTGTCCTATCCGTTTCCTGTTTTGGTAGCTCACCTTGTCTGTGGTTGCAGGCTCCTTGACTTCCTCTCCTCCTGTGTGCTTGCTGCTCTCCCCAACGTGCCGCATACGTGCCTGCCCTGCGACCAGGCCCACCCTGTGTCCCCAGCATATGTAAGCCTCTGTCCCCGGCCCATTGCCAGTTCGTCTCGGTCTGCCTTGGACTCTGGACTGTTTACCTGCCATTTGCCCAGTAACCTGTTCTCACATTTAAACTGTTCTGCTCTCAGCACTGACAGCGCTGGCTTACCGGTACCGACGGCCGGGTCAGCATTTTCAGCTGCATGACGGAGCACAGTGCAAACGTGGAAGCAGTTTGCTGGGCAAATGGCAGGTCAACAGTCCAGAGTCCAAGGCCAGCAGGGGTGTCGCCGGATGGTCCAGGGACATCGTCAGAGACAGGTGGGGGTCAGGCACTGGGCAGGGGACTCCAGGGAGACAAGGTGAATCCAGACAACGGTCTAGGGGAACATCCGCAGGTGAGCAAAGTCGGGAGGAGGGCCGGTTCATTGATACAAGTGGATGGGTCGGTGCATGGAACCAGGGCGGGAACAAAGGCTGGCCATGACTGGCATGGCACCCAGATGAACTGGCAATGGCATGGGGGCAGAGGCCGACACGTGCTGGGGGCACCTGGTGGGTCTGGTCGCACAGCGGACACAGGTAGGGCACATTGCGGGGGGACCTCTGATCACGCAGGGGAAGGGGGGGTCAGGCAGCCTGCAGTCAGCAACAACATGAGCTACCAAAATGAAGCATAAAACAGGCAGGACTGAGACCTGGTGTGTGACAAAGTATATATGCAATATTTATTTTGCAAATTACGTATTACATACTGTCATTTTGAAATGTTGATTCTCTATTAGGTGAGTTTATAGACGTGTTATTTTAAAAGAACATTTTAAACATACGCTGTTGAATTAAGACCGGTTTAATGATGGTTATTTTATCAGTTTACATGTAACCTTACAGTTTCTAGCAAAAAAAATCTGATGTTTATTCTGATGGGCTCTGCCTCAGTTGAGTTGAGCTCTGGAGCTGCAACATTCTTTGTATTTTACAAAGACTATCTCAAGAATAGTTTTTTCTTTATGTAGCAGGGCCCTTTAAAGTCAGGCCACTCCCTTCTTTATTTCCCTGCCCTGATTACCTATAAGGAAAACCCTGCTGCGTTAATTGAGTGCCCGCCCCTCTCCAGCAGTATAAAGGCTGTGCAGGTGCCACACTGAGCACAAGGCTGAATTGCTGTGGAACCTGCACATCCACCTGACCTGTGGTAGTGACGTGGTGTTTTGCCCCTACCAGAGGCATGTTTTTGGTTTGGGAGTTTGTTGTGCCTAGTTTCCCCTTTTCTAACTTGAGTTTACCAACTCTAGGTGCCGATATCCCGGCTACAGGCGCATGTGACTGGAATACTCCTCCTGCAGAGGTGGCTGGGTTGCATGACGGATCATCAGGAGATCCTAGTTGTGAACCTGAGGAAGTCTGTTGCTGTTTTGCCCTCACCCTTTAATCTATTTTTAGCCTTACTCGGGTTTTAGTCGTCCAGCTCAGATTAGACTTTGCCTTTGTCCTCCCGTGCATAGGTTTATTTAAACCTTTGTTTAATTGTGTTTATATTGGGACTCGGTATAGGTTGAAGTCTGTAAGACGAACCCACTGTCCAGTGTTCATGCTGCCTCTGTCTGCTGATTTTATTAGCTCTTGTCCCGACTGTACCATGGTGGGTGCCAGTAGGTGGTGGTACACTTGCATGCAGATAAATATTCAACTGCACTCTGAATTGTGTTGCTGTGTGAGTGCAGGTGTTTGCCGTGTGATGTCAGTAGGGTCACTGTGTGACTTTAGATAAAAACAAAAAGCCTCCGTCTGGTTTCCCATTGTGCAGTTAGTCTGGTTGATTAATACTCACTTATTTTATTTGCAGCAAGGTAATCAGACCAAGCATAACGCGGAAGAATTTTTATGTTTTGAATTGTGAATGTAAAATATATTGTATTACTTTTTAAACTGGGAAGCCACATCCCTCACTCACCTTTTTTATTTGTATGTGCCTGTACTACAACTATTGGGGAACCCGGCCCATGAAGAGCTTTGTACAGTAGTGCAGGTCACATTTAGACATATTACTTTTACAATGTTAAATCATTTTTAATGAGTAGTTTAGTGGGTTAAGCCCATTCTACTTGAATTGTTAGAGGAAAAACATTATTTATTGTGCTAAAGTGTCCCACACCACATGTCTGTCCTGTCTGGCCGCCCCCCCCCCCCCCCCAACATGCCGCACCTGCGCCGGCCCTGTGACCAGACCCACTCGGTGCCCCCAGCATGTGTGGGCCTCTGCTCCCGTCCCGTTTCCAGTTCGTCTAGGTTTCCACACCAGTCGCAACCAGCCTTTGTTCCTGCCTTGGTTCCGTGTACTGACCTGTTTGTTTGGCCTACTGAGCCTGCCTTCACTTTGACATTGCCTGCCTGTAAATGATCCCTTGGACTGTCAGCTGGAGTTGCCGCTTCTCCCTGGATCCTCATGTCTGGTGCCTGACCCCCACTTGTCCCCGACTCAGTCCTTGGATTATCTGTACGCCACCTTTGCTGGTTTTGGACTCTTGACTAATGACCTGCCATTTGCCAAGTAACCTGTTCTCACGTTCGTACTGTGTTCTGTCGTGCGTCAGGGAGCCTGCAGCCAGCATGGTGTGTGACGACAAAATTTATATGTTAGGGTTATGCCCATGTTCATAGAATTTTTTGGTGCAATATTTAAAAAAAATACAACTAAATTTAAAAAAAATTCACAGTACATTTTTATGTAGACGTAAAGAAATATTGCATTTTTAGCAAAGATATTGCTGCATCATTTTGATGGGTCGTGCCCTTTAAACCGGTATTTCTATCTAGCATTTTACAAAAAGATTTTTCTCTCTACACTCAACGATGAAGAAAAAACCAACAAATCCACACGAGCAAGCGTTTGCTGACAGTGGAGAGGAAAAACTCCCTTTTAACAGGAAGAAGCCTCCAGCAGGACCAGACTCAAAGGTGGCAGCTTCGCCTGTTGGGGTGAGTGGATAGAAAGAGAACAACAGAACAGCAGTGAGAAGTTTACATTGAACAGATAAGATGACATTGAAGATAAACTTCATGCCCATGCTGCAACCTTGATGACAGCAGGAACTTCTGCACGCCAGTTTCTTCCTTCTGCCAGAGAACCTCCAAGAAAGGACAGATCTGAAGATCTGTGGTATAAATCGATTTATACTTGATCTCTAGTCGACAAACAAACCGGGAATACCTGGGTGTTCTCAGTATCAGCATGAGAGGCGTTGGATATTGGCGTGGACTGGAAGCATTGCATGGAAAATAGACCGTTGTTAACTGTAGGATTACAGTGTTTATACAAACGCATTTCATTCCCGGTAGTCAAAGCCCATTTGCCAAGCTGTACCTCTGGCATATGGTTCTGACATGAACCCAAACAGACAAACAAGTGCCAAATGAAAACATGAACATTCCAATACACCCCCACAAGTATCTTTGTAAGACTATTCCAAGTACTTTGGCCTTATCCTTATCCCACAACTCAACTTCCCAGAGTGCACCCTAAGTGTTCACAATCATGGAGAAAGTCATCATTCAATTTTTATATTAATTACTATACATTTCAAGGGACCCTGTGTGAGGTGTTAATAGATTTTACTATGTGTACTCATGTTATAAATGTAATTAATGATTCCCACCACAACGTGGCACAAGTAAGGGCAACGTTTAGGTATAGTGAGTGCTCATGTTTTCTTCCCCCTTTTTGTTGTACCCATCTTATGAGAGGGTCACCTCATGAGCAGGAGCTGCTCAGTGTGTTGGCCTCAAATAAGTATGCCAGAGAGGCTAGAGGAGATCTTTGCCTTCCCCGTCAGTTTTCTTCAGGTTCAGTGACGCTGCATTACTTAACAGGTCTCTATTTGAAGCTGGACACATTTTAACTTGTAATGAAAATCAGCTAAGATTACCAATAAGAGAGAAAGGCGGTTCTGTCGTTGCACTACACTTTTGTGAGAAAGTGGAAGTACAAAATTCAGGTGTTCAGGATTTTGTGAGGTAACTTCAATTTTAAAAAAGAATTTAAAAAAGGAGTTAAATGCCAAGACTGTGTGCTACAGCTGCAGTAAAACAAAAAAATCAGCTCAAAGCCATATTATGTGGCGACAGCCTCCTTTTTCCACTTGTATTTTTTCTGAGCTCTTGCGGCAGTGAGGATTTGTTTGTCTTCGAGTGCTGCAGAGTGACACTCTGAGCAAGACAGTTCATACTTGAGGCTGACGATGAGCTCCCCTTTAATTTGGTGAGCGGAACACTTGTTCAGCACACGTTGCTCTGTTGTCTTCCGCTATCTTTTCCGCGAGCGACACTTGGCTTGACCAATGGGATGAGCGTATTCTGTATCGTCGGGAACAAGTTTATCCTAAGATTTTTATCTAACGTGCCCTGTTATTCATTTTCCTTCAACTTTTTACTGGCTACTTTTTGACTTGGTATTACAGGATGAAGTGCATTCCTTTTCCACTCACTACGGGAAGAGCTAGAAAGCTTGCATCCTGTAGATCTTTCTGTTAGCATCACCTGTCGCTTCTTCAAAACCAGCATGCTTCCTCCAATTCCCACTAAGTTGTTCAAAGATGCATTTTAACTCGATGGCGAGACTACACTTGAGCAGATGATCTTGTCTTTATTCCAGGCTTTGAGAATTTCTAGCTCTTTTATTATCAGAATGAGCAAATAATAAACAAGTACGAGAGGGATCACATCTCTCCAGTACTATCTCAAAGCACAATGGGAGGCGTAGGTATCAGCTATCAGGCTTCACTGCTATGGAATGAACTAGCAGTTTGAGAATTGATGTTGTCTTCTGTGTTGGATATGAACCTGAAATTGCTCTCTGTCTTTGTTCTTCTGTCCACTAACACCAACAAATGAAAACATCTCTGCTCCTGCTGGAGGAGACTCTGTCGTCAAGTGCTTCTTCATGTGGATTTGTTGGGTTACACCGTCGCGACTAAATGTGTAGCGCCATGGGACAACTTTGCTGTAAATGATGCGATACAATTAAATTCAATTAAATAAGACACACAAATCCATCATGATGTCTTGATGTAGCTTTTGGGTGGTTTTTATTTAATTGAATACATGTTTTTGTGAATGCAAAGTAAACCAATATATGATCCACTTTTCCTTAGTCTCTTTGTTGCAACCTGCTTGTTGGACCAAACGTCTTCTCCCGCTAAATTGGATGTGCTCAAAGGGTTTCAATCTTGCAGTAAGAAAACCTAACTTTAATCACAAAATATCAGCAACCAGACAGAAAAGGAAACTGAGCCTATAAACAACAGTTAGTTAAGAACGACTGTGGAGTCCTTCATCAGCCAAACCCTGGATAAATCCCATCAGTGGTCTGACCCGCTGGAGAGGCAGTGTGAGAAATGTCTGCCCTGGGTGGTGAGAGGGGGTAGTGCAGCTGTATTTTTGTCACACTTCACAGAGGAACTGGAGCATCCAAAGCGCCACAAGCACACATGCACGTGCCTGAACTTCCGCAAGCCATTGCACAGAATGAGCTGGTGTTTCTGATGCACAAACAAAAGAAAAGATGGACACTGAGGTCTTGCAGGCCATCCTCTTCAGATACACTTGGCCTCCATGTCGTACAGCTGCAGAAGGTCGGAGATCACAGCGTTGATGTCGTCTTTAGTCACGTTGTCACACAGCACCTAAACATACAGAGGACAAGGCTTCAGCCTCACACTTGGACCTGATACAAATTGTAGAGATAAAGGTCCACACGTTGCTTCACACAGTCCAGAGCGGAGGACAAAAGCATCCCGCCTGTCCACTTGTTTCCCTTAGGACCAGGTGGCTGGTGGGAAAAAGGCCTTTTCTTCCTTATCCTCTGACACTACTAATGGCTAAAAAACATTGGTATAAGCCTTCACGCATGAGATTTGCATCATCAATCTGTTTTTATGACCTTAAAGTGGCCCTATTTTACACATTTTGGATGTCTTTGTCTTCGTATACAAGTCCACAATGACAGAAATTCATCAAGCTCTTTTTCTTAAACACCGCATTTCATTATATCTCGATCATCTCCTTCAGCCCTAATAGACCCCCCCCTTTAGAGACAAGCAGAATGAGGCTCTTCCGCATTAAGCCCCACCCCTACAAGATGCAGGATGCCTCTGATTGGTTAACTGCTGGTAGCAGTTGTCAGGAGCGCGCCCATACGCCCAGAATCGAGAAGTTACATTTACAAGCACTCCTCCATTCATGAGGAGGAGTTGGTGGAATATAATCAGTCCTTTACTGAGTTTGTCACGTCTCAGTTTCATCTAACATCAGCCTTTGAGGTCAGCTCAGCTGCGCCTGTTTGGCACAGGGAGAATAGGAGAGCAGAAGCTTCTCCTGCAACAATGCTGACATACGACAATCATTTCATCCATCCTTTCATGATTACGCAAGTGGCTAAACTGATGCAGATTTCTCAAGTTTTTCTACCCACCGTGATAGCAACTCGTGAGGGTTGAGCTCGCTCGTTAGGCGGGACCACAAGCTTCTTTATTCAGTGAAGAATCTGCTGACCAAGCGAGCGTTTCGAACAGATTATGGCTCAATAACCACTCATGAAATCAATACTTAGAAGCATTTCAGCTTCAACTATCTGCCCTCATCTTAACACAAGTGGACTAGAGTTGGGATGTAAGAGCACAAAGAACTCTACCTTCTAGAACCTAAAAATCGTACTGGTACTTCATTGGTCGTTTACGTGAACATTTGTGTAGGTCTCTGTTTTGGCCCTGTGGCTTCTCAACTTATAACCGCTGCTAGAGGTTCCAGCACTTGTGGACCTCATTTCAGTGATTGGCTGAATCTAAGAAGGCAACATTGTCTAAAAAACCTCAGAGAAGCTACTCAATGACAGAATCCTGCAGTCCCATCAGAAGCAGCCGCAGCTTCTCTTCTTTACTGTCCAGTTAGCGACTGAAATGCTAAATGAAAACATCACACACACACACACACACACACACACACACATACACATACACATACACACACACACACACACACACACACACACACACACACAGAACAACTCTTCTACAGTCAAAAATAAAAGCTAAAACCTTCAGTAATACATATTAAAAGTTAGGCAAAGATAATCGAGGCACAGCGCTGATCTGCAACAGAAGGACTGCTGCCTGATTTCCTGTTTCAGCTAATTAAACCCCATTCATATGCACATAAAATACAGTAAGTGGAATTAAAAGTGCAATTTGAGCTGGATATTTAATTTGAAATGATTCCAAATTTTGGGGGGAAAAAGGACATAAAATCAAAAGTCAAGTACCTGGAGACTGTATGCGTGAGGCTTCGTCAAGCCTGTTTATGTACAATGATGCAGAGACGCAGCGTGTTGATGTGGAGTACCACTGAGCAGACAGGTGGTGCTAAATGAGGGCTGCCCAAAAAAGCCTGGAGGACAGACTCAATGAACCAAAGTGGACATTTGCAACGACTCTGTCAGCACCTCGCCCCTCACATGATTGGCACGCTCAAGCTCTCATTTGAGCGCCAGCTGACCAGCTGACCAGCTGATCCACTCACACCAGGTGAGCCTATTATCTCCCTGTTCTCCTTCTTTGACATCCTATTTTTTTCCCGCCCTCAGATTCCCCTTTGCTGGTGTCACCCACGCCCCACGTCCACCCACTTCTTACTAGTCTGCTGCCACTATCACCTGTGTCAGGCCTCAACCAAGAGCCGGAACGCCCGATGTGGATGCATATTTGTCATGTCAAGCAACCAAGTCCAGCTGCAGAACGTCATATTTTTGGGCATAATTTGCTTGTTATTTTGCATGCTCTCGCAGTTTCTACAATTGCTCAAGTTTCCTGGTGAAGGCACTTGTTTATGTGTGGATGCCTATCAGTAGCGGTTTTAAGCACTGATGACAACAGTTTTTCATGACATAAGGTGGGGGGGGGGCGGCATGAGCTCTTGGGGAAAAAAAGCAACCCAACATGGTTTTCTATGATTTGTCTCATCACTATTTGGGGCAAATTGTTGCCCCCCAGCAGCTGCAGGCGTCCCTCCTTGCTGAGATGGTGCCGTGAACGGAAGCTGTGAGTGAGGAAAGAAAGGGAAGGGGCACAGGGGACAGGTGGGTCTCTCTCACATTGATTGGTCAGGAGATGGGGGGGGGGGGTTCACTGTGTAAATTGGCCACAGTCAGTCACGCCATGACTTCCATTCAAAGCACATTTCATTCATGATATCATGTATACAGGTCTTTAATTCCTGCACATCTATGTTCCTGTGAACTGTGAAAAAGTTGTATAAAACAACTAAGTGGTCTCAAAGGTGAATAGGTTTAGTCTTGACAGCGGTGGGCGATGGGAAATCTGTTGACCGTCCATTGCCAAATAAACAGAGATGGACAGAAAAAGTTTGAGCTTTGCAACAAAACTGTTAGTTTAGTTATTTATTTTCTGTATTTAGCCTGTAATTTTCATATCTGTAGGTAGTTTCAAAGATGATCATTTGCTGCAACTCTACTTTTTGTGATCAAACAATTGAACCATTCATAGTAAAAATATGCAAAGAGTTCATTGTCCGTCACTGAAAGACAGGTTATTATAGTTTCGAGAGGGGGGCTCTCTCGGGAAGTAATCCAATGCAGAACCGCTTCTGTGAGTGAGTACATGTGAGCTTTGCCAATAGGTGGGAAAAATAGGGAGCAAAACGTGAGCATTAGTCAGAGCGAAACACGCACAGGCCCAAGAAACAGGAAGGGGGGGAGGCGCGGCTTTGAAGCTCAGCTTCTTTGAGCAGGTGTGTGCATCCGCATGGTGGGAGACCTGATGGCTCACGTTGGTGAACCAGGCTGCGTGTGCATTCCAGTTTTGTGTGTGTGTGTGTTTGCCAAGCGCGAGTGTGTCCATGTGTCTCCGAATTGTGCGCCTCTGGCCTGCCTGCCCTCCTTATATTGTTCCTGTCTTGACCAAATCACCCAGAGAAATTTGTCTGACATCGCGGCTTTGCTGTGCCTAATTTCTGGTAATCTACAGAGACACACACTCGCGCACGCACAGCGCCTCATTCCTGCACACACACAAAGGCAGATGTGCACGAGCAGCGCCCAAATGGAGCCGTATCACGGAGCAGCATGCATCGCAGAGAGACGGAGCAGAACAAGTTAATTTGTACAGTGCCAAGAAACACTAATTCCTTGTAGCGTTTGTTAATTCCCATCATGGGAGCAGAAGCAGCGCCTCTGTGAATAACAGCTCGCAGCTCTGACAGCCTGTCAGCCATGCGTGTGCATGTCCCTGTTTATTTTGTGCACTTATTGCTGCTGCTGTGGGATTCAGCTTTGGAGTTTGAAAGATAATGAATAAATACAATGAAACTCTGTGTGTGTGTGTGTGTGTGTGTGTGTGTGTGTGTGTGTGTGTGTGTGTGTGTGTGTGTGTGTGTGTGT
>JASSRZ010000042.1:14830360-14844131 GCA_032164315.1 Malacoctenus gilli
GTGTGTGTGTGTGTGTGTGTGTGTGTGTGTGTGTGTGTGTGTGTGTGTGTGTGTGTGTGTGTGTGTGTGTGAAGGAGGATCTACAAATGATACTTTTTAAGCGATGCCTCTAATTAGGCCCACCAATTAAGATCCTGCTCCTAATTAAGAGTGGAGAGTCGACCGCCAACGGGCAGAAAAACTTCACGTGTTGATAGTGGAAGGAACAGCTTTGCTGGCAAATCACACAAACATCAAGACTGGTATGACCATTCATCTTTAGCTTAGATACTTCCAATGTCACAGTCAATTTTAATTCAGAGTCATATCAAAGATCTTGGGGAAATAAAGTGAGTTCAAGCCGCTGTCAGCCATCAAAAATTGGTTTATATTGAACGACACAGAGCTTATGAAGCACCTCACATGGCACCACTGGCCAATCAAGTTTTAGTGTTCTGTCCGTGTATGAGACTGATTACTTACAAAAAAGAAGTAACATTTCCTTCCATGGTGTTTTTCAGTCGTGTGTGGTCCTTTAAGAGGACCCGGTGGGTGGACAGTTTGAAGAAAATAACTGTTGACATACATCTTGGTGGAGGATTGTGCTTTCCAAGTGTTTTCTTGTGAAACCTTGAGTTCTCATTTCATGAGTGAGCTAATGCTAGTTAGCATTTGGAGCAATCAATAGCACTGGGTCTGTGGAGGAAGATGGAAATCAAGCAGGATCCAGTGAGTCTAAAATGTCATCACCAAGCAGCTGTACACAAGCCTTTTGTCACTTGGTAACTTCCTGGTCACATGGTGATGCTCTGCTGAACACTCTCGAATCACAGTGCAGAGGTGATAGTTCCTGCATGGTTTCAGTTTCTCCCAGCTTCATCAACTGTAATGAGTCCTGTTATGAGACATTCAGATTCAGGTGTGCTGGAGCAGGATCACCTTGGAGACAGATGACCCTTGGGGGACCCGGAGTGACCACCTCTGGCCTTTGGTCAGTGTCAGCTGGGACTGCACCCTGTACCCCCAACTGCAGCTCAATTGTAAAAAAAAAAAAAAAAAAAAAAAAGTTGAGAAGATAACTGAATAGTGAATTGCCATTTTGGCCCCAGCTGTGCAGAATGATTGAACTGGCACTTTATGCAGAGTGGACTCAGCTACAAGTTTACAAAGAAACATTGGGAGCAGTGGCTGGTGTGACACCAATGCTCTGGCAATAATAAGAACTATTCTGTTCTTAACCACCCAAATTTAGCAACAGAGTCGAGTTACTCGGGCATCTTGGTCCCCGGCAGATGCAGACTGCAGCCCCACCTCCTTTGCATTATCAAACTCCAGAGCATCGCAGCTGGTGATCTGTGTTCTGCACACAAAAACAGCGCCAGGAAAATCCTCTGAGTTCAAGCCTGTACAGAGGAGAAAGCTGTTACAGCAAGAACTGTTTGTTCGCATGTGCACGGTGATGGAAATTGAGACACCAAGTCGAAGAGGATGTAGGAAGAACCAAAGAACAGGAAGGACCATCTGGAAATGAAACGTAGGTGTAGATGATTGACAAAGCACTGAAGAAAATGCTGGAATCTGTTTCTGGGTGGAAAAGGTGAAAGAAGCCTTTCAGGTGAATTTGAAGCCCAAATGAGTCACAACTGTATTTTTAAAGATTGTTAGTCGTAACACTGTCAAGGGAAGGATTGTTGAAATCTGACGTGGCAGCTAAATCCAGGCCTGCCAGCAGGTCGATCGGTCCTGATGATGACTTTTGTTAAAGTTGGAGCAGCAGATAGCAACAGAATCATTGGACAAAAGTTTAAAGACCCCCACTGCAAGCAGTTTGATTCTGAAATTGTCTAAAGGCACTTTTCTGTAAATCCCTGTGGAGGATGACATTATACCTCTGCCTGCCACTGACCTGCAACCCTTTGGCTGTGTAGGGTGAACGTCACTTGTGCCTGCATGTTTGGCAGATGTGTGACTGCACGTGGGGCAAGTGGGGCTTCACGACACAATTGGCATAAACGCCACAGTGCTATTCAGGAATCCCATGGAGCTGCCTGGAGACTTCTGTTTATTAGGGATGAGTAAAAGGACCACACTGAGACCAACACGCCAAGCAACCGGACTTCGTTTCTCCCCACCCCTGCCAAAATTTGAAGCGGAGCATTCCCACTGAAAGGAATTCTGTGACATCGCCGGTTCTGAGAGATGGAGAGGAAGAATCCATTTGTTCCGTGTTAGCAACAGAGGGCAGACAACTAATGTTCCACATATTTCGACTTGAATATACGTGGCTATGGACAGGCCTTTTGATGTGGTTATCTGTGATTCAGAAGGCAGGTCTGAATCACAGATAACGGCCAGGGTTTTTCTTTTTTTTTTGGTTAGAACAGTCCGTGGCGGCCATACAGAAATTCAATTTTAACAGATGGGGGCTGATAACTTCTATGTGGCTCTCGGCCTAAAACGAGTGTTTTGATTCGCTGTGAATCGAGGAAGGCCATCTGCCTTTAGATTTCAGTGTACACTGAAACTTAACTTTGCCATCACAAGTGGAGCAATTTCACCAAAAGGGTCCTGTGATTTGCCAAGTTTGCCTCGAGTGTGGCTGAACTCTGACCTGTGCGCTTTGTTGTGGTTGTTTACGCTTCAGACAATGTCATCATTTTGATAAGAAATCGTGGGGTTGTAACCCAGCGCCTGTGTTTTTCTTCTTCTTGCACTTGCCCGATCACAGAATGAGTCAATACGCTCTGATGGAAAACACTATTCAGTCTTTGTGGCCAACTGCTGACAGAAGATATGCACAGAGCCGTGTAACTGTATCCAATCAGTTTCTTTCAATCGCGGTGGCAGAAGGGCAATTATTCTTTCACCTCCAGCGGAATCAATCAGCCTCGTCGAGGAGCTATTGACGGCGACAAACTTTCAGCCTCCCGTTTCAATAAAATCTCTCCTCCAGTATCGGCGACGGTTGAAATTCGGAAAAAAAACGGATTCGGAGAGAGGTCAGCTGAGGTCAGAGTGTCTCGTCATCATCAGTAAAGTCTGTGGAAGGCGGTGAATCTGGTGTTGTTCATGCTCCACAAACGATGTGACTAAGTATCACTGTAAATTCCTGTGGGACCCCAAGTCTTTGCCCTTGGGGGGCGGGGCATGGGGGAGGGGGGGTGGTTCCTGAACCACACTGAGCCAAAGATTGTGACCAAAGAATAAATAAAACCTAAAGGTTTCCATCCCCTTCTGATGTGTGATGCCACTAATTTTGATTTCTATCCAATACCAAGTAAAACCAGAAGTTTTGACACTTTCTATGGAAGCTTGTTTGTATGCAACACGCCTCTTGCTTCCTTATTTACAATACTCTGGGGCTACAAAACATAGGTCGGGGGTGTCAAACATGCAGCCCCTGCGGGTCAAAACGGGTCTGTAAAAGGGTCTCATTCGGCCTGCAGGGTGGCCTGTAAAAATTACAAATCGATTTCCTAATAAAACTAACCTCTGGTTGATATCAGGAGAAACTAGCTGCAGCACGGGCAATGGTGGTTCATCATAAATAATAACAACATGTGACCAAATGTTTCAGAGATGAGGGGTTTTTTTTATATTTTCCTTGAAGCTTGTTCCATTCCCGGCCTGTGCCTGCGCCAACGCTCTCGGTATGGATTCCATGCACTGTTTAACAAATTAGGTCTCGAGCCTCACCTCTGGGAGACTGCGCGAGAGATTGGCAGGCTATATGTGCACCTGACACACTTCTGCAGACACGATGAGATGCAATCATGTCAACAGGAAGCCGAACCTCAAGGCGCGGCTTCCTTCGGCGGCGGGAACACATCAGTCATGTAGATCACACACACATCCACACACACGCTGCATGTCACAGAGGTGTATGTACATGTAGAATGAAAGATCATGTAGCGTACATGGGTTACGGTTGACATTCTGTCCGAATGACTGGTCAACCAGCCTGGATTTTTAACCCTTTAGAATCCCAATCGAGCTGTGATTGATCTATGAGAGATATTTGACACAATCCTGTGACTAGTCAGGATGTTTTTCACAGAAACAAACATCACAAACTCGTGTCAGCGCAGATTATTATTCACATTGTACAAGGGTTTGTTTGGGGGTTTTTTCCCCCATCAAATGACAGCACATTTTAATATCTGTTCAGACAGCGTTTAAAGCAAGCTGTGTCAAGCCCAAAACGTGACATAATCAAACTGTTAAGGCATGGACTGGCCAAGGAGTGACATCACAAGATGAGCTGGAACAGCTGCTCCTTCCCATTTCTATTAAACTCTATGCTTCCTTCGAGAACAAAACAACAGAGCTACCATGGGAGTCACACTGAGGGAGACCAAGCAGCAGGTGTCCCATCGCTCTGATGTCCACGATTTTAATGTGTTTGTAACGGAAAGAAAAGACCTTATGGAAGATGTGGGTGGCTTTGCTGTACAACACAGCACAATCCCACATTGAGGTGGGGGTGCCAAAAAATAAAAGCGAGTAGAATTGGCTTATGTCCAGGGGAGCAGTGTGAAGATTGTGTACAGAAAATTAGCATGAGTCTCTAACAATACTTGGTGAATGGGATCTGCACTTTACAATTGAAAAGAAAGGTTTATCCATGCTAAACCACTTTCTGGTGTGAGGTTCTGACTCGTAGTTATAGAATGGGGGGACCCTATCTCCAGGGAGGGATTTAACCTACAGCCGCGACTCCTCCACAATTAAAAGGTACTTCAAGTTTTGTCTCCTATCACTTCAGTTCCAGGGGTACAGATGTATGGACTCGGTGGGTAAGGGTATACAGATGGATGGTTGAGCAGAAGTGCTCTATTCATGTTTGCTCACGAGTCTTGACTGAAATCAAATGCAAAGAACAGTGCTTAGTTTGGCTCCAGCCTTTCTATTATTCAAAAGCAAAAAGATGGGAGGCCTGTAGTTGTTGAGGGGGGTGGTGGGGCTGTGAGCTGGTGCGCAAGCAGAGAAAGGGGGCGAAGCAGGGGGCCTGGTGGGGCCGATGCATGGGCTGGCAGGTTACAAAACACTTCGACAGATTGCTCTAACAAACTGTTATCTGGAATATACTACATTTCTAACAAACCCTAGGTAGCGCAACAGTCCGGCAGCAGTTGGCTCTCTGAGTGGGCTCCGCACAGTCTGGCCATGACTGTTCCAAGACCAGCAGCAGAGCTGATCCCCAATTAAACACACTTGCCAAAGAAAGACAGTGACAGGCGACAGAAGTGATAAAGGACTGCACACAAAATAACAGGTACCCGGTGACATGTCACAGTCCCTCCCTCCATTCACCAAGGAGCCAGTAAAAAAAGAGGAGCCGCGCCCCCCCGGTCAATGTATCCTCTGATCTGCAGGCTGACTGTTTCCACAGTGGGGGAGGAGTCAACTCATCTCCATTTCATACCAATTAGGACTACGTCCCAGGGAAGCCAGAAAAGAAAGACAAATTCTTCAAAAACAACCACAACAGTGGACAACAACTGTTTTGGCTAAATTCTGGTGGTTTCTCACAACAAATGACGTCAACTCGTTTTGGGATCTGCGAATTATTCAAACTGGAGAGGATTATGGGGGCTTGCTGGAGGCTTCTAGATGGCCAAGAGTATGGGTGTCATCCAAACTAGTTGCAAGGCCAAATGTGGCCTGCCCAAGGTTCAATTTGGCCTACAAGACCAAGACTGCTGGTTGGTGTCCTCATAACAGGGAGAAGTGTCTGTGGAGGCCCTGAGTGAGGGTTAGGGTTAACACACCAAGTGCTGCTCAATGCATTGAAATACAAACCAACAAACAACAGCCAGCCAAAGACTGATACAGTGTTTTGCTCTGACACTCAAAATAATCAAATTCAGGCTGAAAAACACCATTGCCACTTAATATTTGTAGGTGAAAGTCAGTAGACAACCCTGAAAAATTTGTTGGAAGATTACTTTTGTTGGGCGGAGGTACAAGTTCATGTTCTGCCACTCTCCTTCATAAGGAGGAATCATGATTAGAGAACGCAGCCATGCTCCACATTCATTATACTACGCTAGCAAACTAAACATAATGCAGTAGCGAATGAGAGCGTGCTTGAGAGAAAGATCAGGTCAATCTTTTGAAAGAAAATCAAAACGGGAAGTTTCGGCGTGAATCACCGAACACTTCACCTGAAATAGAAGCCACCGCTCCCATTGTGACTGAAACCCACTTCACATTGGCTCGTGGAAGAGTTTAGCAGGTCAGGGGTGGTTGATGTCCATGAGTGTGATATCTTTTTACCTCTTCCTGTGCTCAGTCTGTCCCTTCAGCCCCGTTTCCTGTCAGCGAGACTGCTCCAAATTCCATTGCGAGCAAACGTAACCACATAAACAAAGTGATTGCTTTGTCCTCCAAGGGTGCAGCACAACATCAATACAAGAGCCGAGCGAGGTCAAAACGCCCCGTCTATCAATACAGACTAAACACTACACAGGCAGGTCACATGAGGTATTACTGCAATAGCTGAAAGGGCCTACAAGCCTTAAACCTTCAGTATCAGTCTTAATCATAGACTTGGTGTGGTGGAGGGTTTTAAGGCGAGGCATGTATCCTGGGAACAACTCCTGTCCTGTGGCTTATTTGGTTCTCGACCACATAAAGACTTTTTTTTTCTGTAAGCAGAAGCATCCACTCACCCATGACATGACTCTGCCCGACCATTTGCCGCCTGACCCACCCGACGAGACCACAGCTCAACCAAATCGATGGGTTTCGTCCTCTGACCAGTCATCATGCACGTGCATGGGATATTTCAAATTGATTGGTTCAGAATCGCACTCTGCAGGGCATTTACAAGAGAAACTCGACAGATGCAGCGGCAGATGCATGGCTACCAGAGGTCCCGAACACGTCTGGAAGGTCCGTCCTGCGGTTCAATGAGGACCCCCCTTCTTGACGATGTGTTGCACGAATGCCTTTGCACTTTTACCAGTATCGGGTCCTGTTCTCTTCTCAGCCTCCCATTGTCTCCATGGAAACAGAGAGAGGAAGTCACTGTGAAACTGTGAGGCCAAAACATCTGAGAGAAGTCACCATGCCATCTTGTGCTGCTGAGATTTGTCACAAAGTTGCCTTTACTCAGTATGCAGCATGCAAACAAAAACAAGTTCTGATTTTGTTCATTTCAATGTGCAAACTCAAATACAGTAATTGTAAAACAATGATTTAATTTAGTGACTGCAAACCTTGACCGTATCTCTATTATCACTTTTTATTCACTGAAATCTTCCGATTCAGTTCAATAAATCTTTTCAGAGCACGACAGAGGGACTTTCAAGTTTCAAACCTTCTTTCACAAATAAAGGAACCCACTCTTCATCCGTACTAAGTCAACCATCAGCAAAAGCTGCGATGCTCACTACAATGACCAGAGGACCTTGTTGAAATGATGAAGCAGTCTTGGATGTGCGACTTTTGTCGCACATCCAAGACTGCTGCTTGTTCCCCACTTGAATAATAACAGACCCCGGGATGCCTTTTTGTGTCATGGGTACTTGTCGCTTGTCTGTCGGGGAAAAGTCACCTCCGATTTCATCAAACAGTGACAAGCATCAACAGTTAACAGGCAGACTGATACTCTTCCTTTGCACATTGCTCAATGACGTGGACCTGCTTGTCTGGATTACAGAAACTTCTAATCATTGTGTCACCGCAGTGGGAGCGTCCACAAACACACTTTGTCGATCTTAAATTCTCTCTGGGCTGAAGCCGAGGCAGATGCAGAGACACAGGCACCTGCAATTACCTGCCAATCCCAGTGTAAACCCTCTGGTTAGGGGCCTTAAGAGGGGGGTGGGGGGGGCGTAGTCCCACCTCACTGCAAGATGGTCCTGAGTTTTCACTTGGTTAGCTTGTTTTTGGTAGAGTTTGCATGTTTTCAAGGTGCACCAGGGCCTTGAAAATCCATGTAAAATACCGCAATGTGAAAAATATAAGCTGGTTTCAGCAAATAAAGAGCAAATTTAAAGACGGCATTGGAGCAGAGTGAATCTATTCATTTCTCAGATTTACATGCAATGATGTGGATTTTACTCCTTACACTCAAGTCGCTTCATCACTTTTCAAAATCGCTGGTCAGCCTTCAGCTCACACAACTCACACAAGGACACAAGGAAGGTTATCTTGAAGTGTGCGTGCTTGTGTGCGTGCGTGCGTGCGTGCGTGTGTATGTGTGTGTGTGTGTGTGTGCGTGAGAAATACTGCCAGAAGTACACGATGTGGATTGGTAGACTATAGTGTGAAATGTATGGGGTCATTTTTGAGGCACTGTCAGACTGTTGTTCTGGTTCCAAAGTTTTACAGCATGCTGCATTGCATGTGCAGCCAACACACTGCGGATCGAGGCTACAAAGCCACAAAATTATTTTTCCACAGAGAATACTTCGTTCTCAATTGATATAATTTATCTGCCATCTATTACTGGCCTGGAGTTCGTTGCCCTAATATTTGGGATATGTGTTGTGACTGCCAAAGACGTATTTCAATTATGAAATAAAAGAACTACTTTCACTTTTTGAAATAATTTTTTGGGTACTTTTAAAAGTATAATAAAATAGAAAAAAGCCATATTAAATTGTAATAAAGCATTTATTCGCCAGACAATGTTTCAGTTAGTTTAGTGATTGGTTAAAAAAAAGAAAATGCATACATTTTGTTCACAAAGTATTTCAGTTCGTTTTGAAAAATTTGGATAAATGAAAAAGAAAAGAATGTCTGAAGTTAGAATCAGGAAGGGCTGCCTTTCTTCCTTCGTTTTTTTCCAAATTAGTGTGATGTCATTCAGATGTGCAACAGCCTGCTCATGAGCTATCACTGGATTCAGGTGTCTTGGAGCAAGAAGACCTCTGAAGGAAGGAAGGAAGGAAGGAAGGAAGGAAGGAAGGAAGGAAGGAAGGAAGGAAGGAAGGAAGGAAGTTCAACACGCATGCCTTAGATCCAAACTGTAAAGTTTCCTTTGGAAGTGAACCCAGCTTATCTCCTCATTTTATTGCCATAATTTAAGACTAATTTAAGTTGAGAAATAAACACCAGCGTTTCAGACACCCTCACATAGAAAACTATTATTTACTTCCAAATAGAGCTTCTTTTTTTTAAGAAATCACTGGTTACACACATTTTCTTAAACCTGTTTCAGGTGGACTACATACAAGAGCACCGCAGCTAGGTGGTCTCACCAAGACGACTGCCATAATTTCAGATTGGATACAGACAGTGAAAGCAAAAACTCAATCCAGCCTTGTTTCTCGACTCCACATCGGTAACAACAGCCAATCGCGACTTCTCTCAGCTGTTAACTCTGCTCTTCGAGGCTGTAGTAAGTGTTTCATCAGTTCAATTGGCTCAACCTTTCAATCGAGCCAACAGGAAAGAATCCGTCTTCCAAGCCGGGCAGCGAGAAACCGTGTCCGTCTCTGAAGTCCGAGCCGCCCAGTCGTCGGACGTCTCATTACAGTCTCATTGAGGAAACTGACGGGGACATGACTTTAATTCACATCTGGTGCACCGCTTTAAGTGTTAACACCGAGATAACGGTCAGCGAGGAGTGCTGGTGGAGTGCGCACGCCTATCTGCTGGCGTGTGAGGGGACCAGAGCCATGCCTGTGTCTTTTATCTGATTTCATTAAGTTGAATTATAACTGTGACTCCGTTCAAATTAAGAGGCAAACTGCCCGGTGGACAAGAAGTGGAGCATGTTCCCTCATTGTAACTAATTGGATCCAGCACACTCGAGCACAACACTTGTAACATCCTGCATTGTGTTTGACTCTCTAATGGAAACTCACTAATATTTGGAGATTACCATCAGGGGCTCTAATATAGCTGTCGGTTTCCATGGAGTTCACTGGAATTACATTCTGCACTGTGCACTCGCGTAAAATTTTAATCACCCCTGTCGTGGCGCTGCAAAGCCACAGCTCACTGAGGATTTCCATCCTTTTGCATCACACGTGACACCCCCCCACCCCACCCGCACCCCCACCCCTCCCCCGACGCTGTCCACCGGGCTTCCTCCGCCGATTGCGATCCGCCGTCCAAAGTGACCGCCTGAAAAGTCATGGGGCGGGTGTATGTGGACTGAAAGTTTCACTGTGATGTGCCACCAAAGAGAAGAAGACACGGTGCTCAAATACTATAAATACTGCATTATCCTGTCAAAATAAAGAGGAACTATGCAGATCTGCTTAAAAAAAGGAAAGCTGGAAAAAATGTGTGAACGATTTAATTTGTGTGGAAGAAAAGTTAAAGGTCGAGGTCAAATTTGAAGATAAAAGACTTCCATAAATTAAAATCCAATAGAAAAGTGAATCAGTTATGAATCAAGAAAAACTACGTAAATAGTACAACTTTTAATACTTGTGCTATGGACCAAAATAAAAATTATAATGTATCATTGAAGGAACTTTCGATCGGATGAAAGGACTCACCTACATGAAAGAAACAATCATTTGACACGTTATCGCCGTCTCCTCCTCAGTTCGCCAAAAGGCCTGAGTGGATTCCCGCCGATTCCCCTTCTATTAAAAACCCCGTCAGATACGACGCACTCACGCTGACAGCGCTGCTGGCGGCGTATGACAGACGCTTATTCCCGTGTTCTTTAAAAGCGTCCTCTCAAACAGCTTTGCATCTTCGCAATTTTCCACTTGCCTGTCTCGACTGTGACGCGCGCGCAGAATTGCACTCGTGGGACAACAAGGGAGCGTGCAAATCTGCTCGGCTTATGGCATTTGATGGCTTTTCAAAATTAGGCAATGGCTGCTTCTTTCACACACACACACACACCCCACACCCCCCCACACACACACCCACACACACCTGCAATCATAGCACTGCCGCTGATTCTGATTCTGACGACGGCAACCTCGGCAGGTTGATGAACGTTTACCCTGGCTTGGCCGTAGGGGGCACCAAAATTCAGTGCCATGAACATGTTGTCACTGTACCCACAGTGTCACTCCTGCTGCGCGACTGCACTGCGAGTGTGCAGTGCGCTCCAGTCCAAGCATCGCAGCCCCATAGCCCTTGACAGCTTCGGTTCCCACTGCCAGACACTCACAGCCAACATAAGTGCATATTGTACATTCCGTATTCAAAAGCCTCCAGTAAAGTGGAACTATCAGACACGCAGCTGCTGCTTCCTGTACCTCATGTACGAGTCAAACAAGCCACAGCTCATTGTTCCCGCCTCCGTCTACACGTTCTGTACACTGAGAAGACATAAGCGTGGCAAAAGCACTGTTCTCGTTCATGTTTATGGTGGAAGACACCGGAAGAGACGACAGGCTGCTATTAACTTCTGTGCATCAAAAATCGTGCGCGGCCGGCCTAATGATGGGAAATTACGTTAATGGCGGGAGGAGGGAATGATATAAGTCAGTGGGCAGTAGGGAGAGGGAGCTGTGTGCGATGTTCACAGAAGCCAGCCATTAGTGCGCCGCCATTAAAGAGGAAGTTGAACATGTTAATTATGATGAACAAATAACCAGATCAGCCACTGCGCTCGCGTCGAACAGGATTTCATTTCAATGCGAGAGAAAAAAAATGAACAATGGAAGAAATCCTGAAATTTCAAAACATCACTTCTCTAATTGGCTCTTCTCTTTGATGTTCCTTGAGGGAAAAACTATGGCAATTACACATTGATCCTGCAAACAAACATAATTAAAATTAGAGAGATAAAACTTTCACGTTTCTATCCCCCATGCTGCCGTGAGGGAAGTTACTGCAATAAAACAAGGGGGTGATCTGACTGAAGTACGCACACACAGTGACTGCGGCTTTACAGTTGACTTAATAGCAGGGTGGGATTTGACACGTGTGACCATGACAATATCCTGCCGTGAAAGAAGATATGGCTTAAGGTTGCTCCGCAAGAAAAACTTCATACGGCCCAAGTTTGAGTGTGTGCCCTGCTTCAGCCCACTTGATCATCACTGGGCTTCCTGCAGAGCTTCACGATGAGGTCGATTCAAGGTGTTTTGAATCTCGTCAGCGTTCAGTCGGAGGGTCACAACTCTGCGTCCACACATCCCTCCCACAGAGGCGGCAGCTCCTGCCCCACAAAAGGACAACATCAACAATACGGTCCCTAAACTTGGATTTTTTTTCCCTCCTTCTGGTTTTCGATGACCACCACTCATCTACCCGATGTATCCGTTTACTTCTCTAAACGTCGTGTGGTGCGAGGAGCAGAAATCAGGACTTGGGAACTCCCCACCACGCAGCTCCGGACCGCCACAGGAGGGCTCAAACTGAACGAAAGCGAGGGTCCTTAGAAGAACAGCCTGCTTTCAAGCTTTCGCCATGTTTATGCGGAAGCACATGCAAGGACGGAATTGCCAACTGTACATGTTTGCTGATCACCAGTGCGAGAGATTAGCGTCACAATACATCAACGCTCACCCCGTTTTCAGCTGGAACACAAGTCGGACATAAAAAAGACACCCCCTCCCACCCCCGGTTTTCACAGTGCCCATCTTCACTGCCGCGGCTTGGTCTTTAAAGCACCGCTGCCATTACTCCAACCCCACTAAACAACCGGGTCACTGTTAGCCATCGAGACCCGACGCACTCAAAATCCATTTGGTGCCACACATAGACATTATCAGGCTGCCTTTATGTTCCCGCCGGTACAATACTCTCACAATGCAGCCGCTCCTCCGTAACAAACCCCCGGCTCTTACCTCTACTTAAGTGCAACACCATGCATTAAAAGGTACTGGCTGTAATGAGTCCAAATAGGGGCCATTATAAAACAGCACTCTTGAGTGGACTCTCAGTGACTGAGCTGTGTGGGGTGTCTATTAAAAATCTCTAAAGCCATTCATTGAAGTGCGGCGAAACGGAGTGTGGAGAGGGCCTGCTGTTGGGAACTCGACCCCTTCAGCTAATGTGCTCACTTGCATTACTTATAGGTAAGGTAATTGGCAGGGGAACAGTTCTCTTAATTTTTCAGCAGCTTAGGAGGAACCTGGGTCCCGCATATGTTGCACCTCTTGATCGTTCAGACTCTCTTGTCATCCGTTTTTCTTTTTTTCCTCCCCCATCGCTCTCCGCCGCCTCTGATTCTCTCCCCGCGCCTCTCCACTTCCACTCATTTCCTTTTCTCGCTATTCTCTCCAAGATGAGTAATTGAAAGGGCTTGCTTTACCTCATGCATCCTGAAGAGCGGCCCCCCTCTCAACTCTCAAGTGCCGGTAAAAAGTAAGCCATCAGCGGGTCATCTGAACCGTGGAGGGGCCCCCGTCTCAGCGTTCGATTCTCCTCTCTTTGTTGATGTGTTGTAGGCTTCTCTTTGTTTGCTCTCGTCAGGCAAAATTCAACTCTTCTGGGACTGAATCTGAACACACGTTCGAAAGTCTGGCGGTTATGTGCCAACTATTCACACAAGGTTTGGGACGGTCAGTGTCTGTCGGGGGGTTTGCGATTGAAATATCGGAAATACAAAAGGACGCAAAAGAATTTCAATTAAAATGAAGTTAAGCGTTATTAAGCCTCTTGGGGAAATCCCTTCTATTCATAGTTTAACCTTAATTGCACATCCGAGGAGCAGTGGACTGCTGCGGTGCAGCCAGATTTAAGACGAGCAAGCCATTCGTACTTTTCTCCACCTGAAGCCGTTTGCCAGTCTAAAGATTTGAACCAGAAGCCCTCAGATCACAAGTTCACTCAACAGCATATATATATAGATAGATAGATAGATAGATAGATAGATAGATAGATAGATAGATAGATAGATAGATAGATAGATAGA
>JASSRZ010000042.1:14844231-14869981 GCA_032164315.1 Malacoctenus gilli
TAGATAGATAGATAGATAGATAGATAGATAGATAGATAGATAGATAGATAGATAGATAGATAGATAGATAGAGAGAGGAGAGAGAGAGAGACTCTGGTCAATGAAGCATTGTGTGGCGAAGTGATGGTGGTGGTCTGCGTGCATTCGTGCCTCGATGCGTGTGTATATGTGAGCAGGGTGGGGGGGTTAATGTATGTTAATTTGGGGGTCACGATGCAAAAAGACTGAGAACCACTGCTTTAAGTAACACCTAATAGGCTAAAATGGGTCAGAATATTTATATTTATTTGTTTGTTTGTTTGGTAACATGACAGAATTGTTCAAAATTTTCCACAAGTTAGTGGCAGAGACAGGTGGACATTTTTCAACAACACCCACAACCACCCATTTTGACTAAAGAACCAATTATCTCCTGAGGCCACGTGTGTAATAGCTTTTTCCCCACAGAGGAACATTACATTTTTTTTTGGTCGTGTCGTCAATGAAAAAAATGTTTTTTCAGTGTGATTACAGTCAAGGACATTCGCTTTATTATTATTATAATCATACACTGTCCTGAAGACGATCCAACATTTGCTTGCGCAAACATCTTCACCCGACTAAATCTGTGTTGCGAGTGGAAATGTGGCGAGATGCTTTGGTGAAGCCCTGTTGAATGATTTCCAGGTTAACAGGGTACTCAGAGCCTGTTTGATGGCTCTTCATGCTGAAGGATTTATGTTTGGTCTTGAGCGGATTTCAAAGCAATCCGACGCCTCACTTGTGGTATTGGGTGATGGATAGGAGGTTGCCTGGACTGCACCGAGAAAGCCACCCATTTCTGAACGGCGCAGGCCTCTGCCGGGTTCCCATGATGCTCTGGAAGATCTCCCCAAGTATCCTTGAAAAACGTCGATTACATTAAACCGCTGAAGCGAGTGTCACCAACACGATGCCAGAGAAGATATTTTGCCATCAATTCTGAAGCGAAAGATCGATCGGTCGAGGCGTTGTTGATCCCAAGGCCGGAAGTGTTGCCAGATAAAAGGTAAGAATATTCATTATGTGGATGCAGCACTATAAGCTGCATTATTGAAGTGCTCAGACACAGAGGTTGGAGTTTCTGGAGCTGCTT
The DNA here is from genome assembly GCA_032164315.1 of Malacoctenus gilli. Classification (NCBI taxonomy): domain Eukaryota; kingdom Metazoa; phylum Chordata; class Actinopteri; order Blenniiformes; family Labrisomidae; genus Malacoctenus; species Malacoctenus gilli. Next base: position 14,845,346 of record JASSRZ010000042.1, read on the forward strand.
TGTTTTTGTCTTTATTATTTACTCCGAGTAATAAACATTGACACATTTTTGGATTCCTGCAACAATAATGTTTGAAGAAACAACCACCCACTAAAGTTTCACAAAATGACAGTTTGCAGCCTTTAAACATAATGACATCAGCTCATTTATCCATGTTCATTGAATGTTTTTCCGCATGAAAGTGTGACACTTTCTTGGACAGTGATAATCTTTTGTGACAATGCCACTGAACACACTTCTTTTTCGGTCATTAGGCCTCCTTGCGTTTTTCCAATCAAGAAAAAAAAATGCTGGCAATAGGCAGTAAATTTCCCATGAAATGAAATGCAAAATTTGGTATTTGACCATATTTAGTTGCAGTTTGATATGTTCCACTCAAAATCTATACATCTCCTGTCCAGTTGACTTGCCTACTGCATTTATCTATTTGACTTAAAACTTCGACTGTTCACCAAAGAAATCAAATCAGTCCTTGCTTACTTACTCTTTTGTGCTTCCATCAAGTTTGATGTGATTCCTTTCAGTGATCGCATTCAGCAAGCCACCCTGTGCACATCGGACACCTGACCAACTTGAGACTGGTCTGAGAGCACATTAACACACAGAAAGACAGGCAGACAAACAGGCAAGCAGGACACAGGTGACACACGTCAGTCATCTGATCACACCCTCACAGGGCAGGATGTCAAGAGACCTGGGACCAGAGTCAAGGCGAGTTTCAGAATAAAACAGGAAATGTTGAAAAAGAGTGTGCAGGACAAAGTGGTGTGGAAAAAAATGCAAATCGTATGAAAATAAAGCCTCTCAGTTCATGAGATGACACAGTTTATTTGAGTCTCACTGCTATTCATTTGATGAATTCATTGTTTGTGTTAAAGGTGAAACAGGCTTTGTGTCGTTAGAAATTCATGCTTCTTCAAACTTAATTTTCTAAATCATTGAAAGTCAACCTTCCTCTGTCATGCCCCCCTTTAAAAGATGAGCCATCGATTGACCTCATTAGCTTTGTTTTCAGGATAACTACATGCACGCACACGTGTGTGTGTGTGTGGGGGGGGGGGGCGCACGCAAACGCCACACAGAGAGGCCCTGCCGAGCTTGAACCCAGGACCCTCTGCGCTGAGATGCGATTGTGTCTGGTTAATTATGTGTTTGGATGCATCACAATTTGTGCTGTAATTCTACAGATGAAGAGAAAGGCTAATAATCAGATGGGGGGGGGGCTGCTCGCAGTGCAGTTTTTTAACTAATGGAACACTTTGTTTGGGATGAAGCTGCAGCCAAGCAGCGGGGCGTCTGTGAAGCATCACACACACGCACGCAGCCGCACGTACTTTGAACTCTCGCCTCTTTGAGCCTGTAGAGACACGGGCGGACAAGGGCGGGCGGACGGAGAAGGATCTTAAATCCGCCGCTGCATGTGTGAGGAGACGCAAGCCTGTCATTGGCTGGCTGGGAAGTGTGCCCGGGCCCGCTGACTGGGGGATGTCTGCGCTGTGGGGAGTCTGCCGTTTGACCGCCCGCAGGGCTGTCAGCTGTCACTCCGTCTTGTCTTTTCGCCTTTTTCTCTCCCTCTCTCTCTCTTCTCCCCACACACCAACACACATACCTCAAGGTCGAGTGTCAAAGCACATCAGGAGGTTACCACAGACATGTGGACTAACTAGCGCTCGCTGCCCCGCGCTGGGACAGCCGAATACACCAGGAGCTCCTCAGACATCTGCCTGGTTGCTATGGAGCAACATTCATTTGCATATGGATGCTATCCTCCCCATTTACATACCAATATAGCATTTTTTTATATGGCACTTGGAAAGGTGTAAAAAATAAGCTTGGTGTGGGTCTTCACCATCGCTCGAAAGCTTCGCTGTTTGTTTGTACTTCAAATTTTCCTTTTAACCTTGTAAATTCCTGCACATAATAGAATTCTCCGATATAGTGTCACCTTAATATCTCTGAAAAGAGACACAGTTAAATAGACCTTAATGGGCCGAATTGATCACTTACGACTAAAACACATTTTTATAAACAAATGTACTTTTTTGAATTTTTTTTCCAAACTTAGGTCTTGAGAAATTCCCAACATCAAGTGGAGCCATGACAGCGCAGAGTGACCAGTGGCATCGCAAGTTAGAAGACAAGGGGGGTCAGATGTACAACATGTACTCACAGCTGTTCTCCAGCTATCAGAGAGGAAACGTGTAGGAGTAGTAGCTCTGTTTATTACTGTATATGGAAGTAAGAGAGGGGCTGTGGCAGTATTGAGCCATGGCTCACAAACTGGGGTACTGGACCTTACTGGGACAAACAAGAGATTATGCTTTAAATGGGGTCACCGGTTGGGGGAATGAATAAGGAAACTGAACCTGACAGATAAACAGAATTCAAACGAAATCAAAATTCACTCGAAACGTGACAGACAAGAAAGTTGACATAAACCGACTGGAAGCTCAAGTTTCGGCTGAATTGTCCTGAGATTTCCTCAAGACCACAGCAGACGCTTTCATGAGCAAACCGAAAAACACTTAAATGCTTGCAAATGAAAGGCTCTTTCTTTCTTTATCGACGTTCTCCGGAGAGCTTTCACCAATGTTCGCCTTCACTCGGAGCATTTACCGGCACTCAATGCTGGAGCAAAGAGCGTTGCCATTGGTCAACTCGGACTTCTTGTCCTGTCTGAGTTGCAGAAAAAGAAACTGAATGTCCGACTCACCTTAAAAAGAAGAAAGGGCCACTGTAGCGTAGGTATAGTTGTGTCATGATTATTTGACTGAGCCTTTCTGGGAACTAGTAACACCCCCTCGAAAAATTAGTGTTGAGTCGTTTTTTTACTACTCCAAATAAAGCAAGACTGAGTTTAAACCCTGAGCAAAGCATGTGTCTCTTTTCTCTGTCACGGCCCCTTCCTCCCAGTTTCTGACACCTGACGTTAATTATCTCAAATTGTACAGCTCCATGTCAGAAATGACCCACACCAAAGGTCCCAATGGCGCCGTGGTAATGAGTGAAACTTCGTCTGGAAAGCCGACAGGTGCGTTGATGGAGTTTGCAGGGCTGTGAGGGAGAAAAAAAAAAAAGTACAGGCTGGTGTAAAATATATCGTCGCAGAGCCCTCTCGATCATCTGCAGGCCTTAAGTGCTTCCAAATGGATAAAATAGATCCTTATATTGTGAACGCCACCCCTTTAATTCATACCTGGGGGGAGCCTTAAGTGTTGGGGCCGTGGTAGAACTCTTGAGACATTTCCTTCATGCTCGGGTAGAGTTGAAGTGGCATATTAACCACCGCACACGATCCGTCTGGAATGCCCAAGGTGTCATGCAGATTTCCCAACCGAGCGCCCCCCCCCCATTCTGCAGCTGACATTAACATTCGCCCTGAAATATAGACGCAGTGAGGACTTTTTTTTCTGCTATAAACTGTGTCGAGCACAGGCTTGGCCGGGATCTGGCACCCAAACAGGCGACCACAACCCCGACGTTTGGGTACCAAAATCTAATCAGTTCAGTTTTTTTAATTGATTTGGATAAGACACAGACCACAACATGGAAAAAGAGAAAAAAAGGCCAGTTTGAGAGGCAGAAATTATCTCAGAGTCAATATGTGACATGAAAAAATGTAAAAGGTTCTTTATTAAAAGATGAAATGGATGCTATTTTCCAAGTTCCTGACAGATGCTGAACTCCGTCAACATCCGATTGACAGTCATGGAGGCATACGTTAATGCAAATGTTGCCTCGGGCCTGATGGGTTACATATGCAGATGCTTGCCTGGCCTTAAAGGTCTTCCTTCAACACACACACCTCCCCCACTCAGTGAGTGTGTGAGGCATTAAGATAGTGGCTCAAGAGCAACGGGGGCAAGTGTTAAAGGGAGCCGCCGCGCTTCGTAAGAAGGTCCAGGCAAGCTGAGCCTCCCACTCTTACGAGAATCTTTGCACTTCACAAACAGAGTACAGGATGTAGAGCTGAGTCCAAAGTAGCAGATCTGGCCTGATATTCTGTGATCTCTCTCCTCTTATCTCATTGCTTCTTTCAAGAGTTAGAAATGCAACGAACGATGAATGGCTCCCAAATGTTTACTATCTCTCCTTAACCATTTCTGATCACTAGGAAAGCAGGGGTGTCAAAGTCATTTTGTGTTGGGAACTGCATTCAGCCAAAGAGGATGGGACCAGGGACTTCATAAAGTCTTGACCCCTTACTGAAAATTAGGAGTTTTCCTTTCATCAAGATGCAAGATTCCCAAATCATACTTCATTCACTGGATTTTCTGCCATCTGCGGCTTCACCTTCTGACTGCTGCATTGAGCCCCGACTCTGGCTGAAACGGTGACATCACCATTGCTTAAATTAGCGACAAAAGTTTGATGTAACTTTCTTGAGTAGAGGGTCGACTGATTCATTGTTTTGGCCGTGTAATCGGCACCGGTGGGATGCTTTGAAACTATCAGAGAGAAACTGAGCTCATATATTTTACTCCACTGCGCCTCACTCAGAAGCTGCTTCCTCTCACCCTGATCACACACACACACACACACACACATACACACGCACACACACACACATAGACAAACTCTGATTGGTCTCACTGAAGAGGTGGCAGAGAGAGAGAAAGAGAGAGAGAGGGAGAGAGAGAGTTGAGAGGTGGACGTGTTACTGTGGGTGCAATAAAAACCTTAACGAGTTCAAATCCCCATAACCCTTCTTCTCCTTGGCAGAGGTGATAAGTCCCACTTGTTGAACAGGCATAAACACTAACTTGTCAGTATGTCTCTGACATATTTCTTGTTGAGACTCAACGTGTTTGTTTAGCAAACAGCCAACAGTTGGTTCAGAATAAGTGAAAAGTGCCCTATATCTAGTCTTTTTCTAATGAATCGAAGAGTATAAGTCACTTGTTGAGGTCTGGAACTGCACAGCATTCAAATTCAAAGCAGCTTGGATTTTTTTCCAGGTTCGTCCCGATGTTGATGGGACCCTCTGATGGCGGTGGAATTTCCCACGACAGTTAGCGACACTCTCTTGATGCGCGGTGGTTATGGTGAGTGGAGCGTTTCACCGCTGTCGGCTCTCTGTTTCCTGTCATGATGCTTTACGTTTCAAGCTGAAGTGCAGCTACTGAACAAGAACAAATGGGTCGCTAGAAAAGTGTGTGTGGTGAATGTGTTTTTTTGGGGGGAAAAAATGATCAGATTACTACTTCTTGGGACGTCTGCGACATCAGATCCATTTTGCGCACGACGAAATGTATAGAGTGACGAAACCGAAGAACGCCTTGCAAGATTTTTACACGGGGAAACAAAACTAGCGTGCAGACCAGTTTGGAACGCACTGAGAATGTCTCAGCATTCATAATCAGCTATCGATTTGTCTTTTTTACTCACATCTCAGTGGAAGCACCTGCCAAACCTGGAAACACACCTCAGTCCAGGAAACACCCAAAACACACGTGACTGAGTGTGGCTATGTTTCGACGTAACTTGCCCTGTTTGAAAATTGTAGACAACACACAGCAGTTTGGATCTTTTTACCCCACTCTTTCTTTTTAACCCCTTTTTTTTTTGGCTGTACCTGAAGGTGAAGTTCTTCATCCCTGGGAAGGAATCCGCACCGAGCAGTTGCTGTCTTACACAGGGGGGAAAGATGGAGGCAGAGTCTGGAGGAGTTAAAGTTGGAGACATCAGAGGGATGGGGGGAAAAAATCATCTGGTGGTTCGAGACAAACAAAACTGTGCGCATCTTGGAAGAAACATCGTCTCCTGAAGAGGCAACAAAGGTAATAAATAAACTTTTTTTTCCTTTCCTTTTAGCAGACAACCACTCAATCAACTTCTCTGATGAAAATAAGTCCTTGAAGAGTGGCCAGCACTAACAACATGCAAATAACACACCAGTCAGTGATCAAGAAGGGTTTTTCTTTTTTCTTTTTTTAACATCTGCTCCAAAGTACTGGAACCGCACAACTCCAGTGCAGTTTCTCGAGTTTGATGTTTTTTACTCTGATTACCTCCCGCAGCCCAGAAACATGCTCGTGGGGTTAATTACTGTGTGTGTGTGTGTGTGTGTGTGTGTGTGTGTGTGTGTGTGTGTGTGTGTGTGTGTGTGTGTTTTATCTCTATGTTCGCCAGGTAATAAAGTGGCAGCCTGTCCGGGGTATGCAGCCTTGAAGCCCTGCGTTTGCCAAACGCCTACTCGGTCACTCCAGAGAGTGATATAAAGATGGATGGATGGTTGTCGTCCCAGTGAGGAGAGGTTTGGTGGGGGGTTTTTTGGTGATCGAGCTGGGCGCATTCCTAGTCCTCTCACAGATGCCGCTTTTGCGTCCAGCAAACGTGGGGGCCTTTCACAACTCTTCATCACTGTGTTGGGCACCTGCCATTAGCATCCAAACTGCTCTGTCACATGACAAGGATTCAACCATGCAAAAACCATGAAAGGGAGTTCGCCTGCTTAGGAACAAGGTCTTTTTGATGGAAAAAAGAGCTACAACTTAAAAACTGGAGCACAGTGATTGAATATCATTGATCTTTGTGATCATAATAAAACGCAATGGAAACATGAGATCCCCACCATGTCCACTCACATTGCAAAAAAGTTCTTTTAAAACTTTAAAAACAGATACAGAAAAAAACCCACATCAATTGTAAATTTTCATCTTATAAAACCACAAACTGAATTCTTCAAAGATTGTTGAATATCAATTTTTTACCATGACGGACACGTCTGTACTGGACAATGCACGCTTTCGTATGAGGGTAAATCAAGCAGAAGTGACAGTGACTCTTGGAGTTTTGATCGAAGGGCAGCTGCTGTGACAAATAAGCCGTTTGGCTTCAGAGAATATCTGTCGGATTCTTTTGTGCACACAGCCTGCATACTTTGCTCCGTTGCTCATTCCACAAATGCTCGTTCCTCACATAATGTTTTAAATAAACAGGCTTTCCACTGCTGTGAAAAATGTTGTCAAGCAGAAGTTTTACAACAAGGAAATCATCCAACAAACACGCATTCTCTTACTTGTTGTAGCAGTGTTTATTTCGTGAATAATGAATGCACATATCCTGTGGTATTTGTGACCAGCTTGTTAAACATCAATCTTTCACCATGACAGACACGTCCGTAGCAGACGCATTGACGCAACATCAGCGTGTTTTTGACTTTCCAGGAGTGTCAAACTGATTGAAGGTCAGGGGTCACACGCAACTAGTCACATCTCCTTGCAGCCCAGTGGTCAAAACGAAGAGCAGTTAAAATAGTTCAGTGTTGTAAACAGCTCCGACTATCAGACTCCCGCGTTCTTGTCAATCACTCCGTTTGGCAACGGGAGGAACGGTTGGATTGTTTTCTGTACGTGGCCATGAAATTCAGATTCAGGCTGCAGTGCTTTCCCATCACTGTAACAAATATTTGACCCAGCTGATGTATCGGGCGGTATAAAAGTTTGAAAGTGTTTCATTTTGTCAAACAGACACACCGTCAAGGTCAGGGAGATTCAAGCTCGTCAAAAGTTTGTCTGTGCGGACATCCTGCAGGGAGCGCAAGGCTGCTGTAGTCTATCACGGACTAACTGAAGGTCGACAGGTTTTTGTGCACGTGTGTGTGTGTGTGTGTGTGCGTGCGTGCGTGCGTGCATGCGTGCGTGCGCGCATGCTTGCATTTATATATGTGCATCTACTTCTCCCAGATGCTGTGAATTGCTGGTCTCTCGCTTGAAAATACAGGAAGCAGATGCTAAAAGGTGTAAGTTGTGTATTTGGTTTCATTATCGAGTCTCTATGGGACACTCAGACTGATTCCCAGAGCTCCAAGTAAAGCCTGTTTGGGTCGGGGTGGGGTGCAGTGGGTGGTGGTCAGAGGAGTCCTTTTTTTTACCGGGCTTTTTCAAGAATTCACGCTTTTCGGATGAAGGTAAATCCAGCAGCAATCAAGCAGTAGTGAAAGCGACTCTTGGAGTTTAGATCAAAGGACAGCCGCTGTGACAAGATCTGTCGGATTTTTTTTGTGCACACAGCCTGCATACTTTTCTCTGCTGCTCATTCCACAAATGCTACAAATCCTCACACAATGTTGTGAATAAACAGTCTTTCCACTGCTGTGAAAAATGTTGTCAAGCAGAAGTTTTACAACAAGGAAATTGTCCAACAAACACACATTCTCTCAGTTATTGTAGCAGTGCTTATTTCATGAATAATGAATGCACATATCCTGTAGTATTTGTGACCACGGGTGTCCTTTGATTCGAGAATAAACAATCTACTGACTGCTGCTTCCACAGTGATACCAAGATGTCACAGAAGCTAAAGTTGCCTTTTTTTGTTTTTTTGTAGCTGACAACAATCCACGCAAAGCTGAAATCTGCATGGAGAGCCGCGTGTCTTCACTGAGCGCCTCAGACATCCTGCCACACTTGGCCTGACCTACAGACCCACATTGAGTTCTTTAATGTGAGGAGAAAAAAACAAAACAAAGTGGGAACATTGAAAGAGATTGAAAATTCTCCTTTAAGGCACACTCGGTTTAAGCAGATGGAGGTCCCAGCACACAGAGCCGAGGTTGGCGGTGTGTCTTGAGGCAAAACAACTCACATTCTCTGCCGTTTGTGACCTCAGTACTGCACATGTCGAAGAATATATCAATCTTTCGGGGATTTTTTTTCTCTTGGCATTAATATAAAAAAGGAGAATTTACTGCTGGATATTCTAAAGTCCGGGTGAGGAAGAACGCTTTTAAAAAAGTACTTGTGATCAACAAAATTTATCCAGTGCACTTTTCAGAGCAGAATCTTTCTCAAGAGCTCTTTCTGGTACTTCATTGTGAAAGAGTGTCTCTTCTGTGGCCTGTGTGGCAAGACGGCATCAAACCGGAGGGATGAGAGCGTCTGTCATCGCTTCATAATATCTCTGTCATGTGACTGATGGTGCAGCCTCACCGACCACGGGCCATTGGTATCATTAACCAACAAAATAGCGAAACTACCAGTGAAAAACTCATTTCCAATAACTGAGATTAAAACAAACAAAACAATGTCCAGCAGTCACCTTGGCAACACCTTGACTGACAGCCTCTTGGCCCTACTCAGTATTGTAGAGGTGCCGAGCTTGTTAAATACAGGTGGCCAGAAAACTACTAACAAAGTCAGGAGGAAAGTTGTGATGTAAAAAAATCTGATTGTTAGTTTTGTGTTCTCTATAAACATGGCCTAAATTATACATCTTGTATCTTTTTCATCCTGGACGCCCCTTGGTTGATGAAAGAAAAACTCACAATGGTCACACAAATAACCTGAAACTTACAAAAGTAATAATAAATAACAATTCTAGGAAAAGTAACCAGTGGAAGTCAGACATTGCATTTCAGCCATGATTCAACATAATTTAAAAACAAAATAAACTCGTGAAACAGGCCTGGACAAAAATGACGTTACCCCTAGAAAAGGCTAAAAAATAATGTAACTAAAGGGAAATGTTAAAGCAAGGTGTCTACTAATTAGAATCACAAGTGTCTACAATGTTGTAATCAGTCAGTGGGCTGATATTTTGACCATGTGTGTAAATTCCAATGGAGCTGCACAGTGATGGAGCTGTGCAATAGGCAATAAACTGTTACTGTACTGTACAATCAGCCCAGTCACACTGAACTCACTCTGAAGATCGCTTGAGCTGCTACTCGTTGTTCATCTGTGTTTTTAATCAATCGGCTCTGTGGTACAAGACACAGTATGTGAAGATTTCTCAGTGCATCACAGGAGCACTTCTCAAGAAAAAAAAATGACAGAGAATCTGTTGAGTTCCTCTCAGGCGATGAAAATGTATAACAAAGTCAAATCCTCGGGTCATCCTCTCGTCTCTCTCTCTCTCTCGCTCTTTCTCTCCCTCTCAAGTCTGGCAGCCGGAGTGGTCGCTGAATTGGAAAAGCCATCTGTCCCGGGCCTTGAGGGATGGCGCGTGGCGTTCTCTTTGGCAGATCCCCGATACGATATTGACCCCAGTGATGTTTCCAATTAGGCACTAGTTTTGCTTTAAAAGGGAACGTCTCTCTCGGGAGTCCAAGTGGTTTCGCTCAGCCTCCGGGCGGCAACTTCCCCCTCACGCGGCCTCTGTTGTCGACCACTCTTTCTTCTCCTCATTCAAATTGTTCCTTTTTTTGTTTGTTTGTTACTTTTTCTTCAACCAATTCCATCCGAGAAATGAGAGAGTGGCCCGTGCGAGCCTCCGGCAGGAGTGGGCGCGAGCTGCATTATGCGCGCGCGTGCAGCCGTGAAAGGGTTACTCTTCTCTCTTTTTTTTTCCATAAACCACAAGGAGACATTGTTAAAGCCTCTTTTTTTTTCGAAAGCACCTGACACCGCAGACGCGCTGCCGCGATGCTTTGTAACATGACGGATCGTTGAGATATGAGGGGAATAAAAAAGCTCTAACACCCACACTCGGGCTTTTGCACACACCGCGTCTGCAGCTTGAAGACTTGGCTGATCCTCAGGGGTGTGCAGATTGGCAGGTTAACAGCCGCTCAAACGACAGTCTAGTTCAGAAAGGGGGGGGGTGCTATTATGGGAGAGAAATAACTCGTAGGTGTGGAGAGACGTCTGACGGTATGTGCATCCAGATGTGTGCATTGAAAGTTCATCCACTCATTCATCTTTTCCTATGCACCCCCCCCCTCCCCCATCTGACTTCTGATGGGTGAAGGCAGGGTACACCCTGGGCTGGAGAGGCACGTACACACAAACATAAATCCACAAATTGGCCCGACTTGCATGATAATGGACTGCAGGAGCAAACCAGCTCAATCCATTGATGCACACTTTTTTACAATTGGCTGAAGCTCTTTCTGGTAGAATGAAGATTTATCAGCAAAATCGTGGGGTTTTTACCCTCTGTGACGACTTGTAGGTGTACCTATTCAGGCTGCTCCTCCTGCATTCAGTTTCTTAGCATGCGCCACCAAAGCGCAGAGTGACTTCAAATATTACAATATTGGTGCTGAATAGCACCATTATTGCAAAAAAACTGAGCGAGTTAGTCTAAACTGAGGGCAACAAAAACCGCCACAGAGACTGTCTGAAGTGGTGAGGACAGAAGACAACAAAGTGTCTGTTGTAAAATCGTTCCTACAAAAACCTTTGGATGATCAGTCACATTCGACCTGCGTGGTGTTGGGCCGCCATGCAAAGGTGTGCAGATGTTAGGTGTGTTCAGTGCATTTTCCAGGGACGCTTTAACAAAAGGCCAACGCAAGATCAGAGATCGAACCACTGACGCACTCACTCTCGGCCTCATCTGTTCTAAAGGGTTCCTTAAAACAACATTGAACAACAAAAAGAAAAATCTTTTATTTTGAAGGCAGAATGAAGTTTTTAAGTGTTTGGCCTCACTTTTTTGTGTTGGAGATCAGCTCACAAGAGTGCTTTCTCTCTCAGAGAGATTTTTTTTTGGGGGGGAGGTTGCTGGTAAGAATGGTAAGAATGATTTTCCAACAGCAATTCATTTAGTGTATTTATATTATTGTTATTAAAACTAAATGTAAAAAAAACCCTCCAGGATTTAAACTGTTTGGCTGTAAGGGAACCATGTGCTTTTTTCTCCATGTATTGCTCCGTTGTTTGACAAGAGTAAATGTTCTTTTGCAATTTATGGAATGAATACATTTGACATTGCTTCAACAGCTCCAAATAGCAACGAGATAAAAAAAAAAAAAAAACTAAATAAAAGTGCAGCAGATAATTGAGCATGAGATTTAAATGTTTGAAGTGCGCTGCGTCTCTGACTGCTCAGGTGTGACTGAACTTTTCCAAGCAGGTTGAGTAAACATGGTCATGTTACATGCTCGCTGAAGATGTTGGAGTGTCAAAAGTCAAGGGGGAGGGGAAAGAAATAACAAAAGTGTTGTCGAGGGAGCGAGCGCACGGTGGAGGTCGCGGATCACTTCACGAACTGACCAACTGAAAGCCATTGAGCTGTATATAACCCGCAGGGCGCCACAGAGGGCTAACGCCACAGTGTCTTCAATTTAAAGGGCGAAAAGGGGTAAAACTGCTTTTTTCTGTCTTCTTCTGTGCTTCAGACTTTATCGACCCAATGACATCGGGTCAGTCTTCCATTCTTGGATATTAATAGCTGAAAAAAGGTGAGAGAAGAGAATTTTTGTGGCACTTGAGTGTGTATGTTTGGTGGTCAGATTGTACTGAAAATGATCAGCAATCTGTTTAAAAAAAACACAATAGACTTTACAATCCACAACCCAGCCCTTTGATTTTACCAATGGTGTGAGTGAATGACACTGTATTGCTTTGATCCTGTTATTTGTGTTTCTTGCTGGTACTTTATTGGGTCACGCATTCATGCCAGAGTTTCTGAAATGCCAGAAAAAGTTGCTGGCTGACTCGAGTTGAAACAGAAGAGGATGAATGGTTGAAGGAGGGACACGGAGTGACGGCTGGTTCACCACCACCCAATAACTGGATAGGGTTTGGCACACGTGACTACGACATAGCAGGACTCTTCCTCTGTGGTGTGAGAAATTGCGGGTTGGGAGTAGTGCGGGAGAAAATCTGCGTAATCCACACACTAATGGAGTTCATTCGGGGGCTTGTAGCAGTGGTCTGTAGCACAGAGAGCATGCAAGACATGAGGATCGCACGCAATTTCATTTGGATTTTGGAGATGAAACTTTGGTTCACAGTGAACATGATGAGTGTGTTTGTCTGTGTTTGGTTGATGATTGCAGCTGAAGGCGCCAAAGATCACTCACCCTGAGGTTCCTGCATACACCGAGGAGGCAGATCCGTTTACTTTCCAAAAATGCAAATAGTCTAAAGAACACAGCCGGTGGGGCTCCTGCGTTGTCTGAGTGATGCCAGTGCCTCATGGACACAAGTGAATCCCGGCTGTGAGAGCCTGGTTTTGCTCTGAGCCGGCATTAATGTGGTGTGAAACACTTGTGTTCGAGATCACATTTTGCGTGGAGAAAAAAAATACAGATGTCGTCGTAGCCCCGGCCAAACATCTCGTGAACTGGGTTCTGTCTGGCTATCAAGATGAGCCACCAATGTTCTGCCGTGTTCTGGCCAAACACATGATGTGATGATGGCAACCAGAAGTCAAACCCCATTGACTCCTGGGACAGAGAGCCTCTGAGCTGAGTAGGGTGGTATAGAATACGGGAAGGTGGAGAAAGTAACTGAGTAAAAGTTGAATTAGAACTTGAAACAACTTTGGTAAACGTTAAGAGTGGGTAGAAGTGATGAAGGAAAACACAGTAGTAGACTCTCGAAGGAAAATATTTGTGTGAAAAGTGCTCAAACTTTCCAGGCATCTTGGGTCTCTGTGCCTTGTTCAAGGAACCATCCACTCTTTGCAGAGCTGTTCTGGAGCCCGGATTGAGCCTAACTGACTTGACACTTCTTTGTCCTTCATTCCAGACTTACCAATAATATGAGCAAAGACAACAATGGTTATTCCATCTCTGGAGAACAGAATCCTTCAATACTGCTTACTCTTGATCCGAATGTGTTCTGTTTATTTGTGTGAGTGACTCACTAAATACTCAAATCATTGTTCTGACCGGCACACCTTGGGAATCGCTGCACCGCAGAGTCCACCTGTCACTGGATGAGAGACGCTGTGCAGCATCAACAGGCTGAGACGGAGGACTCCACCAGAAAAGATTGGACAGCGATCTGCTTTTCTTTCGTTTTTTTTTGTTGCACACAATAATGACTCATTAAAATATCCCTGCATCAAATTCTCATCCAAATTTTGCCCCCTCCTGGGACGTCTGGAGTATAAACAACCCAACCTGCACGTCTGTCTGAATCTGGACCTCGTCCAGCCTTCTGTCTCTGGGCGATCAGACGCTCCGCCTTGAGTTTTTCTCACAGCTCAGCTCAGGTTGTGGTTACGTGTTGGAGGAAAATGACCGTTTGGCACACTTTGCTTTCTTTTAGGAAACATTAATGTGGCTTCTTTTTTTAGGCTAATTTACCCCACGTTCGCTGGAGGCTAAGAAAGCAGCTGCCGCTGTGTCAGAATGTGATTCCAGAAGATTCCACTCAAGTAGCCTTTTCATTGTGCCATCTGCTCAGTCTGTTCCACTTTTCCTGCATGTAATTCTTGTCCTCCATCTGTCTCTCAAATGCTTCCGTTATCTTACCCCCAAATACTGTATGAGCCGGTAAGGTGTCCACTGATTGCTATGTTACTGGGCCGAGGTGGGGTACAAAGGGGTGGTGTATATGTTTGTGTGGTGGAGGCAGTGGGCCGAGGGTGGGGAGAGTGAGAGGGCAGACAGGCAGTTCCCCCCAACCTTTTTCTCCCTAGAAACCACCCAAAGGCCCCACCCACCCAGAAACAGGCTGAGTTTAAGTTTTTAAAATGTTGTTCACATGTCGGTGGAACAAGTGCACAGCAAAAGTCATCCAATGAAATCAGGGAAACAAAGGAGAGGATGAGGGAATAGAACTCATGAATATATGAAAATTTTGCTCTTCATTTCTTTGAATACATTTTGGGAGAAAGGAAGCATTTACAACAAACAGAGCAGGCTTTTTTGCTAGCGGAAATATGACAAACACAAAAACAGCTGCCAATAGAGTATGATCCTATTGATTTAAAGAGAATTTAATTGAGTAACATACTTTTATTTTAAATGAAGTAAATCAAATTGATTTGATAGAAAAAAACTACATATAACAAAGAGGTGAAAGTGATCATAAAATAAAATGGAAAAAAAGATGTAAGGATGACAGGTGAACTCCTGACAAATTCACAGTAACTTATTTGCTCCTCCCAAAGTTAGACAATTAAAATGGCAAGAAAGAAAATCAAAACTCCTGACATGTGATGATGGGGAACCCGATTCCTTTCGCTGTCTCGAGTCCTCATGAGTCACTCACCGAAGTGCAGCAGGAGTATGAGTCACTTGAGTCAGTGTGCAAATGCGCATGCAAAGTTTGTGCATACAACCTCCATCTACTCCTGCTCCTCGGTGATTAATGCTTTGAAACGGGAAATACTGCTCCATTTCATTTTGAATAAAAAGAGAAAAATCTGAAATCTTCAAGAGTGAAAAATTTTTTTTTACTGTCAGATTTCGACATGAAAAAATTCTAATCATACAACTTACAATTTTACATGCATGTAACATGTCGATGAAAGGAGTGGTAAACAACCCCAAGAAGTAATGAGTATCATATTAGAGTTGAGGTTAATCCCTAAAATAGACAGCACCACTGCCTAAACATGTTTTATTTATTAATCATTGCCATTGCTGACAAACGTTATGTGCAAGCACCAATCTGTCCAGCTCTCAGTCGGATTCAAGGTAAACGGGTATTGGAGGAGTGAGAGGGTGACTCGATGAGCGGGTGAGTCCATTGCTGCGGGTGAGTCCATTGCTGCTGTGTTTGGGGGTTCACTGAATAGTGAACAACAGTGGAACTGGCTAAAATATTTTGAATTTTGACCACTGACTACATTTGCTGACAAAACCTATTGTTCCACTTTCTGCCATCCTTACCAGGGCTAGGCAGCACACCTTTCAGCTCAGATAATTTACAGGATAAACATGTTGTGTTTAGTCTATGCATCATTCTGTCAACAAAGACAACGTGTGCATTGGATAATTTCTCTATTGTAGTTAGAAGAGCAGCCTGTCAGCAATGAAATGCTGTTTATTCTCTTCTGAGCAGCTAGTCACTTAGCTGTAGCATGAATGAGTCTTCGAACGAGTTAACGGAGGTGATGACTCGTGAGTCCCATGTCAGTAAAGTGACTTGTGAGCTTTGAGTCAGTAGTGCATGACTTGAACATCACTGTTCAGGGGTCCTGAGGCCACATTCCTGTGTTCATCTGCACTCACCGTGTCCACCTGGGGACGGTTTGGTTCGTGACACATTCCAGTTTGATTTCACTCTCCTAACACATCGGCTTAATCTTGACCATTGCGCATTCAATATAAACCTCATGTACAAGCATTGAACCCTGCCAGGTAAGGAACCACTGCCACAGGGGAGGAAGAAATAGAGGGAGGAAAAAGAACGAATCACAAAACAACCCATACTGGAGTTTACACAAACTCCTCGTTTCAAATAAACAATTTGTTGGTTAAATAAGACCTGTATAACTTCAAAAATGCTGAAGTGCTGAAAGTTTAAGCCTCGACATTCTTAGTAGGGTTTAATGATCCCGTTTGCTTCAGTGCACGTTTGCAAACCTTACTGTGCATTCGAGAAACGCCACAATTTACATATCTGAGAAAGCAACCCTTAAAATAGCACAGAGAGAAGATCTGTCTTTGTTCTACGGCAACCAAAGGCTTTGTTTGACCCGTATGACACCCACACCGAGCTATTCAGTTCCGAAAATCTGCAGCCCGTGTTAGACTTCACCTTCCGGAAAACCCACTTATTACCACGTTTTATGCATCGCGGAGCGCCCGTGATTTCGAGGCACCATTCATGAAAGTCGCTCTTTGAAATGAGCAACCACGCTTATAAATAGATGGATGTAATCCCCGTGACGAATTCCGGTATTGCGTCGGTTCCATCCATGGAACCGTACGCCCACCTCAGGTCAGCCTCACCTGGAACAACCTCGCTAAGTGAAATGCCCCCCCCCCACACACACACACACGCACACACACATCCAGCAGCCCTGCCAAGCAGGTTTGAACGGATGGAAAATTGACAGTCTCACTTCCTAGTTCACTTTTTTGGGAAAGAAGGGAACAAACATACTGACAAGAACCAGATCGATACACAAGAAACAAAATGGAAACATGTGGGGGGAAAAAAACACTCTTTGCCACAATTCTCAAGACGCCCCCAACAAATAAGTTCACAATCATGTTTTTTAGGGGAGTTTAGCCAGCTCCTCCCCCCCTTGTTCGCATCATCATTGCTGAAGCAACATTTGACGGCCCTGCTCAACTCCTGCACATCTCCACTGTCTTTCTCAGTTATTGAGAATATCGCAGACATCCAATGCTGCCTCTAAAAGTTGCCGATTGGTCATTTTATAGTGAGCCGTCTGACCAGGCCATGCCTTTGTTTGATGTTGTGTGAGGCGGCTTGAGGAAGTTACAATCAGAAGTGGCGAGGCTGCTGGGCTTCTGTTGTTCTAATGCAGTGATTCCCAACCACTGTGCCGTGGCACACTGGTGTGCCCTGAGAGATGTTCAGCTGCATTCAAACAGGTTCGCCAAACCCCTGGTGGGTAAGTGCAAGGCCCAGTTAGCCACTTGCTAATCATGTGTGGCCAATCAGAGAATCGTGACATTTGTGATTGTGCTGCATCGACACATGTAAAGTTTATGTGTGTGAGAGGATCAGCTGCTGTTTGCGATCAATAGCAGTGATGCTCTGATGGCCATGGTGCATTTGAGGACTGACGGAAACCCCAGCATGTAGTTCGACTGGAGAACCTCCATTTATTGCACATTTTACACCAACATGAGGAACACAGATGAATCATGACACTCACTGTGAGAACCACTCAGATGCTGCCAGAACAGCAGGAGGTCAGAAAACGTGACTTTGTTCTTATTGTCGTCATATTTATGGAGCCAATCTAAAACAGGAAACACAGTCAGGTTCATTGTTATGATTCGAACCACAAACATTTTAAAAAGTTTATTACTCACACTGCCTAAAAACACTTAAAATTTGACTTTCATTGGAAAAAAAAGAAAACTGACGAAAAATTATTAATTTAATTTTATGAAAATCAACAAGCTTTTTATATTTAGTGATGTGTATAGATATTAATTTTTTAAAAATTTTTCATATAAAGTTTCAAAATATACAACACTTTTTTAAGATTTTTGTTAATGGTGTGCCTCGGGATTTTTTTTCCAAAAAAAATATGTACCTTGGATGAATAAAGGTTGGGTTAATGAATGAAAGTCCAGAACGCCTGTGAAGCTTCTGATGAGCTCAGCCAGAAGATATGCAGCTGAGTTGTACTTCCCCCTTCTGCCCGCACTGCGGGCTCACTCTCGCCACTGATTACTGCTGGACAAATTCGAGGGTGGTTCGGCTTGAGAGGCAGTGGGATTTTCAGCCAGGTGTGGACGGCAAATTTCTCTCCTATAAGCAAAGGTCAGTGTCGTATATTGCCAGTTAAAAACAGGTCAAAAGAGTTTCAGCGAACACAGTATACTTGTGAATCAATAGCAGAGAAAGAGAAGGACTTATCTTGTAATAATCAGAGGTGTCAAGCATGAGGAGCCAAACACAGGTAGTCAGAGGGTGTGGTCGGCCTGGCAAAATGATCTTGGGTAAACTGATCACCAAACGGTAGCATCACCGTTCAACAGGAGATAAGTCATTGATCGCTACCTTACAAAGATGAATAAGCACTCAATTTAAACTCATGGCTTTCAGGTAACACTTATCATCGCATTACGTCACTGGTCCTAAGCTGTTGTTGTATGACCACACAGAGTGTCCAGGGGTACTTTGGATTTTGGGGTCAGGAGAAAACTTTTTTTTGCCAACACTTTCCAGACTGCCAATCTCAAGCAACCTTTCTGATCTGTCTGACTTTAGGAGATGATGGATGTCACCCTGTTGGCATTCTAATGTAATCACGGGTCAGAACTGATTATACTGTTATTCAGTGATTGCCCTGACCTCAGATTTAATGTGAAAAAAAAAATACACTCTGCATCTTTCACATCCACGCTATCGCACATCTTTATAGATTATTTCTCTCCCTCTCTCTCTCTTTTTTAACATTTTGAGTTTTTCTTTTTTTAAATTAAATCTCTCATGACTATAATTATTTTCAGGCAGCCTTGATTTGTCTTAATTTTATGCCTGCGGTTTGTGTCGAAAAATGTACAATGAGTGACTTGTGTCTGCTCTTTGTCCCCAGATGACCGCAACTCCTCAATATCTGCCAGCTCTCTTCAAACTCACCGTGTGTTGTGAGAGAAGTGACGCGTCAGTGAGTTCTGCTTGTGATTGGATGTTCGTCCTGGGGTGGTCCCAAGGCCCGCTGGAATGTCTCCCATCCAGGAAGAAAAAACCTCCATTCCTGTGCTCTATGATAGTTGTTGAATTTTTCAGATATCATAGGGGGTCTTGGGGTGATGGGGGTTAGGCGTGTATGAGCCCCAACCTGTCAGCAGAGTGGAGACGGGGCGATGAGGGTCAGTGACGGGGGATCGGAAGGGTTTCTGACATTCATGGTACTATGGAAACATGGTTGAGTTGCGGTTTGTGCGATTTTGACAACAGAGACAACATACATGACAGACGCAACCGTACCTGCTGCGGCAGGCCGTCACTGTAGCCTGGATGTACGGTTGTGCCAAGCTACAAGCTGGAGGTCAGCCTGACGGTAGGAGTGGAAGACAGGAACGAGACGGTGTTGACGAAAACCTCATCTAGCAGTGAAGTATTTCCTTGAACTGAGGAATAATGCCTGCTGGGCCTGAAGGCTAAGTTCTAAATGCAAAAGGGGCTTCTCTGCATTTGGACTAAGTTTTTGACAAAGGAAACCTGCATGCAGAGAGTGATTTTAAACTGACTGACGGAGCTGCAAATGCAACTCTCAAGTCCAAAATGTGGAAATAATGCCACGTTTGACTTCTTTCCCAGTTCCTCCTGGTACTGGTGCATACCAATGACACCCTTGCGTTTCTATCATTTAGACAGAAGGGGAGATTTCACTTTTGCATTTTCAACCCCAAAAATCCCAGTGACACCCAAACAAAACGGCACACTGGACAAAATGCTACAATCTAGCTTGAGTTAGTTGCAGTGTGTGTTTTTTATGCACTTTTACTCAAAGATGGTATCGCACCCCCCCACCGTGATGTCCCAGAACACATCAAGCTAATGAAGACGAAGTGTTGCTAAGCTTCAATATGCGCTCCGATCCCACAAAGAATCACAATGTCGTTGCATGGGCCGTCTCTGAAGCGTGAGCGAGCTCGTGCAAATCACTCTGTATTTTCAGATTAATGAACGTGCATTGTTAGATTAATTGACGCAATTACCTCAACTCCACGCGACTCAGACATGGAGCAAGGTGGTGCGCAGAAAATAATTAAAAAAAAGATATGCAGTTAACTGAACCAGTTTGGGTTTGGGGAGGGGGGGTAGCCCGCTTTAGTTGTCGACTGTGGCTGTTGGGTGGTCCATTTCAAACTGTTTATTGGTTGCTTTCAGAAGTGTTTTATCAACACACGGTTATTTTCTTTATAGACATAATTACCAATTCTACCCTTTGAACATAGCTCTTTCTATTCATTGATTTGATCACCTACGAGGCTCTGTTGTTTTGGAGAAATGTTGCTCCTTGTGTCAAACTGATCAGCGATTAGGTTGTAATTAACTGCGATTAATTTCATCCTCCACTTATAACCGAACATGTCTCCATTTTTTTGGTTATATCTTTTTTTTAAAATCTTTTTTGACCACAATATTTGTAAAAAAAAAAAAAGTTGCCTAGGACACTACTTGCGGCTCACACCAGCGCAACTTCCCTGCAGAACGTTTGCCACGTGAGGAATTTCCTCCTGCCCAACAGTGCCGATTCCCCCTGCCGACCCGCAGGAGCTCTTTTGGAAACTCGACTGAAGAAAAAGTTCCAAGTCCAGTTTGCTGAACACTTTAAAATACCCCCCCCCCCCTCCTCAAAAGTTGGCGCGACCCCAAGCAAGTCATTTGTAGCGGAGGCACATGTCAGGGGCATCCCCGCCAGGCGGACAGCAGGGGTCAGTATCAGGAGCTGCGGTGCACTGCGGGAATTGGAAACAACGAAAACTAAGGAACATGTGGTGAAGGGGGTTAAAGATAGAAAGAAAGAAAAAACAGACATAAAGGGTTGTTTCCCCGGCACGGAGTTGCAATGTCCTGATTGCAACATGCTCCCGGTAACAACAGGCACGTCGACTACCGCTGCACATCTTCGCCACGCCTCCAGCCAGGCATAACGATGGGCTGATAAAGCATTCGGCAGCACACAAATAGAAAAGGAGCGCGGAGAAAAATGATAGATGCGTTTTTTCGGGGGGGCGGGTGGGGGGGGGCTGATCTGCACGCAGTGACTGATGGGACAGAAAAAGACAGGCAGGCGCACCTTTACCTGCTCGCGAGATGCAAGCCCTCAGCAGCAGCCTTTACGTACCCGGCGAGCACCCCCCCCCCCCACCCCCACCCCGTGCTGCAGCCCAGACCCCACCTGCTGTATCCCTCTCCCAGAGATACCGGGGAATAAAAATATACCTTCTCTCTTCACAGCTGCACCTCGGAGATAAGTCGCGCACACAATTGTGACAGGAAGAAAAGAAGCCATTTATTTAAATGTGAAATGTGGAGGGTTTTTTTTCCTCTTTTTGCATTTTTTTTTTTGCCTCTCACAGGTGAGGACGGGAAGGCTGAAAGCCGGAGACCCGACATGGTTTGAAGATGTGCGACGCGGCACATTTCACATTCCACTGAGCAGATAATTAAGCTTTCAGCATGAATGTTGGAAGTTAATTTAAGGTGGTGCTTTAGAAGATACATAAGAGTTGCTCTCGTTTGCCTGTCAGGGGGGAGGGGGTGGGGGGGTGGAAGTGCGAGGCACCAGAACTTTTCTCGGCGAAGTGTCCAAATTTTCCACTCTTGTTGTTTTTCTTGCCATTTGTGTGTTCATTGACAGACCCAAGCGTGGCTCCCTGACTGCAATCTAATCGGATCACTTGGCGATTCTGGATTGACACGTCATTACCTCGATTGGGATCATTTCAACGATTCAAAGGGACTTCAGCTCATCACTTGAGCACGATTCCTCCTGACAAGGTTGCGCCAAAGAGCCACATCTTTATTCATGCATTTCAATCACACTTGCCGTCAAGGTGGCACTGAATGCGCAGTGGGAGTCTGCTGTTGTGTTTTGTGTGATTGGGTTGCGTGACCTTTATGTTTTTGGAAAGAATTGATCAGAGGAATTCTTAATACATCCAAAAATAGTCGCCGGAAGAAGAGAGGATCGAATCCGCCAAATGGTTTGGAAGGGCAGAAGTGGCCTTCGGTGATTGCTTTGCTGTGTTTGTCAGCATCCAGAGGTCCAGCACTGTTATTCCTGATGATGAAAGTCCTATTCTTCACGAGCGGTGAAATGTGTTGCAAGCATCAAATTCACAGCACCAAGCCTGGGCTGATGGCTCCCAAATAAGGCAAGCTCATCAGGACACTGCAATTTCACCCCTTTTCTTTCTTAGCGAACTGCTCCAGCCGTCTTTGGGTTGCATGCGGGTCGTCTGCGAGCGGCAATTTTCGAGTCTAGACGCAATTTCTCGATTGGATTGGGGCCTGGAGTTTAACTCGGCCACTTCAGGCGGGTTCACCTTGTTGTCTTTGGAGCACCGACGTGCTGCATGGTTCATGTTTGTTTTTGGTGAGAAACCTGCCCGGTCATTTTTTCTCTTGGCTCTCTGAGGAGGTCCTGCAGTGAAGCAGGTTTGTCTGCTGTTCAGAAGTCACTGGCTCAGTGTGATGCTGCCGCGACTAAGACTGACGGTGGGGATGTGTGTTTGGTAATGTCCATGAGTCCCTTTCTGCATGGTTTTGGATGGATGGATGGATGGATGGATGGATGGACAGATAGGAGTCTGATTAATGAGTAGAAAGATGTCAAAGTGGGTGGATCAGGGAACAAATGTTTTAATGAATTGAAGAATGGATGAAGGGATGAATGGATGATCAGACAGATTCATGAGAATGATGGAGAAGCATATGGATAAAGGAACAAATGCTTGGACGGATTAATAGACGATCAACAGGTCGATGAGTTGAATAACTGATGAATCAATGGATAAGCAGTGGGTCATGATGGATGGATGGATGGATGGATGGATGGATGGACGGACGGACGGACGGGCGGACGGATGGACGGACGGAATGACGGAAGGACGGATCACATCACTGAACAGAAAAATAACCCTCAGAAGATGAGCAGGAAGAAATTTTGAGACCCAAGGAAAATTGATGCAGCAGAGGAGAAACTTGTGTGTAATAACACCCACCTGGTGGGGGTCCAACCGATCTCGTGCCTCTCAGCCTCCAACCACAGCATGTCTGCTGAAGGCTGAACTTCCAGGCGCAGTTTCAAGTACATTTATTAGCATACACTCCCCGCAGTATTCTGTGCAACGTGGAAGAAGAAACCCAGTACAATATATATTCATGAAGGTAAACATGCTAAAGGGAGAGTTCGGCAAATACAACGGATGCAATCCTCTGTGCAACCCGTTAATAGACCAGCGATTCCTTTCTATTTTTAACGATGGATTTGCTGTATGCCGACCTTGCAGTGAGAAAGTGTGGCCCGCCTGTGCTGAGTTGACATGCACACACACACACACACGCACGCACGCACATTAACACCAAACATGTAAAGATGAATAATAAACTTATGTGTATTTCCCTCAGTAATGCCAGTAAAACAGCTCCAGTCTGATCAGATTGTCCCTTTCCCATCAAAACTGCAATCAGGATGGAGCAAAAAGGGTGGATTGGGGCACTGCCGGAGCTTTGCGCGCACGTCCATCGCTTCACGTCACGTTTCATTGCGTCACTACGCGACACGAAGAGAATCGTGTTCTGAGAGAGCCAGTGGTGGCAAAGCAAGAGAAAAAACAAACAAAAAGCGTGTGTTAAAGCGCTGCCGGGGGTTGCCGTGACGACAAGAGTGTATCACTTTCAAATTGTTCTGTCACTTTACATTTCACATTTATCATGATAGAAGAAAACCTTCTTTATCGATTGATTCATTCAAACTTCTTACAAAATCACCACATTTGTGAAATTCACCAAAGTGGCTGAGTGTTTGTACAGACACTGTAGGTATTGTATATATATGAAAAACATCCTCCGTCTGGTACCTTCCACAATGTGCTTCACCCATTCATTGTCTCCGGAACAGAGGGAGAAAAAAAATATCCCGACAATGTTCACAGTAAGCACACTGCGTAATGCGATAAAGAGGATTACACATTTCACATGCAAAGGACATTTGCAGCCGATTTAAATAAATTCAGTCAGCAACTGCAGCTGCTGGGAGAGCAGAACACACATTATACGGCTGTTCTGCCGATGGATCCTCGCTGCTCGCTTTTCAACAAACCTCCCGTTCCCCCCTCCAGCCTCCAAAAACAACAACAACAACAACAAAGTCTCCGGGTGCATCCGAGCCGTGCCACCGAACAGGATGCGGCATCAATGCTAACAAATGTACATTTGCTTTATACGGTGTGGAAGATGCTGATATCCCACGGTGTAATGGGGGGGACGCAGATTAGCTGTGATTTATTCTGCCTGTTGCCGTTATCACGGGCGCCCGTTCGATGTAATAGATAGACTTGGAAATTTAATCTCGAGCTGTTTTTGTGCCCCCCCCCCTCCCATGGCCCACCCAGCGTAATAAATAGCTGTATAATAAATCAATCCCTCCCTCCATTCTTGTGGCCCACTCAATATGTATGTGGTGTGACAGGCCGGGCCGCGGCTCGGATCATATATCTGCTGCGATGATGGCAGAATAAATCACAGCTTTTACAGTAGCGGGCTGCCCAAGGCTAGAGAGGCCGTCCGTCTTCTGGGGGGGGGGGGGGGGGGGGGGGGGGGGGGGGGGGGGGGG